>OY744476.1:151379144-151701644 GCA_963556175.1 Tipula confusa | reverse complement strand
AATTCATTTTATATAATTTTGCGAGGAGTCCGTCTAGCCAAATCGATTCGAACGCTTTTTTTATGTCAATCATCACGGCACCCGTCGGATTATTAAAATTTAAATTGTGTGTTACGTCGGTGACTAATTTTGTGATGGCGTGAATTGTGTTGTGGCCTTGTCTGAAACCAAACTGGTTATCGGGTATCAATTTTTGTTCCAAAACGTGATCATTTAATTTTTCGTAAATTATAATTTCGAAGAGTTTGCCGAAATTGGAGAGTAAGCTAATGGGACGATAGCTTTCTGGGTCCGTTGGTGATTTGTTTTTTTTCAGAATGGGGAACACTCGTGCAATTTTCCAACACTCGGGAAACGACTTATTATTCAAAAGATTATTAAATAATGTACAAATTTCGACAATGATAGAATTTGGAAGATGTTTAAAAATTATATTTGGTATTAAGTCTGGGCCGAACGATTTTTTATTATTGGCTAATTTTAATATTGCTGTTAGTTGATCGAAAGTAATAAAATAATTTGGATCGTCTTGAGGTTGATTTGGTGAGCTAGCTCGATTCGTTGCCGAAAATTTTGTTTTAGTGATATGAGCAGCTTTATCGTTCTTATGTTTCTCAATGATTGGATTGATTAATTTGTTGATTTCTCGTTCGTGATCTTGATTTCCTAAATTTTTATTTCTTTGTGTGTGATCTTCAATATGTTGGCCGATAATGTTTAAATTTATAATTTCGTTGTGAATTTGGAATTTATTGGTTTCGTCATTTTTCGCAATTTGGCTCCAATCAATGTCTAAACGATTATAATTGTTTATGTCCGAATTGTTAATTTCTAAAATTTTTACATTTATGCAATTGCTATTTTTGTATTTTGTTAATTTTTTGATTTCTGACCACATTTTTGTACTGGGTCGAATTCCCTTCATTACGTCTGACCAATATTTTTCAATTTGAATTTTGACATTCTGCTCGATGAGTTGGACCGTTCTTTTAATTTCCACTTTCCAGTCGTTAATTTTGTTGTTATTGCCAAAAGTATAATTTTGATTTCGATTGTTCGAGGCTAAGTTTCGTTTCAAAGTTTTAATTTTGGTGATCAAAAAGGATTTATGCTTGTAGAGTTTCTCAATGATCGGGTTTGTGTAGCAGATCATATTATTGAAACGCCTTTGTTTCGGAGAATTTTGTTTAATATTTCCCAGAATTAATTGAGTGATTTGCGTGATATATTTATTAATTTCATCGTTGGTTAGATTTCGGTCGGTGGGTATTAAATTTTGCTCTATATTGTTGTTATTGTTTGAAAGATGTAGTGTTGTTGTCCGATGTGCGTCATCCAATGATTTGGTCCACTTTTGCCAATCAATTCCGGTAAAATTATATCGTAAGTGTTGTTGTTCGTCCTGTTCGTCGTTGTCAATTTTGTTGGTTCCTCTCTCGAACTCG
This sequence comes from Tipula confusa, assembly GCA_963556175.1. Classification (NCBI taxonomy): domain Eukaryota; kingdom Metazoa; phylum Arthropoda; class Insecta; order Diptera; family Tipulidae; genus Tipula; species Tipula confusa. The sequence continues at coordinate 151,700,199 of OY744476.1, read as the reverse complement.
CCAACTCCTCGTACCATAATCTCAATGGCTCTGTGATCGCTGTCATAATGGTGTGTTGAAATTTCGTGCTTTGAATTTTGATTAACTTGGATGCGTATGTCTAAAATGGCCAAATCAAGAAAATTGCCTGAACGGATCATAGTGGGCTTTTCGCTTTTGAATAATTTTGCTCGGTATTCCATAGAATTTTCGGTCATCCACCGGTTAAGTCGATTTCCTCGAGAATTATTAAGCGTGTTTCCCCAATTCGTGTGGCGTGCATTCAAATCTCCTGCTATGATGTAAAAATGATTCGGATTGTCTAAATTTAGATTGGTGAAAATTTTGCTCCATTCCTCGATGAAATGTTCGTCCGAAATGTGAGAAGCATTGCCCGTACAGTAGATGGAGATTAGAAAAATTTTATTGGCCGAAAATTTAATGTTTAATTTAATGATAGCTATTTCGATTCCTTTCCTATTGCTAATTGTATGTGGTTCGATAGTTTTGAATTTGAGTCCCGTTTTGATGAGAATGGCGGTGCCACCTCCTTGTTTTGAGTTGATACGGTCGCGTCGAATAATATTATAATTTTTAAATTCAATTTTGTGTTTATCATTTAATTTGGTCTCGTTTATTAAAAGGCAGTCCGGGTGATGTGTATTCAAAAATTTTAATAGATTTAATCTACGTTGAATGCTAACGATTGAGTTAACATTCAACGAGATGATTTTGAATTTTGACGAATTTTGAAGATGTGTAATATGTGAAGTGGAATTTTGATAATTTATAGTTGACCGATAATCTGGAGTAATTGCGAAATTTGCTCACTCTGCTGGTCCATGATTTTGGCCATCTTGTCAATCCGTGTAGTGAGGGTCTGGAGGATGTTGTCGTTGTGTTGTTGTTTCTGTTGCTGTTTTTGTTGTTGTAGTTGTGTGGGTCCACCTTGCATCATTTCAGCAAAAGTGCCATTCTCTTTGCTTACTTTAATCGATGAAAACATTTTGGGAATCGGTTTGTCCATCTGTTGCTGTTTCTTTTTTTCTTCGATGCGTTTTTTGAGGCGCACTAGCATTTGTTGATAAATTGGGCAGCCTTTATACGATGCCGGATGACCTGATTTTTTGCAATTGATGCAGTAAATATTTTCTTTAGCAACTTCGTCGTTGATGGTGCATTTACCTGGTGTATGTTCATTTGCGCATTTCACGCAACGGAAATCTAATTTGCAATTAGATGCGGTATGGCCATACCGCTGGCAATTTTTGCATTGCATTATTTCATTTGTTTTATTTAGGGTATGCCAAACAATTTTTTGATAATTTAGATGTTTAATATTGTAGACCAAATTTAGGGGGGTTTCAGGACTAAATTGCACGATATATAGAGGTAATAATTTTTTTAGTTGCTCGGGTTTTTTGGAACGCATTTGTAAAATTTTAATTATTTGTATTTCATCGTTTGCTGTCTCAATGTCCGTCTTTAGTTCGTTCAGGTCCTCGTTTTCGGTTAGTCCTCGTAAAACTAGTGATTTTGTTTTAAGCTCTTTGGGCGTATATGTATAAAATTTCGTACTAACTTCGTCAAAAACAGTTTTTAACGAATTAAAATTTTGTAATGAGTCCGTCATTAGGGTATGTTTATTTGCATTAACACGTTTAATTTCAAAATTTTCGACCTTAATACCTTTGGCTAGAGCCACCGTATTTTTGATGTCTTGGCCAAAGATGTGTAATGGTGGTGGACGTCTATGATTTTTTGGTTTCGTCTCCGCCGTTGTTGTTGCTGTATTATTTTTATTATTATTTGTATTTGTATTAGTGATATTATTAGTATTATTATTTAGGGGAGAGTTTTTTCTCGGTGAATTATTATTATTATTATTATTATTATTATTATTATTATTGTTCGTATTGTTGCTAGTAGTCGCTTTTGAGTTTATATTTTTTGACTTGATTTTTTTTTTAACTATCTCGAAAGTATTTCCTTTTTCGTTTTCGTCATCGCCGTTTGTTTGATCGCAATACATAATGCTCGATTCGTTTTCCTCGATCTCTTGGATTAGCGGGGCAAACGAATTTTTTGATATAAACGATGTACTAATGTTGTTGTTGTTGTTGATAGAGTTAGTATTATTATATTTGATGTTGTTCGTCGAAAGATTTTTAATGAAATTTTTGCTGTGAGCATCAGCCAATTGCTCCTTTAGCATTTTAATTTCGTTGTTTAAATTTTGTATTGTGTTTTTTAAAGAGAAAAACTCACCCGAATTGTTTTCCTCGTTTGAATTTCGTTTTTTTGGTCTTAAAGATAATTTTGATGCTGTTGCTGCTGTCGAAGTTGATGATGGTGGAGTTGGATCCAAATTTATGGCTTCTACATTTTGTTGGTCTTCATCGTTATCGCTCATCGTTGGTAATGGTGTTAATGATGGAAGCGATTTTTCTTCGTGATGAATCACAGCTTTGGTAGTGATTTTTTTTTTGTTGTTAGTCATGTAGGGTTGGTTTTTCTTATTACCGTGCAACTTATTACCGTGATAGGCCCTTCTTCATTTTCGACTGCTAAGTAATTTTTTGGATATGCCCCTTGATAAATATGAAAATCCAGAAGGTCTGAATATGTTTTTTTCTTGGCTCGTTGATGTATTTTTCAATGCTAGTCTCTGTTCTTGGTTTTTCAGTAGTTTGCTCATAGTTTCTAGTCTTTAGTTCTGCGCAGCCAGAAGTGAATTAATAGCTTTTAGCTTCTGAAGTATTTCTTGTAGGACAAGGGTTTCCTGACACGGTGCTGTCTTGATATTTTCCTTCTGCTTAAACATTTGTACATATGCTGTGTCTTCACTTGTTTTTACAGCTCTTTGGCTACCTCGCAATCTCTGTAATTTGATGATTTCCACTGTATATACATTTCACTAGTTCCTTCCTACTTTTGTTGCAGTCTTATGGAGTCTTAATTTTGTTGCAGTTTTTGCGTGGGTGGTTATACTGACATCTTGATTCATATTAAGGCAATCATTAGGGAAGTAAAAAACGAAAATTTCTTAGTACTCTAACTACAACAAAGGATACGAAATACTCGTTCTGGAAGGTAGCAAAAGGAATAAAACGACCAAAAATGCAAATTCTACCAGTCAAAACATACGATTGGAGATAGGCTAGAAGTGCAAAAGAAAAAGCTGATATATTTGCTGTACACTTAAAAGAAACTTTCCAATTTTTATGCAGACAAACAGCTGATGAAAATGTGTGCAATGTGACTAGAAGAAATGATTATCGGGGTATAAACGATGTAACGCTAAAAGAACTAAAAACTGAAATGAACAATCTAAACCCAAAACAGCTTCAAGGTATGGCCGACCTGATAAAAGGGCAAGTATTTATAGAGCTGCCGGGAATTGCTGTGCGCAAGTTACTTCATATCATTAATGCGGCGTTCAGAATCCAGACAATGGAAAGTAGCAGAAGTAATAATGGTTCAGGAACCGGTTAGGCCACCGAACGATAGAAAATCATACCGAAAATCATAATTATAGAGCAATGAAACCTTATCCCGCAACATTAGTACGGATTCAGAGAGGAATATTCAACCATAGAATTACTGATGTTATAGAGAGTATATTAGAGAAAAAGAAGGTATGCTCAAGTAATTGGTGCGGCGGTTCAAGCTGCGGTATTTGGGTTCGAATCTTACGGAGGAGGGTTGAAAAAAGGATTTTTCATCACATGATTTCGATTGGTGATGACGATGAACACAACTATGATCCCCTGTTAGAGTGCAGAATCAATGGACCGCACCATCGTCCATGTTAGTACAGGCTGGCTAGAGCAATGCAATTTGCAGATGGATATTCAAAACGGACCTGTATACAGCCGTCCTCGATTCAGCTGGTGACGGCGTAAAGTAAGACATTAAATTAACCGCGAAAGAGTTGGTAGAACTTCAGCCCCAGAAAAGATTGCATGGATTAAAACAAAAAAAAGAAGATTTATGCTCCTCCGGCGTCTTTTTAGATTTACGACAGGCATTCGATAGAGGGGTACAGGAGATTTACCAAAATAATTTTATATGATCATTAATATTGAGGTCGAACACTTTCGAGTGAAATGTGAAGAAGGAATATTCTGCGCTCAAAAACATCTCAGTAGGAACCCACAAGGAAGTGAAAAGCGATACGCGAGTTAAAACTGATACGCTACTTGATCTATACAAGAGACTTACCTCACATGGATGATGCTACAATTACAACATTTACACGCGATCCTGTGATACTGCGACTGTTGGTTACAACTTCGAGGAATGTTCAGCAAAATTACAAAAAGTCTATGATAAAATAAATAAATGGACAAAAAGGTGGTGTATCGGGCTAAAAGAAAACCAATCCACGCATTAAACTTTTCGAATTTAGAAATATGTCAGAGATCTGTAGTAATTAACGGTCAGCAGATTCCTTACGCAAATACAGCTAAGTACTTACATATGACAATAGATACCAGGCTCAGAGGACAGGACACGTTATAAAAAAGAGAGAAGAACTTAATATTAAATTAAGAAAAATGTATTGGTTGCTGTGGGAAAACTCCAAAATATCCGTACAAAACAAATTGTTACTGTACCAACAGGTGCTAAATCCTTTATGGACTAACGGATTTACAGTTAGAGGGCTGTACGAAAAAAAAAACATAACATGTATACAAACTTTTCAAAACAAAGTGCTACGTTGTATATTTATTGCACCGTGATACGTGGTACCTGCACAGGGAGCCGAAGATAGAGACGGTTGATGAAGAAATTAAGAAACACTCAGTGATGTATGGTAAGTGTATTGCTCAACATATTAATGCGAAGGTCATTCGCGCCCAAGTTCTTCTTTTCCTACCATTACATAGCGATCACATCAAGTGAGATCTCCACATAGCTCTATCGTGATCGTTTATTAGTTTAAGTTACACATGCAATGATCAAATTCTTTTAATTATTAAACGATCACTTTTTTTGCGATCGTATGGATTCGTCGATCCGTCATTAGTTTTTATTTGAAACATGATCACCAAGTTTTAAAATTACAATTGTTGAATATTCGCTTTGTGCAATTTAAAATATGATCCTCTAAATTGCTGCGCAATATCGCTATCGGTTAAATTTAATTTAAGCATAAAACATTATAAACGATATAATATAACATTTTTGATAGTATGGAAAAAAACTATCATAATAAATCCATAAATATTTTATTCAATCCAATATTGCAATTATCGTTGATTAAATAACTAGCAAAATGGGAATATCTAGCATATATTGCGTTGTGAAGAATGATAAAAACATAATACGGCTACCGCTATCGAGAAGCAATGTTTGTTGAACGATCGCACTAAATGTGCGAAATATCACAAATTAAGTGCGAGACGCAATTAGAATTTGTTATACAGTAAGTATATGAATAAAACCACCTGACCGGTCACCTTCAATAACTCGATTGATTACAATTACCTCATATACTACATAAGCTTTTATTTTAAGGTAAAGCAAAGAATAAAGTAAAAAAAAATAACCTGGAAGACGTGCACAATATCAAGTAAAATGTACACAAACGATTAAAAATGAAAAAAATGATCATTTAATATTTGTGTTTGGTTTGCGACCTAGAACAATAATTCGACTATCTTATCATCGTTTTGTTATCATGTTATCATGGAGATTTAAAAAAAAAACAAAAAACGTTTTAGTCTAATCATTTTATTCTGTAATTATTTATAGATCCTTTACATTAACGAGAATCAACCCGCTAATGCTCAAACGGCTGTCAATCAAAAATCTCATGATGATGAGCGTACGGGTAAAATGTTTTTGTTTACCGAGTGTTCGCTACTGTCAATACTCAGTGGAGAGGAGGGTGTAATCCAGCAACATGGACTATTTTGGGACACCGCACTCGAGGAGGAGTATAAACCGAATTCGGATTTAATCGAAGACACGAGTACAACTTTTACGGGACGTACTCGAAAACGATTAATTTTAGTACTTGATTCGGTCACGCCGCATAAGTATAAGTAAGACTTATAATTTGATAAAATTATTAACAATTTTAATAAATTTTTTTTTTCTTTTTAATTTTTAAGTGAAAAGTCTGCCGAATTAGTCAACCTTCAACAATATTTGAAAGAAGGAAAAATTAAAGAAAACGAAGCACTACAAATATTTTATGAAATAGTAAAAGTTATCGAGAGGCTACACAAAAAAAACATAATTCATCGAGATTTAAAAATCGCGAATATTATTTTAAATCGACGTTCGAAAAAAATTATTTTAACGAATTTTTCGCTTGGCAAGCAATTGCTAAACGAAAATGAATTGTTGAACGACAAGGTTGGAACACCGAATTATATATCACCCGATGTTCTATCACACCAACCGTATAAGGGAAAACCATCAGACATGTGGACGTTAGGTGTTGTACTCTATATCATGATTTATGGAAAATTTCCATTTTTTGAACGTACAACGGCCGCACTATTTAAGAAAATCAAGCTTGGCGATTACAATATACCAGCGTACGTCTGTAATTTTTATAATAGTAATACATGTAAATTAAAATGTTTGTTTTTTATTACAGTGATTTCGAGATTTCAGTCGGTACGGTAAATTTAATAAAAAGACTTCTTACCCTAAACCCAAACGAACGGTTAACCGCAACAGATGTGCGCAAGCAATTAGAGTTACGAATTTTTGCTCTAAAATCGAAATTATATCAAACCATTGATCAAATGGTGCCCGAATATCAAGAAGATAAAACGGATGCGGAGCAAGTTGTGATTTCGCAATCGAATTTATCGTCTAGTCAAGCGATGCAAAAGCAAGAAACTTCTACCCAAAATCCACCGTTAAATTTAACAAAAATTGCAACGGAATTTGGAACATTTTCAAATCAGCCACAATCGATGATTTCATCTCAGCTATCGTCGAACGATGATAATCAAATTAGTAATAATTCGGTTAAAATCAAATTTGCACCGACATTGCGTAATCCGTTGTACAATTCATTTCTTCAATCGACATTTTATAATTATCAAATACGTCGTGTGCTTATCGATCGTTTATCAACGCTTCAATTGTCAAGTGGGGGGAGTGGAGGTGGAAGCAATGGTAGTGGATCTGGTACAACACCAATTCGACGTTCAAATTCAATAGGATCGCTTGAACAAACTATAGTCGACGCATTTAACGATCAATTTGAACGTGGCATCTTTGTTGACTCGTCATCAGCGAATCAAAATGATAATGCCGCGGCTCCGGTACCATTGAATCCGAATGAGAATTTACTTCATTTCAATGGAACTGTAACGCCATTGATTGCAAAACGGGTTATTACGTATATACGTAATGAATTTCGATCGAATGCCATAATACGGTATATTTATCTTGGCAATGTCGATTTCGAAGACGAAATGAAAAAAGTCAAACAATTGTGTCAATTGTTAAATATTCGTTTCGAATTGTGTAACGAGGGTTTGATAAAAATTAAGCGGGTACAAATTCAACGTGCTCAAATGTTTATTAATTTAATATTTAAAGGCGCCGGCATTAATACATCGTATTTTTCGATGTAAAAATGACGTCGATCAGATTCGGGTGTAACTACCAACACAAGACATGTCCCCCCTTTGAATTTATCGTTAACTTTTGAATTATTGTATTTGGTAGATAGTCATTAATATTTTGCCGCTAGGAAAGCTTAAATATTATTTACGTAAATGGACTTATTATTTTTAAATTAAATATTTTGCAAACATTTATTATGTGTTCGTTGTGTAACATGTAAATGGATAGGAAATTCTACGAAATAAAAAATTCCCACAATGAAAATTCTAAATTTTTTCTTAGGGTTGTTTTTTGTGGGTGAACTGTTCTTTTAAAATTTATTGTTGTTGTTTGTTTAGGGATATATAAAGTTTGTGGTGAGTGATTTTTGGTGAGTATTTCATATTTAATTTGTAAATTGTAGTTTAAAAAACCTTATCCGAGCCTGGGAGCTCTAGTAGTTATTTTGTTGTACAAGACTTTTTTCTTAACTAAAAGGGTCGGGTGAGGGAAATCATTCATTTTAGTACCTAACCAAATCGAAAGAGTTTTGAATTCTGATGAATAGAAGTCTTTCGAGATATCTCAAGTGAAATTTTTGATGAGGAACCAAATGACAATACGGAAACTTCAGTAATTGTCTGGGTCGTCTAAGAAACATAATTTGAAGTTTTCCTTGGAATTTGATGGCTTATTGAACCCGAGGGACTTTTACGACTTAGAATTAGGCTTATATAAATTTCGAATTGAGTACGCTCATTCTGTAGAGATTACAAATACATGTTCATCGCCAGTTGTTGCTTGGATCAGATGATGAAAAATTCCGTTGGTTTTGATAAGAAGTCGGTACCGTCCGATCCAACGGTTAAGAAATGATTTAAGCACTGCACCAATAACTAGTTAAAATTTGTTCACTTGGCAATTTGCATCGATACGTATCGGCTGTAGCCAGGAATTTAAATTTCATTAGTCGATTTTGATATTAAAAAGCGCCATGATTTGTAATACGACGAAAAGCATCGGAAATTCCTCGGGAGGAAATGTACAATTTGACTTACGGTCAAGTATTAAGGAGTAAAGTAAATCAAAGAGAAACTACCCAAAGTGAGGATACTTAATACGTTTGATTAGCGATTACACATACTTGAGTATAGAGCTAAGGGAGCTATCCCTAAACAAAAAATATGGCCAATGATCTTAGAATTATATGCTGGAATGCGAATGAACTAATGCAACATCAACAAGAATTGCAGGTGGTCTTGGAAACAGAAAAAATCGAAATATGTCTTATCACGGAAACTCGCTTTACTAGACAATCAAATATTAAATTTAAAAATTATCAAGTATATAAAACCAATCACCCAGAAAACACTGCTAAAGGAGGTAGCGTTGTTATAATTAGAAATAATATCCTCCATTACGAAGAGCTGAAATATGAAACAGTTGAAATACAAGCAACTGCTGTTAACGTCAAAACAAAAAATAATTATGTTAGTGTTTACTGCCCTCCGAAACACGCGCTAAAAGAATAAGATTATCTCGAATTATTCAGTAAACTAGGAAAAAGATACATAATTGGAGGAGATTTTAATGCAAAAAATGTCCATTGGGGTTCTAGGCTAACAACGACTAAAGGTAAAGAACTGCTTAAAGCTGTCAGAAAATGTGGTAGTGAAACCTTGTCAACTGGAAAACCGCAACCTACTGGCCTACAGATCAAAACAAAATACCAGACTTAATGGATTTCTTTATAATCAAAAATATATCAATGAACTATATACAAGTAAACGAAAGTCGAAACCTAAACTCGGACCATTCTTCTATACTTTTGACATTAAGCGATAAAATTATTCAAAAAGAAATAAATCCAAGCCTAATAAATAAACTTGTTGGGAATACTCTAGGCAGTCCTTAGAAGAAAAAATTAACCTAAAGGTTCCATTAAAAAGCGAGGAGCAAGTAGAAAACGAAGTTCAAAAATTTGTAAATGATATACAACAATCAGCCTGGGAAAGTACCCCAAAAATTTAATATAAAATAAAAGGAAACAACTACCCTAAAGAAATTAGAGAACTCTTGGCAGAAAAAAGAAGGGCGGGAAGAATATGGAAGCAAGCAAGAGCTCCTCAATATAAAACTAAGAAACAATTTAACTCAACAGTTAAGAAGGATAATCCAAAAAAATAAAAAATGAGTCAATCAGTAACTGTTTAAAAAAACTAACTAATGATAGCAGGACTGATTATTCACTTTGGAAAGCAACCACAAAAAATTAAAAGACCTTAAAACAGGAAATGGGCCCGAAATAATGAAGTTAAAGTTCAATGTTTCGCGGAGAACCTCGAAAAAATATTCCACCCATGATGATCAAAACATGATCAAAATTTAGAATCTCAAATAATAACGGTGGAATCTGAAAAAGAAAGTGAAGAAATTCTATTGATTTCACAAAGTCTTGCATGAGATAAAATTCAATATGAATTCGAAACAAGCTCCTGGTTATGATCTTATTACTACAGAAATTTTAAAAGAACTACCAAGGAAGGCTCTAGTTAAGCTTACTTATCTTATCAATGCAGCATTTAGAACCAAATTTGTGCCCAGTTTGTGGAAAATTGTAGAAGTAATAATGATATCAAAACCTGGAAAACCACCATACGAAACTTCAGCTTATAGACCAATTTCGTTATTGCCAATTATGTTTAAGGTCTTTGAAAAACTATTGATTAAAACGTTAAATCCGATAATCGAAAAGAATAACTTAATCCCAAATCACAAGTTCGTCGTCAACACTCAACAATACAACAAGTACACAGAGTAATCAATGTAATTGAGAAAGCACTTGAAGAGAAAAATGTTTGCTCCACGATATTTTTAGACGTGGCGCAAGCTTTTAACAAGCTTTGGCATAAAGGACTTAATCATAAGTTAAGAAACTTCTTACCAATGCAATTCGCTAAAATACTGGAATCATCCTTGAAAGATAGATTCTTTAGAATTAAATTGAATGAAACTTGTTTTGAATTGAAAGAAATAAAATCAGGTGTACCACAGGGCAGTGTATTAGGACCAATTTTATATTTACTATACACGTATGATCTACCTGAATTAGAAAACAATACAGTGGCGACTTTTGCTGATGACACTGCTATCCTAGCTGTTGGAAAAAGCAACAAAGAATCAACACAAAAATTATAATCAGCTATCCCCGAAGTATATAAATGGACTAAAAGATAGCGAATTAAGTTAACTGAAACTAAATCGGAAACATAACATGTTGTGACAGTACAAAATGGATATTTAAAGCGAATCTGTAACTATGCGCCCTCCATTTGGCGACAGCATAAAGTAAAATACGTAAAATACGAATGCAAAACTAGATTTTCGTATTAACTCAATGCGACAAAAGTTTAAACGGAAATTGAATAATATCCAATCGTATTCACTGAGATAGAACTATGGAGACGACATTCATAAAAACTCGTGGTACAAAAAAAAAAAACGAAGAAGAAGCCAAAAAGTTTGCGTCTGGATAACAGAGAAAGAAATTATTTATTTTCCTTGTCTTGAATTTCGAATTTTCGGTAATAAAACATATGAATAATAAATAACAATTGTTGATTTGACACATTTTTAATTTTCATTAATTTAGTTTTGAATTTATTTCGTTGACTTAGATTTTAAATAAGTTTTAAATTAATAAATCAAAAAAGATAGTAAATAAAATAAATAATTTAATTTATAAAATAAATTTATTTTGATCACCAAATTGTTTACGTTGGGAGTTAGACATTTTATTTTGAAAACACGTTTGTTTATGTTAGAAATTTGACAATTCACTCGATTTTTTTTTTATATTTTCGATTTAGTTTCATTTAGCTTTATTCGCCATCTTTTAGTCCATCTACATACTTCGGAGATAGCTGATTATATTTTTTGTGTTGATTCTTTGTTGCTTTTTCCAACAGCTAGGATAGCAATATTATCAGCAAAAGTCGCCACTGTATTGTTTTCTAATTCAGGTAGATCATGCGTGTATAGTAAATATAAAATTGGTCCTAATACACTGCCCTGTGGTACACCTGATTTTATTTCTTTCAATTCATAATAATTTTCTTTCAATTTAATTCTAAAGAATCTATCTTTCAAGGATGATTCCAGTATTTTAGCGAATTGCATTGAGAAGAGGTTTTTTAAACTTATGATTAAGTCCTTCATGTTAATCAAAATTAAGTTCCTTTTCTTTTAAGTTCCTTTACCAATTCATCTACATTGAATTGTAAAATTTCACTTAAGTTCGCCTTCTTTTTCGACACAAACTAGTCGTACTTTAGTTAATAATTGATTGCAAAATAATTAGTAACTATGAAGTTAATAATTATTTTGCGATCAATTATTAACTAAAGTACGGCTAGTTTGTGTCGAAAAAGAAGGCGACCTTAAGTGAAATTGTACAATTCAATGTAGTTGAATTAGTAGAGGAACTTAAAAGAAAATATTTTAATTTTGATGGCAAAAAGCGGCAGTTGCAACAAAGGCTTATCGAAAATAAGGATATGTCGAATAAGCTCGAATAAAAATTAACCTCGGAAAACCTTACAGTTTTACAATCACATAATTCAGAGAAAATATTATCAAGGCCTGAAAGCAATTGTTCGAGATATGACAAACATAGTATCCCGACTAAGCAGTAAGGAAAACTCCTACCAACATTTAGTGGAGAAAATGAGAAATTGCAACCATTTGCTTCGAAAGTGCAATTAATATTAAAATCGAAGTGATCAACAAATTAAGTGGAACAAATTAATCTGCTGATTGGTTTCACTCTAAATCCGAGTATGTCACCTATGACATGGAGGACCTTTTAAAAGAAATGCGAATGATGTACGATATGCGTCCATCTCGATTAGAACAAAAACGGAGATTTGAGCAAAGAAAATGGCGGGCGGCAGAAGAATTTTATCAATATTACTAATAAAAAATTATTTTACCCAATCAATTGAATTTAGAAGAAGATGAATTAATCGATTGTATATTTGAAGGTATGGATAACATACAGCTACAGTCGCAAGCAAAAATGCAAAGTTTCAGGAATCGATATGAATTATTAAATGCGCTTCGCAATATTTTGGAGAAAGAAAGGGGTGCTTCTAGTAGTTAACCGAAATCAAATATGTCTTATGGATCGAGTCATCATAAATCTTCGTCTTATGAGAAGGGAAAAATAAATAGTCAAGCAGTAAATAATAATAGAATTCGTACGTGTTACAATTGTGATCAAGTTGGTCACATGTCAACCAACTGTAAACAACCAAGAAAACCATACGGATCGTGTATGTCATGTGGACAAATGGGACATCGTATGTCAGATTGTACTTTGAAGACTATAATATCAACTGTACAAATATGTATATAATCGTGATCCAAAAATCTACAGTGGTAGCCAATCAAATCATTTATTTTGTATCATTTATTTTGTATGTAGTGTTGTAGTATACCTACTCATTTCCCCTACATTAATTTTTTTTAATTGTGTAACGGGTTATGAGTGGGTATATAAAGCGTGTTTTGTGTGATTCGAGAGGACAGTTTGAATCATAAATGTGGTGAAGAATTTTTAATTTGTTATTTGTGAGAGCAGTCTGTAATTTTGAATTATTAATTTTTTTGTGATTCGTTTTAATATTTGGAACTATAGTTTAATAAATAATTTTAATAAAATAGAAAAATAAAAAAAAAAATCTTATCGTGATATCTGTAAAATAGTATTGAAGTTTTTGCAAGACGTTCATTGTGCAATTAAAAAGACAAACATAAATTTTATATTATTACAAAAATGTCGGCAGACCAACAAGATGATAGTGCTACGTCAAAACGAGAACAGTTGTAACAACAGCACGTGCAAATGGTACAGAGCACAGTGTAATATGTTTATAATCTCTTCGGACAATTGTAAACAGCGATAATAAATACATAATAATTTGCCAGCCGAACATTCTGGTGTACAATAGATAAAGAATGGCCGATGAGGTGCGCTTACTCGTGGTCGACATTGGTGTTGAAGTAAAAAAAAAATTATAATAAAGTTAATAATAATAATAATGAAATTGTTAATCAAATATTTGATTGTTAAAAGTTCGTCGGCTCCAAATAATAATAATAATAATATTAATAGAACCAAAATCGATCCGCTAGCCAATAATTATGATGATGATAATGTAAATAATAAATCAATATTGACGTCATCACCCCAACAACAACAACAATCACACCGTAAAACAAAATTTGTTAAATAATATTAAGGCTTATGTTGGTGGCGGGGTAAGTTAGACTTAGTATTGTTATTTAAGTTTGTGTTTTTTTGTAAATTTTATTAAGAATTTATTTAAGTCATTTAAGTTTGTTTTGTTGTAGTTTAAATTACAAATTTGTGTAGTTAAGTTATTTAAGATTTTAGTGTATTCTGTTTTTCTTAAATTCATTTCTGTTTCTTTTTGCATTCGTTTATTTATTTTATTTATTAAAGTAACTGTAATGAGGTCAATTATTTTGTTTTGATTTTTTTTCTGGTGATGTGATGGTTACAAGTCTGGTTGCGTGCCGACTTGTTCAAGTGACCCCACCTTCCCGTCTTATCCTTTCCTGCGGTTACTCCAGCTTCTAAGCATGCCTTGCAAACCCCACACCCCACCCTGAGCTCTAGCCAGCTATAATACCACAGCAAGGCCTCTGCTGGAAGGATTCTGCTTACGCTATCGGGGTGTAGATCCCAATGGTGTCGTTTTTAATGACGCTAATGGGACTCGCACCTTGATCCGTTACAACTTTCTGGCATGATAAATGAGTTGCTAGAGAAAGGTATTGTCAGAAAGAGTGAATCGCATTACTGTTCACCGATTGTACTAATTAATAAACGAAATAGGGCTAAAAAGAGACTGTGTATAGATTACCGAACTCTAAATAAGGTAACTATTGGGGATAATTACCCTCTCCCGTTTATAGAGAATTTATTAGTATATCTTCATGAGCAAAAATATTTTACCACCTTAGATCTAAAATCGGAGTTTAACCATGTTAAATTAGCTGCCGACAGTATACAAGTTTCGTGACCCCTATAGGACATTTCGAATACGTAAGAATGCTAACAATGACTAAAAAACGGGCCTCCAGTGTTTCAAACATTTATTACGATTTATTCCAGAATTTAATTTCCAAAACGATTAAAGAACATTTTAGAACCCTAGAGAAAGTTCTTTAATTACTTTCTAAAAACCTGCTTGAGTAAAGACTAGATAAGTGTCACGTGTTGACAAGCGAAATTAATTTTTTGGGTTATAATGTCAATCATCTGGGGATTAGGCCAAATCGAAAAAATATAGAAGCAATTAGTGAGTATCCGCCACCTAAAAACTTGAGAGAAATCCAACGGTTTATCGGTATGAGTTCCTACTTTAGAAAGTTTGTTAAGGATTTTAATCATATAGCTAAAGCACTGCAGGATCTAATACGGAAAAATGGTACATTTTTATTTGGACCAAAACAGTTAGAATCATTTAATGGGTTAAAATCAAAGCTTGTTGGGGAACTAATTTTAGCGATCTTCTCGCCAAAAGACGAGACACAGCTGCATTGCAATGCTAGTGCTGATGGGTTTGGTGCGATCCTCATGCAGAGGAAATCCGATCAGAGCTATCATCCCATAAGCTATTTTTCAAAACGGATAACCCCTCAAGAAGCGAAGTATCATTCTTACGAACTAGAATGTCTAGCTATTGTATTTGCTTTACGTAGGTTTCGCATATTTTTTGTATGGACAAACCTTTAAAATTGTGACCGATTGCAGTGCGCTGACTCTCACGCTTAATAAAAAATTAATCAATCCCAGGATTGAAAGCCAGGTGGGCTTTAGAACTCCAGAATTTTGATTATATTGTGGACCATCGTGGTGGCAGTCACATGCAACACGAAGATACTCTGAGTAGAGCTAAATCAATTTTGGTGATTGAAGAGAACTCGTTTGAACAGACACTGGCTATTCTTTAAAATTTACGATTAGAATTAGAAAACAAGGAAAGTCCTCAATATGAACTACGAGATGGATTAATATATAAAAAAGTTTCAAAATCTAAAGTTAGATTTTATGTTCCGGATATATTAGAGAACCAGATAATTTGGAACTCTCATGATTCGTTGGGCCATGTGGGATTAGAAAAAATGATTGAATTCATAACGCGTAATTATTAGTTTCCAAGTTTACGAAACGAGGTCAAAGATTACATAGATAATTGTTTGAAGTGTATCACATATAGTGTTCCAAGTGGGAAATAGCCAGGTTTTCTTCATTCTATACCCAAAGGTTGTGAAGCATTTGACACTATTCATGGAAACGATATAAAATTTTGAATTTTGAAAATGTTAATTTAAGATTTTGTTTGTTAGTCATTAATAATATTATTAGTCACTAGTAAAGTATATGATATAAAATGTATAGTATGATAAGATTTTAAGTTTAACAGTAAATTTTTGTAAAAACATTCGTTAATCGACATTTTTGGATCGAGGACGATCATGTGTCAGATTACTCGAACTGTAAGACTATTTGTAAATTAACGCAATTTGTGTTTATTTGAATTTAAATGATGTATCATAGTTAAATTATTTTAAACATAGATGTCTCTGTTTATAAGGGATTATATAATTTAATAAGCGTGGTACTTACCTTTTGATAATTTGATAATTTATGTTCAGTGCAGAAGTGTTTTGTTTTTGATTATTTGTTCATTTGGTGTTTTTAGAAAAAAGTCATCCTTTACAGCATCATTTATTTTTATGTTAAAATCCACTTGCATCGGATAGGTTTTATATCGTGAGGTAGTTTCACGTACTCCTATGTAATATATTTCCTTAATGTTTTCTAGTTCTTCATTCGTGGCTTTAAATAAAATGGTGGGTATTCTTTTCTTGCTCTTTCTGATCGACGATCCGCAATAATATGTATTATAGAACGTTGCTCTTTGGAATCATCTTGTATGTTAAGATGATTCCAAAGAGCAACGTTACTAAACTCCACGGTACCAATTTCATTAGCTGAATTTATATTCTGGATACTATCATCACCTATGTTTAATTTTTGATCACTACTGCAGAATGCATCATAATATATATATATTTTCGAATCGATCGTCTATTCTAGGCTGATCTGGTTGTTCCTTTACGATCCACATAAACATTTATATTATTAGGTGTAGATTCAGTTTCCTTTGCAACTGCCATAAATTTAACTTCACAACTTTTAGCAATTTCTTTGTCAGTTTATCCAATAGTCTGTATACTTTTGAAAGTTAATCATAGCCCACAAATGTAAGCAGGTAAGCTCAATTGCTTTACCATCCTATTTATTACGTTTTTTAGCAGGAACATTAACATATACTTTAGAACCAAATATTTGTAAATAATTCAGCATTGGAAGGCATTTTTCCCTTTTTTTATACGGTGTAGTGTCAATAGTTCTTTATGGTAGTCTATTCTGCAAGTAGTTTGCAATCATAACCGGTTCACTCCATAAAAATTTGCTTAGATTTGAATCAGATAATAAACATTTCGACTCTGTTCCCAAAAATACGATGCCAATAGCCAATACCACGTTCTTTATGAGTTTAAGCTTTCATTGCTTTTCCCACACGTGTTTGTCGCAATTTATACAACCCGTCATCAATCTTTAAACTTAATTATACTATGATGATACAAATTGGACGATGTAATTCTTTTCCATAAGACGATTTACGGATAATAAATTTTTGTTTAATAATTGGACGAACAATAAACCTGCTACGCAAGCAGATAATAATATATTTTAGTCATTAAGAAATCGTAAAAGAAAAACTGGATCACACTTTACTTTGAAATTGGAGGTATTTGTGAAACCGAACACTCATCAAAATCGGATCACTATTATGCGTTTTATTGCAAAATTTATGCATATTGATAATTATGTGGGCCAAGCCATGTCTGAGTTTTATGCTAGAAAATAATTTATGATCAAATTTAGTTCCGGATCCTAAGCAACTGAAATGGTACAGCAACAAATTTTTCACCGTCATATCCTTTAAATTTATATTTCTAAACATCCTTTTTTAGCTTTTATATACGTTGAAATAAGAAGCAACTCTTGAAAAAGATCTCCGCACGTCTTTACGTTTTGGAATGTAACGAAACATCCTAAAAAAACACAAATAAAAACACTTGAATTTCTTCAACAAATCAATAATATTTTTATTTATTCTATTATTTACAACATAATAAAATAATTAACAAAAAAAATGTTTGAAAACAACCCTAACGATTTGGTTTTAAATATATTAAAATAAATAAAATCAACAAAAAAAAAAATATATTTACAAACATCTAAATTTTAATATTTGAAATAATTTGTTTTATTAATTTCTTATAATTTAAATATTAATTTTAAAGTATATATTAATATGTCTTTTATCAATTTTTGTAATATAATATTTATAATTAATTATATTTTTATTTAATTTTTATTTATTTGTAAATTTACTACGAGGGATAGATTAATTTTTTTTTGGTTAAACAAAATGGCGTAGGAGTGCGCTTAGGGATAAAATATTTTATATTTTAATTATGTATTTTTGTTTTTTTAATTATCAAGACCAGCTCGATAATTTTGTATGCGTGCATATAAATATCACAAATTATTGTCTAATTATTATTATTTTCCTTATTAATTTGTTTATTGTTTTTTTCTACCGATAAAGTAGCTAAGTTTTTAATTAACTTATAGATTCTCTAAAATTTTTATTATATTTTTTTTCTAAACATACATTTTTTTAAAATATAAATACAGTAATTATTTATGTCATTATTTAGTTTTTAATTTTAATTTTATTTAAATGTCAGGTAAATAGGTTTAGATTTAATTTATAAAAAAAAAGTTTTAGGTTATGTATAAAAACGTGGTTGGGTGCATCATTGGTTAGAATTGATTTTAAAGATTAATTCGAGCACTGAATTTATAAATTTATTTCCAAAACTATTTAAGAAGCAACATGCTCGCGAAAGGGTTAATAAAAGTGACAAAAAAAATATTTATGCACCCAACCAAGTTTTAACATTTAATTTAGAGTTAGCAAATTTTTGTATAAATGATGAACACATGCATGATTTTATTTTCCTAAATGTTGACTTATAAATTGAGTCTTCTGAGTAACATCCTCTTTAAGAAATCGTAAACTGAAGTAATCATTAGTGCAAAAGTTGGAAGCAAGACAAACACGTATTGTGATTGTCTGGCACATTAACAAAAAAAATATCATCAAGTACCTTTTGCAAATTTATAATTTTATATTTCAATTTTTTGTTTCAGTCAATTGCAGATCAAACAACTAGATCAGTAACAATTCATCAGGAAAAATAAAATTATAGATCTTCGAACAATTCAGAAGGAAAATACCGGTAAGTTAATCATTTGATTGATCGACGTGCTAGTTATTAATTCAAAAATTTGGTTTTAGAGTCGTATCCTCTATCGAATTTAAGCGTGTTAAGTATAAAATCAGTTGTAATTCAAACGCCAACTAAGTCACAACCGATCGTTGAATTTAAAGTTAATGAGACGAAAATACAATTATTGTTCAAGGTGCGATAACAGTGTCGATTAAATTTTTAAACCATAAAAAGGTACAATTTAATAAAATCAAATACAAATTCTTGATCGCTAAATACTACTAAAGGATAGTAGCTGTAAATTACTCGTTTGTTATTGATCGACTAGTTAATTTAAGAAACTGCTAATTTTAAACAAAATGTCTAGTACCCTTTTAAAATTTATAATTTTAGGCTTCAAGTTTTTGTGACTAAAATTTGCAAATCAGTTCTTGTTCTTGACTAAGTTCTTGATCGGTCGTAGAATTAAATGTTAATGTGATGAAAAATCGGCGTTTAATTGCGATGAAAGTGAATACAATTTGAAAGGTTGAACTTTGGACTTCTAGAGTTCGGAACAAATAAATTCTTGATCGTCGAACAAACCACAGAAGAACAGTAGCGGTAAGCACACATATGCTATTGATCAAGTGTTTAATTTGAAATTATCGCTAACTTCAATAAAAAATAAAATTTGATCTAGTACCCATTCCAAATTTAAAATTTTATGTTTCAATTTTTTGTTTTAGTCAGTTTCAAATCAGACGACGACTAAGGTTGATCTTTAATTTTAATAAAAAAAGAAGGAAATTCAGTTTTTCCAAACTTTGACAAAAGTGAGTAAAAACTTAATGTTGAGACCTTGGATCTCAAAAAAAAAAAAAAAAAAATATCAGTACCCTTTCCAAATTTATAATTTTAGGCTTGAATTTTTTTTTTCGTGAGTTGTTCCGACAAAATTGATTAAAAATTTAAATGTTGGGATTTTGGGAAAATATAACTTTAAAAAAATAGAAGAGTTTGATCGTAAAACAATCGAATATGATTGTGTATACGGTATGTAAATCATTTTTTATCGATCGACTACTTAGTTAGTTAGAGAAACAACCACTTCTAACAAAATTAAAAATTTGATCTAGTACTCTTTCTAAATTTAAAATTTTATGTTTCAATTTTTTGTTTTAGTCAGTTGCAAATCAGACGCAGACTAAGTAACAACTGATCGTGCATTTTACAATATTTAGAAGAAAATTCAGTTTTTCGAACTACGACGAAAGTGAATGAAATTTAAATGTTAGGACCTTGGAAAAGTATAATTTTAAGAAAAATAGAAGTTTCTTGATCGTCGAACAATCGAATATGATCGTGTACCGTTTTCAAAGTTGTAATGGGATTTTTAATTTTTTACCAAGTAACAACTGATCGCGAATTTTAAGATATAGTAAGAGTAAAAGTCATGTTTCCCGAATGACGACGAAAATGAATATAATTTAAAAGAAGGAAGGGATCTTGGTAAACGAACATAAATGGTAAGGACACAGTTGTTTAATAGTACGATCATTTAATTCGAAAAATATTCGAAGAGTCTGCAATTTATAAGTCAAAGCTCATCATAATATTTTGAAATTTTTCGCACATGACCATCACAAGTTAAGGCACATTCATTACGTTATTAAAATTTTAAAAAAAATAATTAAAGGTTATTAAATAACAATCAAAACAAAAAATCTTAATTTTCTATCACAGCTAGGGAAGACGATAGTGTCAAAAAAAAATTAAATTATAAACTGTCATTTTTAAATTATAATATGATAAGGTAACGATAAAGTAGGTGGTTAATCTTAATTATAACGCGAAATTATTTAATAGAGTCTTTAGATTAATTTAATTATGAACTTATACTTTAGGCATTTTCATTCGAATCGGTGGTGACAGCCATTTCTGATTTTATAGCAGGTGCTGGCGAATTATTAGCACTTAAATTGTTATTAGTCGTGTTAACTGTTTCATTGCTGTTTTGCGTCGGCGCATTCAAACTGAGATTTAAATTGGCAAGACTGTTGGCGGCAGCCGGCGATAGCAATTGTGTAAATTGACTTGCCTGTCCCGATTGTATAATTTGTTGTAGTTGACTATTGTGTTGCTCCAGATTGAGTAATTCTTGTTTTATTTGTTGATTGGCTAAATTTGTTTTTGAACGTTTACGTCGCGTTTCTGAATCGCATGGGCTCGGTGTACCCGGATGACGATACGAAACATGTTTCCGAAGTGCATCTTTACTGCGCGACACATGCGTACATACGGTGCACGCGTAACGAACATTTTGATGAGTTTCCAAGTGTACACGTAAATTATACTGATTACTTAGCTGTTTGTGACAAATAAAGCATGTCGCATATAATTTCGAATTTGATGGTTTTGTTGCGGGCGGTAATAAATTTGTGACTTGTGATGCATTATGTGACGTATGCGGTATGAGTGTCGATGACGTTGTCGCACCACTCGCTAAATTTTTATCTAAATGATTTGAATTTATGATGTGCGATGGTGATAGATTTTGATGCTGGCTAGCCGTCATTAAATCATTAGCATGTTGTAAAAGATTTAAATTGGTGTGATTAGTTGTGTCTAAAAATAAATTTTCAGGTGTCTTTGGTATAATCATTGATTGATGTTCGTCGTTTAAGAAATGATGTAACGGTGACTTAAGCATTAACGACGTGGCCGATTGAGGTAATAGTATCGGAAATTTGGCATCAAAACTTGGATTATTTAGTAGGTTCGTCGAATTATTGTTACCGTTACCGTTTAATTTATTACCGGTTCGTAAATTTTCCGCAATTTTATCAATTTTCCGCATATTTTCCGACATTCTAATTTTTTTACTATAGTTGCCACCACTATTATTATGATTATTGTCATTATTATTGTTACAATTTGACTTTGATTTGTTGTCATCATTATCATTATTACTACTATTACTATTAAAATTACTACTAATTTTATTGTCTTTTTTATTTAACGGTGATTGATAACGATTCTCGTTATTATCATTACTATTATTATTATTTATATTATTGCTACTAGTGTTATTATCATTACGACTTCGTGATGATGATCGTGAAAAATTCAACGGTTGTTGATTTATAAAATTTGAATAAAATGGAAATGACTTACAGAAGAGATTGTCAAGTGATGATGATAAAATTTTCTGATGCAGGGCCTGGGCTGATAATGGGGACGATGGATGTTCCGGTGTATCGGGCGATTCTTTTGTCGATGCCGATGAATCACTTTTTGGTGATGATTTTGATAAATTCTGTAAAATTCGAAATATATTTATCATATATAAAATTGTGGAGACTATATAAAAAAATCTTACCCCATTAAAATCAGCTAGACCTTTTATTCCTAGCGTTTCGGCGAGTGCTAGTAATGTTGATATTTGTTCTTCAAATACATTTACTTCTCCCGAATACATAAATGTGAGTAGAGCGACAAGTGCGCCAAATGGTGTAGCCGGTAGTACAACAATTGGATGATATGGTGGTTCTAGTGTTCGAAAAAGTTCTGAAAAATATGTACTGCATGCGCTTAGAACGACACGATGTGCTCGTACGGTTCGTCCCTCGGCCGATAGTGTAACGTCGGTCAAATGGGATTGATCGAGTAATAATGGCAAGGAACTTAATAAACTTGCCTAAAACGAGTAAACATAAATTTTATTGTTATGTATTTATGCTATAGCCATCTATTTAGTTTCAAGTACCTGATGGTTGTGCCATCGGAGGCAAAATTGTTGTGGAGTCGTTGTTGGAATTGAATCCATTGTTTTTTTTTCTAAATTAGAAATGTCTTTTTATGGTTCGATTTTATACTGAATTTTGTAGGTTTCGTCTTTTATTGGTATTGATTGGTTCTTATTTCATTTCTGGAATAAAAAGAAAAAAATGTTTATCAAATTTTGTATGGACTATATATACATCAAGAATTTATTATGATGTCCACTGAAATGTTCATCACAGATTTTTAAATGGTCAGGTTGAGGTGACGTTGTCTTTGGTAGTGGTGATCAATTTCTAGTTTTTTAAGCTAAAGGATCTGTTCGCTCTGGTTACCACTAATCGCATGTAAAAAGGTGTGTTGCGCATCATCGAAAGCTGCTTCACCAGAAATACATGAAGGATCTTCTATTATCATCATCGTATACAAACACTCGCCGAAACAACCATGAACAGTAACAAATTGGGTGAAGGTGAAGAAAAAATGTGTTTCACCACTCATTTTATCTCAGCCACTCAGCCAGGCTTATTTCAATCAATCAAGCAATGATTTTTTTCCGTGCACCTTCCAAAGGCTTTCGTTATGCTTAAACAATTATTTTCCTTTTTTTGTCATGCGGTTAATAGGAACCACTCCAGCAATAAAACAGAAGGCTCAGATACCGTTCTGTATGAACTGCAGATCCTGAGCGCACCTCGTCGTTGTACAGTTACCATTTTCTTTCACACATATTTCACACCAATATAAAAGGATCGACATTAAGAGTCTTCCCAGTCGTTGGACCTTTTACGTTTGTCTTCAGCCTACTCCAGAAGCTTTGACTTGCTTTGGTTGTTTTCTCTGTAGAGTATCTAATTTGTTCTTTCAGAAGCATTCCCAAATACTTGACTGCTATGTTGGACAGTATCTACACAAAAAAAACACTTTGGATTCGTCTGACAGGATCGTCCTTAATATGACCTTTCTCTCTGCATTGGCGGCCTATGTGCAGCTTTTCCTATTGGGTTCTTTGCATATCGCTTGTTGATGACCATTGTAAAAAGGATTATACTTTGACACTATATAGTTGTGCACAGAACTTAGTCCAGATGCTTTTTGAGCGCCGATCTTCACAAAGACCATTCGATATTCCCTCGAAAACCAGTAAAACCTTCAAGATCTTTCTGGTTGACTTCTTTTACTCCACCGTTAGTGGGCCAACAATCTAGATCCCTGATTTTAAGAAAATTGTTTTTGATTTCAAGCAAACCACTGCAACCGTTTCTTCCAGAGCGTACATCTCAAGACCTCGCATACACTTCAAGATGATACATCTTAGGACAACATCTTGTACTGGAATAGTAAAAGGGTTTAGTGAAAGTGGTTTGGTTCTGACGATGAAGTGATCACTAAAAAGATCACCTGTTTGAAAGGTGGAAGTTACTGTTCATTATCATAAGACCCTCACAATATCTGTCCTGCTGATCAATTATACTCGTATGATTAAAATCACACATGTGTATGCAATAAATAACACACACACACACACACTCAGATAAAATTCGTGAAATAAGATTTTTCTTTTAAGTTTTTAAGCTTAAACATTTTGAAAACAAAAAGAAAAAGACTAACAAGTGTCCTGAAATTTTCATTCGTTTTGTCACGCTCACACTCATCGCCCGATGTATTTTTGTCGCGCACACACAATACAATAAAATGTCAAATGTGAAAAACGACGAAATATATTGATGAGTCAATAAAAAATATTTATAATCCACACCATACAATTTATACAATTGGCAGGCGTAGACACACCATAATTTATTTTGGAACATTTTTTTTTTTTTTTTTTTGTAAAATTGATTGGTGAATAATTTATTTTTACACTTTTTGTGATTTTTTTTTCATAATTATTTTTAATTTTAATGTTTTATTTTTGTGTCGATCGACAAAAACTATAATTATCCGTTGGTCCGCGTCTGTATGGGTGTGCGTCTTCTATATTTAAGAAAATTAATTTTAATTATTTTTTTGTTTTACTTTTTATATCTTTAGAATTGATTTTTTGTTTTTATTTTTTTTTGTCATCGTATTGGATTCATTTCAGGTATCACAAATCACAATGCCAAATTTGAAAAACTGTCATATGAAACACTTGAAATCATATTTTTAACCATATCAACAAGTAGCAACAAGTGGTGGCATTTAGAACAGCTTTAATCCAAGATTTTCATGAGGAAATATTTTAATTTAAAAGACTTGGAAAAAAGATGATCGCACATGATCTTAAACTAGTTAATATAAGTTTTTGCCACATTACTTTATCAGGATATGTGCTTTGTCGCAGTTGGTGGAAATTTGGCGAGAGACTGCAGAGCGCAAACCAAAGAAACTTTAGTTTGCTACAGATGTCAAAGTAGAAGAGACGTACAAGCGGACTGTATTATGATAGGTAGTAATCGAGAAGTAGGGAGGTTGAACGTATTAAGTGGTCCAGGGTCCTGGAAGAAGTACAGACATGAGGAATCAAGACCAAGATGGAGACGCAGACTAAAGGTGAATGAGAGAGACGAGGTGACAGCGAAGATAGAAACAGGGCAAAATTGTTTGATTTTTAAAGGACTAGTATATACTGGAAGTGTGGTAAGTGCAATCAAACTCAAGAAATTGAAAAAATGGAGGGATGAACGGGAATAATCTTATATTGGGGCAGGATTTTTAAAAAGTAATGGGTGAGGCTGGTTGAAATAAAAAAAAATGTCAGAAAGTAGGTCAAATAGAAAATATAGGTAAAGGGAAACGAGTGAAATGGAAGAACGAGGAAGAAAAAAATAGCTTGATATTTGTAAGATAGAAGTAGAAGAGGAAAGCAATAAGAACAAGAAGTAATTAAGGAAAAAGTGAAGGAATTATTAAAGGAGGGAGTGGTTATGAGAAGTGAGTCAGAGTTTTCCAGCTTAGAATAGTGTTGGTAAAAAAGAAGGAAGGATGACTAAAGACGTGCAATTATTATGGTAGGTTAAACGAAATAGTAGAAAAAGAACACTACCCAATGCCAGTAATAGAAGACGTTTACAGAAGTTGCAGAGAATGTAATATTTTACTTCATTAAATATAGAAGAGGCCTCGAAAAAGTATTCTGGTTTCATGACGTCACAAGGACATTTCGAGTATAAGTTACCATTTAGATTTTAGCAAATGCACACCGGTGGCATTTATATGAAACATGGATAGGGTATTCGCAGATTTTGCAGATAGTGAAGACGTAGTATTTTTTATGGGTGACAAAGTAGTAGGTAGCGACGAAGACAATAGAGGAGCATAAGGTAGTATTGGATAGAATTTTGAGCGTGTGAAATTGAAGTTGAAGAAATGTAGTTGGATGCAGACACATGTTGATTTTTTGGGATATAAAGTAAATGGAGAGGGTATTGAGCCGAGGGAACACCACGTTGAAGCGGCGAAGGAATATCCAACACTAAAAGATGTTAAAGGGGTAGAGAGGTTTGACTGAGAGACAAATTAGTAGAGAAGGCAGTGTTGAAAATATTATCGCATAAAAGAGGGAAGAATAAGAAACTGTACTCGGTAGAAAGGAGGGGAAGAGATTGCAGTTAGTGATACCGGAGAATATGATAGGGAGTTTGTTATTTTAAATGCATGACGGAATGGGCTATATGGAAGAGCAAGAGACGTGTAGAAATATTAGAAGAATTTTTAATAACTTAAGGGAATTAGTAAAGGAGCATAAAGGAGCATGCCAACCATGTTTCAGATTCAATGAGAAATCGGGCCATAAAGGACAAAGGTTTACATATGCATAAAAAAGGATGCCGGTACCTTTTGATAGACCACTTAGGTCCATTAGAAAAGACTATAAGAGGGCATTGGCATTATATCTGCCGAGGTCAACAGGTACTAGGAAAGGCGATAAATTTGGGCGTATCAGAATAGTGGTTTCAGATGGGGTACAGCATTTTCCTCAGATGATTTTTAGAAGTGAAGTGAAGAGAATGGGGTAAAACATGTAGAAGTAGTGGTAGCACTTTCCAGAGCAAATGGGCAGGTAGAAAGATTCAATAGGACAATGGTACCACGAATAGCAAAATTAGCGGATAAGGAGGAAGTAAACTTGTGTAAATTAAAACAAGCCGAATTTATGGCAAACAATATGATGGGATAAATAGGTCAGTTTGAGCACTAGAAGAAACAAGAAAAGAGGCAAAGCATAGCTTATATATACGAGATAGTTATAATAAAGAGTATTATGATAAGGGAGTTGTTAACGAAAACAAATTAAGGAAGGACTTCTAGTACTGTTAAAATGTCGTGCAACACAAACCTCACTTACTAGTAGGGTCAACATTGTAAAAGGTACAAGAAAGAAAGGAGACCGCTTATAGGGAGGCCTACATTTAGAACACCAAATTTGTCCTTCAATACAACGATATGCTTCTTGCCTGGGATGGCTTTAATTGTTGCGAAAGCTAACAATGCTGAACTTTGTTAGATGCAACGTTAGAGGCAACTTCAATCCAGTGATTTTCTTCAGTTTAATGTTGACCTCAACCATGCTTGCATTGATCTAATCGATGGAGTACACTACAAGTTTTAACCCAAACTTTTGGTACTGATTTGATGATGTGATGCTCTGTAATTATTGGTGCTGGCACCTCAATGGTTTATATTTCATTGCTCCTTATAACTAGAATCTTATCTCCATTAAATTGAAATATTCTATTTTTTAGAGATTTTCTAGGGTTATATGGATCTAATCTGCAGCCTCTTTCTCGTATACTTCCCGCAGAATTTTAGTATTTCCCTTTATTTCGTTGATTGTTGTCGGCTTCCAAATAGTTCCGGAATAGTTAGTGGCGATAAATATGATTTCGATGCTATGGAAGTTGTTCGATTTAAAAATGGTTTCAAACCAAATGACGAGCTCGCATTCAGTCCAGATGTGAGTCCATGATAGATCGAGAAGATTCAGTCAATGAGAGATTTTGTATGGCATCAAAGTGGCTGTATAAATAGCAAATGATGGTATTAATATGTTTTGTTCGTTATAGATAGATCGAGTGTGTCTATAGCCAGTACAATATTGATCTAAAAGCACTATCTTTCGGGATACCTGGTCAACATTTTTGGGCACTTTTGGGATACCTGAACCAAGGTCATTTATAAGTCAGTTAATTAATTCTTGTTTTTAACGACATATTGTGTTTGAAGAAGATAATAATTTGTCAAAAGTTTTTAAAATTCTTGAACAGAAAATGTTTTTTTACAATTCTGTGCACTTGCTCTTTGATGACAAGTGTGCACGCGTCGGAGTTCAAATTGATGGTCTGGTATAAGATGACATTTTTGCAATTCTGATTTCAGTTTAGATGGAATTACTTTTTCAAATCACTCCAAAATTGTTGAAGGCATTAGAAATTTTTTTTATCTCTCACTTCCTCTGGTGCTTTATAAAGATAATTGCGTTTGAGCGATATCAGTCTTGTTTCCCCACTGACTATGTTTAGCGTTATAATTATCTAACAACACTTCCTGACTTCACAAACAATGAAAAATAATGAGTCATAAAACATGATTTTTCTCTTAGAGATCGCAATCCTCTCATTTATGAGCATACAAATCGATCTTTCACTTACGTAATCATCACTTTAAAAATTCATATCTACCAAGGTGGCACTGTAACAAAGCTCAGCATAATTGAACTGATATGTTGTATCCTGGCATAAAATTTAACAGACCTATTTAACTTTTTCAAAAAATAAATTCCAACTATTGAAGACAAAAAGTTCATAAGGCGAAACCTGTGAATCTTAGCTCGTTTGAGATTTTAGCAGCTTTACTAGCTTAACAATATTTAGTAATAAATTTATCGTATAATTCGATTACAAGACTATTACTCAGTTATTCAAGCAAAATTGTCTACTTTGTTATCAAATATCTGCTTAAGATTTACGAGGGAAGTTGACAACCTAATACCTAAAATATCGATCCAATTTTGAAAATTCTACCATTAAAGTCACTACACATTAATTTGGTTTTAATGACGACCTACAATTGCAGCAAATGCTCTCGCTAATAGATTAAAATTGTAAGGCCGCCTCTAGATAGGGTACAATGACCCAAAAACACAAAACAATATTTTGATAACATGAAATTGGAAGAACGAACTATTTATTTATCGTCGATGACTGTCGAACTATTTCCAATACCAATCACTCTTAAATAAGCGCTAATTTCCATATTCCATTCTATTGCCGCGTGTTTCAAAGGCCACCGTATTGTAAACTTAATTGACTTTTTGCCAAATTCTTAAAAAAAAATAAAGATTTTTGGTTCTACAATTGTGTGTACAATTGACAGATGCAATTATTTGTATTTGCAGTAAAATATCGCAATGGTAGCGCATCTTAAGTTGAAAATAGTTTTTTTTTATAGGCACATTCACAAAGTTGCTAAAACACTATTGCTAAAATTGTTTATTTTAGCAAACGAAATTCTTTCACACCCTTGTCCAACTATGAGTCAGACATTTAGTCAAATTTAAAATACGCTTTAAAAAAAAATGTTCATTATATATTTTGGAAACGACCTGAAAATTAGCGAATGTATATAAAAAATTATATGAGGTTGCCAAAATATAAATAAAATCAACATGTGTCTCATTATTTTTCTCCCTCTCTCGCGATCGATCGAACACTTGCATACAATTCACTGTCTACTATAATGTGTGTACTACTATACGCTTAAGTCGTAATTTACAAGAAACCAAAAATAAAAAATATATCCAAATAATCAACCATGTCCACTTAAAGTTCAAAGTTGTAAATCACTTCACTTGATCTTATCTCCGCATATGATAATTGTGGTACTCGAATAATTTGCAAAGTGAACATTTATTTTTTTTATTTTTTGAAAAATCACAAATACACATGCACATGCATAACTAATTTTCATCCAAAAAGAAAAACACAAAAAAATTTTCAATTGTTTCAGAATTACATAAACGTTAAAAAAAAATTTTTTTTTCACTGTAATCTGTTACAATTTCGTATCAAAGAAAATCCAATTTTGGAAGTAAATTTGGCGATCGTCATAAAATTTTTAACACCTCGTTATTCGTTTTATCACTTTTTAATTTTCACTTTGTAATTTTTATCGCGCGACACTTACACACACACACACCTTTATATATATTTATCACAATTTAGAGAAGATCGTTGAGAGAAAATTTTCGATTAAAGAAATTAAAAATTATTTTATCAAAATAAAAAAAAAACACGCGATCGTTGACATTTAAAAAATAATAAAATTTAATTTCTTACTTTACAGTGTTCACTATGGCACGTCTAGTACAGTAGTATTTCGTATTTTTCTTTTTAATTTTCACTCACAACTTAAAAAAAAAAATTTAAAAAAAAAAAGAAAAATTATGGAAAATTATATATTATGTCTTTACGATAGTATTTTAGATCCACTACTAATCACTACTTTGTAAAAAAAAAAAATTAAACTTTTAAAAATTTTCACCAACAACAAAAATCGGTTTTCCTTTTTTTTTTTTTTACTTTTCTAAATAACAATAGTTATATACGAAATATTTAAAATATATATTTGTAGATGTTTTTCTTTTCATGATCTTAATGATCGTAATGATGATGATGATGATGATTATGAGATAGAAATTGTTTTTTGATCCAGATTTTTTGGCATTTTGAGGAAAATTAAATTTAAAAACGAAAAATCCAGGCCGTTTTATTTACTATTTTTAGTTTTTTTTTTTTGTTTTGTTTAAAAACGTAACGTGCACATTACGTATTTTGGAAAAACACTTTTTACCTATTTAATCATCAAATCGTTTGATCATTTTTCTTCTAATCGTAACGAACAATGTTTTGATTCACTTGTTCGCTTATTTTATTGGATTTTTAATAAAAAAAATTTACCTCTCTATTTTTGACCTGGAGCTGACGATTCCTGATATAAATAAACACACATTACACCGACCAAGTGAAAAATATTTAAAACAAAAAAAAAAAAAGAAAATCTACTATTCAAAAGATCACACAATATATAATTAAGAAAAACAATAAGAAAAACGCAAAAAAAAAATCGTTTTGTTGTTGTATTTGATTTTCTTTAATTTTTTTTAACGTGTACATGTATGTATTATTATATTCGGACATGATAATCTATTCGCTCCGTTAAAAAAAAAAAATCAAATTTTCTTAAATATACCCTCAGAATTAGTAAACAGATCGAGTATACAGTACCGAAAAAAAGGTGATTTCGTTATCCTTGAAACTGTCATCTATAGGTATACACAATCACATATACATTAAATTCGGATTAAGGTTATTATTTCTTGGCGAATATTTTTCATATGTGAATTGTTTTCATCTCCGCATGCTCCTCGCACACTTTTTTTTTTTACCTAATTATAACATCGAGCTGAGTTCCGTCAAATTTATTTGTGTTCCAGTGATGTGTGTTTTTTTTAAAATACACACGTATATATTGCTTGGCAGGTGATCTGCTTTTTTTTTTTGTTACAAAATATTTATCGATATTCTGCGAATTATAATGATTAAATCATGTATACTCGAAAGTTAAATTCGATGATCGTATAAACAACTGGAATACAACGTAACAGCGAAAAGTCATTAAAAACGTAATATTGAGAAATACATATGACTAAAAAAACCACCTGGTTCGAGATTTTATAAAGATCACAAGATCACAAGATGCCAGAGTCGGACACGAAATTTATTACAAAGTTACATTTAAATTTTGGAAATTTTACTTAAAGTTAAATATTTGGGATTTTACAGGTTTTATTTTGGAATTTATAATTTGCGACATATTTTTGACAGTTTTGGTGGTCATGCATTTTTTGTAAAATTTTGTAAATTTTCAAATTGTGGGATAAGTTTCAAAGTTTTGGTTATTCTACCCATCATGCTCATTCTGGTATTTGCGAATTTTCAAGTTTACGCCAAAATTTCACAGTCAAGAATTCTCAGAATTCTCATGAATTGTCATAAAAATTCTTGAAAAAACAAGAATTTTTAGAATTTTGGAAATTTTCAAATTGTGGTATAAATCTCAAAGTTTTGATAGGCAATCATGCATTTTCTGAATTTTGGAAATTTTCCAACAGTGGCATAATTTTCCAAATTTTGATAGGCTAACCATCATGCATTTTCCGGCCTTTGCAAATTTTCAAATTGATGCACAATTTTCACAGTTTTGATGGGTCATCATGCATTTTCTTGATTTTGGGAATTTTGAAATTGAGGCATAAATCTCACAGTTTTGAAAGGCTTAGACCATTATGCATTTCCCGAATTTTGCGAATTTTCAAATTTCGGCATAAATCTCAAAGTTTTGATAGGCTTACTATCATGCAATTTCTTGTTTTTTTTGCAGATTTTCAAATTGATGCAAAATTTTCTCAGTTTTGTTAGACTTAACCATTATGGATATTCTGAATTTTGGAAAATTTCCAACTGTGGCATAATTTTCATAGTTTTGATAAGCTAATCATCATGCATTTTCCGAGCTTTGCGAATTTTCAAATTGATGCAAAATTTTGACAGTTTTGATAGGCTAACCATCAGGCATTTTCTATATTTTGGGAATTTTTAAATTGTGGCATAAATCTCACAGTTTTGAAAGGCTTACACCATTATACATTTTCTGGATTTTGAGAATTTTCGAATTTCGGCATAAATCTCAAAGTTTTGATAGAATTTTGCGAATTTTCAAATTGAAACAAAATTTTCACAGTTTTGATGGGTTAACCATCATGCATTTTCTTGATTTTGGAAATTTTTAAATTGTGGCATAAATCTCACAGTTTTGAAAGGCTTAGATCATTACGCATTTTCCGAATTTTGCGGATTTTCAAATTGATGTAAAATTTTCTCAGTTTTGATAAACTTAACCATCACGGATTTTCTGAATTTTGGAAATTTTCCTACTGTGGCATAATTTTCATAGTTTTGATAGGCTAACTACCATGCATTTTCTGAATTTTGCAAATTTTTAACTTGTGGCATAATTTTCACAGTTTTGGTAGGCTTATAAGCCTAGTTATAACTATCATGCATTTTCTGAATTTTGGAAATTTTCCAACAGTGGCATAATTTTCATAGTTTTGATAGGCTAACCATCATGCATTTTCCGAATTTTGGGACTTTTCGAATTTTCAAATTGAAACAAAATTTTCAGTTTTTATGGGCTAACCATCATGCATTTTCTGAATTTTGGAAATTTTCCAACAGTGGCATAATTTTCATAGTTTTGATAGGCTAACCATCATGCATTTTCCGGCCTTTGCGAGTTTTCAAATTAAAGCAAAATTTTCACAGTTTTGATGGGCTAACCATCATGAATTTTCTTGATTTTGGGAATTTTTAAATTGTGGCATAAATCTCACAGTTTTGAAAGGCTTAGACCGTTGTGCATTTTCTGGCTTTTGAAAATTTTCAAATTTCGGCATAAATCTCAAAGTTTTGATAGCCTTACCATCATGTATTTTCTTATTTTTTTGCGGATTTTCAAATTGATGCAAAATTTTCTCAGTTTTGATAGGCTTATCCATCATTGATTTTCTGAATTTTGGAAATTTTCCAACTATGGCATAATTTTCACAGTTTTGATGGGCTAACAATCAATGTATTTTCTTGATTTTGGAAATTTTTAAATTGCGGCATAATTCTCACAGTTTTGAAAGGCTTAGACCATTATGTATTTTCGGAATTTTGAGAATTTTCAAATTTCGGCATAAATCTCAAAGTTTTGATAGGCTAACCATCATGCATTTTCTGAGCTTTGCGAATTTTCAAATTGATGCAAAATTTAGACAGTTTTGATAGGCTAACCATCATGCATTTTCTATATTTTGGGAATTTTTAAATTGTGGCATAAATCTCACAGTTTTAAAAGGCTTAGACCATTATCCATTTTCTGGATTTTAAGAATTTTCAAATTTCGGCATAAATCTCAAAGTTTTGATAAGCTTACTATCATGCATTTTTTTGTTTTTTTGCTGATTTTCAAATTGATGCCAAAATTTTCTCAGTTTTGATAGGCGTAACCATCATAGATTTTCTGAATTTTGGAAATTTTCCAACTGTGGCAAAATTTTCAAAATTTTGATAGGATAACCATCATGCATTTTCCGAATTTTGCGAATTTTTAAATTATGGCATAATTTTCACAATTTTGATAGGCTAACCATCATACATTTTTTATATTTTGGGAATTTTTAAATTGTGGCATAAATCAGTATTGAAAAGCTTAGACCATTATTCATTTTCTGGATTTTGAGAATTTACAAATTGTGGTTTAAATTTAAAAGTTTTGATAGGCTTACCATATTACTAGTTTTTTCTGATGGTTAAGGTGTTGGATTAAATACACCACGATCCTGAGTTGGATACCCGCCACTCACCACAACGCCTTGATCAATTGTTTGTAAAATCGTTCGTTGGGCTGACTTCCTACAACGATCACCAATAGTAAAAATATCGTCTGAAAAATCTTGTAAAAAATCTCAGTAAAGGG
This sequence comes from Tipula confusa, assembly GCA_963556175.1. Taxonomy (NCBI): domain Eukaryota; kingdom Metazoa; phylum Arthropoda; class Insecta; order Diptera; family Tipulidae; genus Tipula; species Tipula confusa. The sequence continues at coordinate 151,665,846 of OY744476.1, read as the reverse complement.
TCAGCTTTGGCCCGTAATGCTGTTGATTTATTTATGACTAATATTAAGCCTCCTGTCATTCTATTTAAAAAAGCTTTACTCATTATTATGCACCGCTAAAAACTAATAAATTGGCAAATTTTTAAAAATTAATATTCTCCTGGAAATTTCCACTAGTCATCAAAAAATTCCACTCAACTTGCCAATAAATTTCGTATTTTCCATTCATTTCAAATTCGACTGTATGTGAAAATTTTAACAAGTTTTTTTCAATTGTATGAAAAGACGTACGACGATCTAATTAAGCAAAAAAAATGTACATGTGACATTTAAAAAAAATTACACAATATTATTATTAGAGAATGTAGAATGGTTTATGGTCCAGAATGTATTTATGTCCACTCTAAATATTTTGGCAATGTACATATGTATTCTAATTCTAAATTGTAGTGTTTTTTTTTTTTTTTTTTTTAATTTTTGTTAAGCATAATTTTTGTATTATTTTATATAAATAAAACAAAATAATGTAACGAATTAGCGACGAAAAATAATTTTCCAATATTTTTAACGACATCATGTTGTGTTATTTTTTTGTTTTTTTTTTTTTTGTAAAAAGAGTTTACCAAATCAAATGTGCTAATTTCGAAATTCTTTTATTCGGTAACTGTTTTGAAAAGTTGGAGAATTTATATTTTGTTTTGTTTAGGGGAAATTTTTTTAAACAAATAATTAAGCATCTCCCTTGAGTCTGTTATTTAAGGCTGAAATTTTATTAATCACAAACATGAATCTTAAGTCGTTACCAAATGTTCAGGGTTGCAACAATTTCCCCTAATAAATTAGATATAACTCCAAGTATCGATAAGCGCCATTGTCCCGTACATATCTCAGTTGGAACTGATGGAACTGATGGAACTTCATCCATCGGTTGGAACTGATGGAACTTCAAATTCATACAGTAAAATATGAAGTATAGTACTTTATTGGTGCAAACAGTTGATGTGATGATCCTGAATTAATTGATTTTCATGCGCTCGGATAATTTCAAGTTGTAGGTTCATTGGTGTTGAGATTTTCCGTCCGAACATAATCTCGGCTGAAAACAGTCCAGAAAATATATATTCGAATTTGATTTAGAAAATGTGTAGGGATTCCTCTAACGATTCTCCATTCACTTGAATGTTTTTTTAACGCCATTTTCAGCGTATCAACGAACCTTTTCGCATGTCTATTTGATGACGGATGGCAAGAAACACAACGGAGATGTTGTTTTCGGAAACAATGAGGAAACCATAAGTTTTGGTGGTCCAAAATGAGCCAATTATTCTTCGATTATAACTACTGGTTTGGTTGCAGCAATAGTTGGTGTAATAAATACTTCCCGCTGTTTCGAATTTGCGCCAACAGTAATCAAAAAATAAAATCGGTTGGTTGGACTAGCATAATCAATATAAATATACTGTCATGGACAATCCGCTATTGACCATAAGACCAATGTTTGTTTTGTAGACGTTTTGTGACACTTCAAGTCTTATTATATCCCTTGACCAAATGTGCAATATTTTCGTCAATTTCAGGCCAATATACATGTAGCTTTGTGTAATAGATTCATGCGTTGTATGCCTTAATGTGCTTTATACAATTGGTGTAAACACTTGTCGTTAACACATATGACAAAATACAATTGCATCCCCAGGCAATCGCTGATAACTGATAATGCTCTGACGATGAGCGCTGAAGAGATGCGATAAAGTAGTCCTCGTCTGGTTATACCGGTCTGCGTATCCAAATTTACCCGTCGAACAATACTCAATGTTGAAATCATAAACAGAAATAATGTACAGGCCTACCTTTAAAGTCTAATCGCAGCGTAGACAGGAATTCCCTTTTGGAAAGGTTTATGATCCGTTTGTAAAATTAATTTTTGGCCATAGATCATCCGATGAAATTTAGTAACTATAAATATGACGTCTAATGGTTTTTTTCGGTCTGCCCTACCCAATCCCGATCTTTGGTAGTAATTAAGAAGCAATGCTGACTGCCTGTACTGAGAAGTCTTCAGTTGGTTCATAATGGGCAAGCATGAGATCAGATTTAAGTATTTGTTTGAACCACTCGAATGATCCCTAACAGTCAATCGGCCAGTCCCATTTAGCGTTTTTCTTGAGTGAGTCATTCAATGAGCATTTTAAATGATCCATATCGTTGTTGAATTTGCTGTAGTAATTAATTGCTCCCATATATGACTGAAACGTCTGAACGTCACTGGGTGAAGGAATGCGGGTAATTGCTTCCACTTGTTCTGGATTTTTCTGGACTGGTTCCGTTTTTATCAATAATTCGACCCAATTATTTAATGGCTTTCTAAGAAATTACATCTATTAATTTTGATGTTGAATCCAAAATCCTTAATACTCTGAACAGTTTGGTGTAATTGATTTTTATGCTCTACTTCTGTTCTATAAATCATTCGCATACATAATACTACCAGTTCTAGAACTTCTACCACTCAATAATCATTATTTGCTGAAACGTACCTGGAGCTAGAAACACACCTGGTGATAATCGATTAAATTTGAACAACCCGCGATGTGTGTTGATCGTAAGCAGTTGCCGTGACTTTTAATAGTCATCGACCTCTACTTGGAAAAGCTCATCCCACAAATTTGTTTGACTATAGAGACGCGCCAATTTTGGTCAGTTTTGGGAAAAATGTCATCAAGTATATCATTTAAATCCCCTTTCATTCCCGAGAGGTCCTTGATATTTAACTCTTTTCATATCACAAAACTGCATATGGGTAAGTTTAGAGGTTTTTTAAATCTAAGGCCGAATTCTATAATCCGGTGCAAAAACAACATCCAAAGTGATCTGATTAGTTTATTACGACTAAATATTGGTCCTTCGGCCGGATTTTCAAGGCGGAGTGTTAATGCCATTATTCACATTTACATATATAAAAACACGTTTTGGTGAAATATTACGCGAAATATGTGACAAAATGGCGGAAATCTAAGCGATCAAAGCATATTAAAAGCTTTCAGAAATCTCAAATTGCAATTACAAGCATTTAATCCGCAAATACGGAGCTGAGGAATGGAAGGAATTCCAATCTATTGAAAAAACTTGACGTGAATTTAGAGTCTCTAGAAAAAATTGAAGACAGACATTTTGATTTGAGGAAGCCAATTCGAAATATGACAAAATTGTGATGAACAACCTGATCGATCGAAGAAATTACTATCGTTGTAATTACTACCAACGGCCGCATCGTTCAAGACATGATCAAACCTGGAAACTTGCAAAAATTCAGAGTGCTACTAGATTCTGGATTTTAAATTTACGTTATTGTACTCAGTCAGTTACCAACAAGTCTTCCAAATTTAGCTGATCCTCAATTTAATAAAGTTTGATCTTTTGACATTTCGATTGGTGCTGATAGTTGTTTTTTTTTGTTTTTTTTGTGTCTGAACCCTGCCATCTTTTTTGGGGCCGAAGTTCTCCCAACTTTCGCAGTTAATTTTTAACGTCCAACTTTACGTCGTCACATTACGCCATGGTTCGGCCAATGGATTCTGCACCCCAACAGGGGGTCATAGTTGCGTTCATCGTCATCACCGATCGTAATCAGGTGAGAAAAATCCCTTTTGCAACCCTCCACCGTTGGGATTCGGTACCTTCCGTCCCAAACACCCCAGCTTTAACCACTGCGCCAATTGCTCGGTTGCTGATAGTTTTTTTTTCTTATTCTTTGTCATGTACGGCGGTAAAATACTTGGTTGGATTGCACCTGTGATTATCAACAAGAGCACTATTGAGAGAAATAAGGCAGTGCAGACCAACAATTGTACATTTAATTTGCATTTCGACATCGATACTACATTGTCCCATCATTGAGTTAGCTTGACTGTGCTTCGTGTTCCTGGATCAGAGACGTTATGATATGTACTGAATATTTGCCGACGATTTGTTTTTGGGTACGTATGGTCTTGGTGTACTGGTCGAGACATTTAGGTTGAGCAAAATAGTAGTCTGTCAGTTCCAAACACTGACATTTTTTCAAATTTTAGGCTTAAGTTGTCCTTCATTAATCTTTTGAGCTCATCGTCCTTGATTTGTTCATCCGCCATGAGTGAGTAATCTATACTTCCTGGAATCGTCAGTGCATCAATGCGAGAGAGGGTGTCTACCACAATATTGTCCTTTGCGGAGATATGCTGAATGTCAGCCGTGTACTGAGCAATTAGATCGAGATGTCTGCGCTGACTAGGTGACGCTTTCTTGAGGTTTTGACGGAGAGCATACATAATCGGTTTGTGATCGGTGTACAGAATAAATTCCCGACCGTCGATGAAATGTTTAAAATGTTTTATTGCTGCATATGCAGCCAACAGTTCTCTATCAAACGTACTATATTTTTTCTCAGTGTCCGTGAGTTTTCTTGAGAAGATACTCAATGGAAGCCACGTATTGTTACACCACAGCTCCTATTGACTGGCTTGTTGCGTCGCCCATTATTGCCATTTTATGATAAGGAGAGGGGTGAGCTAACTGTGTGATTTTGGCTAAGCACTGCTTATAACGTTCGAATGCGTGATCTGTCGACTCACACCAAATGATTTTGCTGTTATCGGTTTTTTAAGGAATTCATACAACTTTGCTTGTTCTTGGGCCGCGTTTGATAGGAAAATTCTATAGAAGTTTATCATTCCCGCAGAAACCGTTGAATGCCCTTAGTCGTGGTGGGTCTTGCAAAGTTCTTTATTACTTCAATTCGAGATTGGGCTGGCCTGATGTCTGTATTTGATATATCAAACCCCAAGAAGTTGATTTGCTTTTCGCCAAAAAATACCTTTGTTTAGATTGATCACTAAACCGGCGTCCCGTAGTCGTTGGAAAACCATCTTTAGGTGCTCGATATGCTAAGTTAGATGATGCGACTAATATGTCATCGATTTAAGAAAACTTGAATTTGGTGTCTCGAAAAACTGAATGAATGAGTCTTTGGAATGTTTGCGCCGCATTTCGCAATCCGAACGCCATGCGAGGAAATTCAACCAAACCGAAAAATGTACAAAAGACGGCTTCTGTTCGATATCCGCCTTGTGAATTGGTGGTATCTGATCCCCGTACTAGATCGATCTTAGAAAAAATGTTGCATCCTTCGAGCTGATGATTGAAGTAGGTAACAAATGGTTTCGGGTATCGTTCTGGTTTCGTCCTCTGGGTTAACCCACGTTAGTCTCCACAGAGTCACCATCCTCCGTCCTTTTTCTTTGTAATGTGGATAGGACTAGCCCAATTGCTCTTCGACGGACGGCACACTCCTTGGCTTAACCACAGGTCAATTTCTGCTTTGGCTATATCATCATTTTTTCTGTGCTGAGACGAACTTTCGCGATTGACTCTTCCTTTCGATTTTATGTTCGATGTTGTGCTTAATAATATTGAGCGTCGTCTTTTCTTGAAAGATTGGTTTAAAATTTTGCAGGATGCTGCGAATTCGGGGATTACAATTGTCCAATTTGATTAATGTCAGTTGGTAGGACGCTATGGAAACTGGAGTTTCACTTACCGACATGGCAGTCAATGGATCGATTATTTTTTTGTTTCTTATATTGACTAACAGACCGTAGTGTAGTAAGAAATCCGCAAATCAGCAGTTCCTCATTGACACGGGCACCGAGAGTTCGGCGCCCGTGTCAATGAGGAACTGCTGTTTTGTTGTTGTTTCGAGTACTACAAGATGGCAATTTCAATTGCTCCCGTCACCCGCCGCGAAAAATGATGAACTTATTGATTTTCCGACACGGGCGATCAAGAAGTATCAAGTTTGCAGGGTTTGCTGCCATTCCTGGCGTTGACTCCAAACTTAAAATGATACCAGCAATTAAGAAAAGATTTTACTTGTGTATCAGACCGTGATTTGCTGCGCGGTCGTCGATTTTCGTTATGTTGATTTATGTTTACTTCTTGGGACATTCTACTGTTGTTAGTCGAATCATCTAACCGCTTTGTTATAGCATCTATTTGTACCGATAATGAGTGATTGGTCTTCTCTGTCGTGGGTTGCGATGGACTTGAGATATTGTATATACTTGTGGGTCTGTTGATTTCCATGATCTTATTCGCGCAAACGGAGATTTTGTCCAAATCGCACTCCTCTATGCATGACAAAATCTCTTGTATATTTGTTGGTAGACACTGCAGCCATAAATTTCGTAAGATAGGTTCTGTAATCTGATTTTTTGAAAGTGCCTGCATCTCCCGAAGTAGTTGCGATGGCTTCTTATCGCCCAGTTGTAGACCCGACAGTAAACAGTTTAATTTACTCCTAGCTGAATCGCAGAGTCGATCAGTTATTGCTGCTTTTATTTGGTTCTATTTATCAGTTTTTGGTGGAGTCAACACCAATTCGCACACACATTTGATTATTTCTGCGTCGAGAGCGGCGACCAAATAACCGTATTTTGTGTTGTCGACTGAAACGCCACTTAGAGCGAATTGAGCTTCCAGTCGTTTGAACCAGAGTTCGATCGTCCCGTTTAAAGACAGAATATTTGACGGACACCTTGTACACATTGGTTGTATGCTTGTCGCCCTTATTTTTCTTTCCTCGTTGTCACTCATTTTACTCTAAAGGTTTTGCTACCCGGTATATTATTGTTGTTTGGTTTAGATTGTATACGACTTGCTGTTCGTAGAATTTAATGTACGATTTTGTTGATAGCACGCGGTTTTTATTTTTTAACCTCAAAAAGATTGAAATCGCTGTATGTTTTCAAGCGTATTATTTGTTGCTTCGCTGCACGTAATAGTGTTTTCCCACGACGGGGGTCACCAGATTGTAGGTGGATGGTAAGCTGAATGGTATGCGACCACTTTGGTGCGTCTCGATACTATCAAGGGGCACGATTGTATAACTATGGTCTACACTACAATTTAAAATACGAGACTTTTATAAGAATGTTTTATTGTTTACAATGGGAAAACACTTTCGTTAAGCAAAACTATTTAAATGGTACAAATTATAAAACCTTATTTTAATTATGAACTTTGATGTGCGTGTGTTGAAATTATGTTCTCTTTCCTGTGTCAACCAAAAAAGCAAAAAAGCGATGGTTTCTTGCACTTTTGAATGAATTTGTTTACAGCGGCTGCGTTTTGCTGTTTCTCGGTTTTCTCACTAGAATGCACTAGCGCCGCCACACTATCACAAATTTTAAATGATCTGTAAGTTGACGATTTCCTCTTAGTGGTGTACAAGGTAGAAGACGCGCAAAGCCTATAGGTAAAAATTACTAAACATTGCTAAATTGTGGGTTTGATTTGAAAAAGTGGAAATCTTAAAATTGGGATTAATCGAAAAATAACGGTGACCAAAAATATCGATGAGATTTCAATGTACCAAAAAGCAGCAACCAAGACGAAAACATTAGGCATTCAATAGAACGCCTTTGAAGATTTATGTATGTTTAAACTTACATTAGAAGACTTTGCAGTGACGATAGGTGATATCTGATTACTCCAGGGTGTTTGATCCGTATTGAATGGTTATCCGCATCATCTAGACGAAAATTGTTTTTCAATCTGAATATGGGTAATGAGGCAGGGCTGGGATGTTCCGCTACCAGACAACGTATCAAAAATTTACAAAAAAAATTACGATGTGAGATTAAACTTTTGGAATGATTAAAAATAAAGAATTTCCAGAATAGGATTATACTGATTTTCAGATGCGAGTGGAAATGCGTATAATCTTTATGACAGTAATAGTTACAGTGTGGTTAATGGCATCAAACACAAAAGTGACTACCATAAAGCAGATGTCATTGCCAAGGCTTGGAGCGCAATTTTCAAATTCGATTCATTCGAAATGGAAACCCCTTTTATTTTTCTGTGTATATGTTTTTCTCTAATTTAATTGTAGTTTCAAACTAATTTTCCGAAATTAAAAAAAAAGTAAAAAAAAATTAAACTAATTTTTTAAATTAGAATTCTAAAAACAAAATCTGTACGTGTATTTGTATTTTTAATTTTAATTTTTTTTGTCTTTTTTTTTTTTTTTTGAGTATTCGTTTTTCTTTTCAAGTAGAATAATTTTGGTTGGATTGCAAAATAAAAAGAAAACAAGAAAATGCTGGTGTGTATTTTATTTAATATAAACGTAAATTAAAGGTAAAATTAATTTTTCTAATTTAAATTTTTTTTGTGATTGTTTTGATTTTTTTTTTTTACTTTGGTTAGAATCGTTTTAATAGTTCCGTAAATTAGATATTTGATTAGTATATGTTTGCATAATATTTGTTCTCTTTTTAAAATATGAACCAATGTGGTTGATAATGCCCAAAATCATTATCTGAATTTTGCCACATTCAATATCTTAACGATAAATCCCGCATAATTTTCTTGCATAATTGATTGGGAATGCAACTCAATTCAATGTTTCGATGTAAATAGAACACATTCGATGTAAATGTCGATGCGGCTCTCTCTCCCTTTTTTTGTGTTTATCTGTTCTGAGGCCGAATCTCATCCAACACTTTCGCGGTTAATTTTAGCGTCCTACTTTACGCCGTAGCCAAATTGAGGACGCACGAATACAGGTTCGCTTGGAATATCCATCTGCACATTGCATTGCTCCAGCCAGCCTGTCCTCACATTGACGATGTGAGGACCCTTTTGTAACCTTCCCCCGTTGGGATTCGAACCCAGTATCTCCCGATCCAAACATTTAACCACTGCCCAATTGCTCGGTGCGTCTCTCTCTCTTTCTCTCTGTCTCTCTCTCTCTTTTTCTCTTTTGCAATGATAAATAAAATATGTAATGACTTTACAAATATAATAGTTCTTATAGAACAAATATGAATTTTTCAACAATCTAGAACAGTTGGCAATGAAATGTGGGATGACTAACATGTAACAGATCAGCCAAATTCATCCGAGATGGCTATCCAATTGTACTGTCCAAGACATATAGTGCACTCTAAACTAGAACTACAGTCAAGGGTGAAGGGTCATAAACAATGGTCTAAAATACCCAGAGCTCGCGGTAGAGGTTATTTTTACAATCGGGCTGTAAATACCAAAGCTTCTAACACATTCATAGCATGTCATCAATTTTTGGCAAATTTGGGATTAAAAGTCACATTGCCAGCATATCCAGAGAGATGGGGGTACCATTTAATCGTAGCCGGTCAGGTAGAAATCGGGTGCGCCATGGTAGTGGTCGAAGTAGGTACTATGAAGTATCAAAGAGCAGTTCATAATCCGAGGCACTTTGAGTAGCACAAGTCTATAATCTGGAGAGAGAAATGCTAGGCAACGACGAGTATTTATCAATCATATCAATCACGAATAAGTACAACAACGAAAAAATTATAATCGAGGTCTATGTAAACGACAAGCAAATGGAGTTTAAGATACGGGAGCGTCGGGCTTGATAATTGGGCATGATGGCTACAGCCGATTAAACTCCTCGGCATATGAAGAAACAACGAAAATTCAGAAGGCTTCAGAGGATACATTGGTTCCACTTAAATGCATTATTAAAGGGCAAGTGATAGTAGGCAAAGAAAACACGTCAAATATTCTGAGTCAGACTGGTTCTAGTCATTAAATTATGACTATAGATATCAGAAAATCGGAATCTAGCCAGTGTGTGTTCAGTTGGGCCATTCCAATTGTTGCTGTAAGGAAGTCGAATGACAAGGTTCAAATTTGCGGAGATTGTAAAGTGACCACCAAACTACAAATAGAAATAGATTGATATCCATTCCGCTCATATCTTAGTTATGATTTTTTTTACACCACTGTAAATCAGCGATAGCTGCTTCTATGCTCAAAGTAATAAAATATGACATTAATGTTGTCTTGGTTTAAAAACCGTGGATCAATAAGGATCGGGTTCTTCGACTCAGGGCTGTAAACTATAAATTACTGTTTTTGCAGGTAAAGGTAGGATTCGATCGTGCATTCTTGCAAAAAAACAAACTAAAGATTTTTCTGCTTGCCAATTAAAGCGATGTAGATGTGGTAGCAGCTAGCATTGATTTCAGCAATCAGAACCTCTGGCTCGTCTCAGCGTACTTAGGGAAATGTCGTTGGTTGCGATGCAAATTCACACCACACGATCTAGGGAAGCACCGATACGAATGAGAGAGGTAAGCGACTCCTTCATTACATTCTAAGTACTAACCTTTTTATCTGTAATGTAAGACTTTTATAATTAGTATTAGACAGGAACTTTTTGACATTACCTTTGTTTCAAACTTCATGTCAAATAAATTAGGAAATTGGAAAGTGTCCGAAGAACACTTCATTTTTGATCATTGCTGTCTACAATTTGGATTGGATTTAAAATACTCTAAAACTTCAATCTTTAGAAACCGAAGAAGGACCAACTGGGATACCTTCAGAACAATTCTAGATAACTCCTTACCAAAGTTGGTTCCTAAATATCCTGAATCAACACAGGAATTGGATGCCTTTGTCGCCAGGGTGTCCAATGCTTTTAATGAAGCTATTTCAGGTTCGTGTCCTATTAGTAGGCCTAAGAGCAATCCTTGTCCACCGTGGTGGTCAAAGAAACACCAAGTAATACGGCTAGAATCCCAGAAGGTCTTCAAAACTGCGGTGGGAACAAAGGCTGGCGTGGACTGGGACTCCTATAAGGAACTCCTTAAATCATATAAATACGAATAAAAAAGTGCAAAAAGCAAAGCTTGGAAACTACTTTGTGACAACATAAAGGAATCCTCTGAAGCAGCTAGACTACGTAAGATTCTATCTACTTGTCCTGCCATTCCAAGTTACCTCCAACTACCGGATGATATCTGGACTACAACGGGAGTGGTCTCTCCGAAGCTCATGCTGGAAACCCATTTCCCGGGATGTTCTGAATCTCTGACTGTTCTGCCGAAAACCAATAGGGTTATTGGCCTCGCTGGAAAAATGTCAACAGAAAGAACATCTTGTTATCAGTAAACAGTTTTGAGCCTTTTAAATCAGCAGGTCCGGATGGCATTATTCCTGCTGACATCCAACAGACCATTGACTTAATAATTTCCCTGGTTTTAGGTGGTTTTTAAAAGTAGCCTGGAACTATGTCATATTCCAAACAAATGGACTGAAGTAAAGGTTATTTTTATGACTGGCAAACGCTTCCATTGCGACCCAAAAGATCTTAGCACCATCTGTGATATATAAGCAGCCTTTAATGTCAAACCAGAGTCGATCACGCAGGCACTTTTTGATTTGGGACTGGATGTGTCACTCGAATGATGGATTGATCAAAGTTTCAGAAGCACGGTCATTTTGGCTAATCTTGGTGAGGCATCCGTCCGAAAATTTGTGAGTAGTGGTTCACTCCAGTAGACTCCACTGGGATATATATATATGGGTTTATCTGAACATAATACAGATAATGTATATAAGGAATCAAATGGGCCTAACCATTTTGTTAGTTTTGCACCTTGCGTGTTTTCAACGGTATTTTTCCATAAACTATTTTTGGCATTGATGTCGCACGCAAGTACAAAACAATTATTGGAATTTCTCAAATTTAATGTGTTGAACATTTTGTCCCAATCATTCATAAATGTTTCGTTGGTACGCCGCATAAAGGGAGGCTACTATTAGTTTGTCGTTTAGATTATTTAATTTGATTTATATTAAGGGTATTTGTGAATATATTTAAAATATTTAGTTAAAAATATAAAATTTAAATTTGCTGTGTGAAATTACATTTGCGCTTAAATTTGTGACAGCTATAAATCGTACAATTATATAAACACCAAAGACATTAAACCATATGTCGATTTTATTGGTTTCTGTCAAAAAAATCTAGATTTTGTATCCAATGAAAATTGTAAATAGATTGCTTTTTTTGTCATTATTTTTTTTTACATTTATCAAAAAGTATTTTTATTTTAATGTAGTTTCGTGTCAAATTTATGATACATAAAATTGTTATTAAAAATCTATACTAAATAGTTTATAATTATTATTTAAAGTATTTTTAATTGTTTAGTCATGCGTCATTTTGAAGAGTCATAAAATAGAGGAATGGACCAACCAAATTTGTATTGGCCTAGGGAAATTGTGGGAGAACCATACAATACGGAAAAATTGCAACCTTAAAATATAGAAAGATTATCAGTTTTATTGTCCAAACTGGTGCACCTTTTGAGATTATTTGTAGTTATATAAGAAATATTTTGTAGAAATAAATAAGTTCGTCTTTTAATGCTTAGTAGACACACTACAAATCGAAATTAAATTGAATTTTATTTTTAAATTATTTTTGAGTTAAAAATGACCAATTCTCGTTCTTAATAATAAGAGTGCAAATAATAGTGGTTCGATTACATCTAGTACGGATAACTACAACCTCGTTAGAACCCATGATGGGTTAATTATCGTGACTGGAAATCTCGTGTTAGTAAAACACAAATCAAGTAAGATAAACCAAGCGTCAAGTGAGGCAATTTTCAAGGGTAAAAGAGAAAGACTAAAAACAAACCAGGATCGTAATTAGAATTTTATTATTTAATTATAATGAAGTTATATATATATATATATATATATATATATATATATATATATATATATATATATATATATATATATATATATATATTCATAAAATATACAATATTATAAAATATACAATGAAGGGTTGAACCACTGAATGTTTCATATATTTTTAATCTCATTTTCATTGGTTATTAATGCTTCTAGCAAAAGATAACATTGCTACTTAAATCTCCTGTTTGGAAATCCTTTGATCTATAAACATTTTGGTTACCTAGAAAGAAATAAGCAACTATTTTTTATATTCACAAATTTAGAAAAAAAAAATATGTAAATCATAAAATTAGTGTACAATTTAACGGCATTTTTCCAAAGTAATTATAAAACTCTCGGTTCTGGAATAGTACACTACATTCAATAAATAACTACTACGTATAAAAAAAACGGGCATACAGTAGACTAGACATGGAACTATTTACTACCACAAAATAATTTTTATTTCTTTTTTGAAATTTTTAATATTTAAAACTTGGTTTTTTTCACTAATCACAAAATTACAATCACAACATATATTATAGTTAATGTAACTTAGTATAATTAACATACTTATGAAACGAAATTCCTTTTACTTTTTTGAGTGGGATATTACGACAATTTTTCACTAGACATTTCAATCTCTATGTTTTTTATATCTGTCCCTCTCCAACCGATAACGTGTGAAATAGAAGATTTACTATGAAAAAAATATTTAGTGACAAGTTCGTACCTATTATACGTCTATGAGGCCGCTTTCATAGAAAAATTCTGCAGAATTCTTCAGTAATATTTCTTCGGCAAAACATGACGGAATTAATTATTGTTTATCTTTTTTAGTAATTTTTTAGTAATAAATAATAAAATTCAATTTTAAGTTGGTATACACTTTCGGAATTTACTAAAAAAGATAAACAATATTTAATTCCGTCATGTTTTGCCGAAAAAATATTACTGAAAAAATTCTGCAGAATTTTTTTATGAAAGCGGCATGATAAACTTAAAATGAACCGCATCCGTAACAATATACGCCAACTATGATTTTAATTTAATTTTTTATAGCTAACCACTGTGATTTGGTCAAAAATGAGATTATGATTCACTTGTCAAAATAAGTACCTATAAGTACCTCGTTAAATTGTTTATAAATTTTTTATTTTTTTATTTTTTTTCCTGTATCTCCAATTTAGGAGCATAGGGCGTCTACTATTCTGAACCATCTTACTCTATTTGGGGCTATTGCTTTAATTTCCACCCATGATTTTCCCAGGTGTTTTGCCTCTGCATCGTTCTCTTCCATGTCATTGCTGACCTTCCAACCTTTATTTTTCCTTGTGAGTTACAGTCTAATGACATCCACGTTATATCACTTGATGCCTGTCTCAGTGTGTGGCCAATCCATCTCCATTTTCGTCGCTTTATTTTGGTCTCAATGTCTGACTAACAAGTTGTTCTGTGCAGATTGATGTTACTAATCGTGTTAGGCCAGAAGCACTTAAGTATTCGTCGAAGGCATTTGTTTACGAATACCTGTAGCTTCTGTATGATTTTTCCTGTATGCTTCCATGTCTCACACCCATACAGTTTCACACATGAGTTGAACATTCGTATCTTGGTCTTGCGCGACAGGACAGAAGTATTCCAGACTTTGTGTAGCATGTTGAATGTATATCTGGCTTTATTTATACATTTGTGTATATCTTCTTCTGTTCCACCTGCTTTCGTTATTGTGCAACCAAGGTATACGAATTCATTTACATCTTCAATTTGTATATTGTTGATGTGCATCGGTGTGGTTATATGTGTGTTGAGTCTCATCGTCTTGGTTTTCTTGATATTAATTTTGAGACCAACTTCGTTAGCTAGATCTGATAGCTGTTGTACTTTCTGTTGCATGTCGGAGTGTTTGTGTGTGAGCAAGCATATGTCGTCTGCATAGTCCAGATCATTGAGTTTACCAGTTAACCCCCATTGAATGCCATTAGGGGACTTGTTATCTAGTTCCCGCAATACACTGTCTAATACGATTAGGAACAGCATTGGTGAGAGTACGCAACCTTGCCTTACTCCTCGAGTGTTGTAGTATGTTTCACTTTGTTTGCCTTTGTATTGAATTCGGTTCCCAGCATTCCGATACATTTCTTGTATGAGTTCAATTGATTTCTTTGGGATGCCCATTTCACAAAGTGTCTGCCATATTGCGTTTCTGTTTATCGTATCAAATGCGCGTTCGAAATCGACGAAGATCATATACAATCCATTCATTGGATTGCTCACTGATGATACGGATTGTGTTGATGTGATCAGTGCAACTTCTTCCTGGTCTAAATCCAGCTTGTTCGTTTCTTAATTTGGCATTGATCGTAGGTGAGATTCTGTCAAGGATGATCATTGCTAGTACCTTTCTTAGGTCACCTTTCTTGGGTATCGTAATTATCAAGCCTTCTTTCCATTTCAGTGGAATTCTCACAGAATTTCAGACTTCTTGGATTATTGGTGTTAATATACTTGCAGTTGTAGATGAATCTTTTTTGAATATTTCGCGGTTATATTGTCTGTTCTAGTGGCCTTATTATTATTCAGTCTATTAATGACATCTTTAACTTCCCGTTCCGTTGGTGGATGGGTCTTGCTAGTTTCGTTATTGATGTCAATTAATGACTGGAGATTTTCGGGGTCGACGACGACGTCTTCTTCGAAATATTTCTTCCATCTCTTCAATTGCGCTTCATCTGTTGTTAGTACTTGACCTTTAGCGTCCCTTATAGGTGGTATGTTTGTAATTTTACCAGTGACCTTTCTTATACACTGGTGTAGTGCTCGCATATTTTGGATTGCTGCTGCCTCTTCAACAGCTTTGAGAATGCTTTCTGTATATTTTCTTCTTGCCATCTTTTTTACTATTGACGCGCTGTTTCCTCGTATCTACGTTTCCGTGTTATGTTGGCAGATTTGTAACTTAAATTGACGGCGTTCCTCAACTTTCTTCCATGTATCATCACTGATGAGGTTTCCGATTGTATTCTCTGTAGCCGAGTACGTCCGTGGCAGTTTTGATGCAGGTTTTTTCTGTTTGGTTCCATCTTTCTTCTATAGGGGTGGCATCAGACTGGAGATTAAGTTGGAGCGTTTCATTGAAAGTGTTTCTTGTTTCAGTGTCTCTCAATCTATTTGTGTTAAATTTCCTCCTATTTGTCTTCGAATGTTTCACAGCTGCTGGCTTGATCTTGAATTGTGCTATTACCATCTCAAGTGCTATTATCACTGTGTACATCTGCGCCCCACATTGTTCTTACATCTTGTAGTGATATGAGGAATTTCTTATTGATCATTACATGATCTATCTGATTTTTAGTTCTGCTATCCGGTGATGTCCATGTGTATTTATGTATATTTTTGTGTGGAAACCTACTGCCGCCTATGAACAATTGATTTGTGCTACAGAAGTCGACAAGTCTTTCTCCATTGTTATTTCGCACAGAGTCCAATGCATTTCTTCCCATGATAGTGGTTAGGTTGCTGTTGTCATTTTTGCATTGAAATCTCCTTGTATGATTTTGACGTCATTTCTGTGCGTTATTGCTATTGTGGCTTGTAACTCTGCTCGTAGAACTCATCTTTTGTTATATCTTCTGCATCTTCTGTTGGGGCATTAGCACTGAATGATAGTTGTGTTTTTTATTTTTGAATGGATCCTTGCCACTATAATTCTGCTGTTAACTGGTTGTCATTTCATCAATGCTTTTTTTGCTTTAAAATTTGCTGTTAATATGCCCACGCCTTGTTCATGTGTGTCGACGTCTCTACCAGAGAAAATCATATAATTTTCATTGCTCGTGTTTATTTCTCCACTGTTTTCCCATCTGACTTTACTGAAGCCGAGAATCCTATAACGTTTCATTTCCTTGTTGATGTGTTACTGTAAGAGTTTTTTCTGATGTTTCAGTTTCCGATTCGTGTCCGTGTACGATAAAGCCAAGGTCGCGATATTTGTGTTGGTGTCCGGTTTGTGTTGTTATTTGTAATAATAGTATCCATTGAATCCTATCCAGTTTCCAGGGCTGCTGGATAAGGTATACTGGCATACCGGGGGGGGGAGGTCTCATTTTTTTTTTCATATTTTGTACTTTTCTTCGTAGATGTTCTCAAGCGGTCAACCAAATATGTACTAACCTCGCATATGGTTGCTTGACGTTGTTCATGAATGGTGTGACGTCTCGTCTGCCTCCTATACTCACCCCCTTATAAATTTTTTATGGTGAGTAAAAAAAAATATTTAACTTTAGCTGCATGTTCTTAACACTTTCACAAAGGCCCTAAGGAAAACTCTGATTTTGAAGTTTTGATTTATTCCATTAATTATTGAATAACGATTTTCTGTTTTTATAATAATACCAGTACCACCGATAGTTTTATCAATGGAACGGTCATTTCGAATAATATCGTAGCAGAGATAATCGTAGTTTTTTTATGTGGTAATTAGATTTATTTTCACTGATATCTGGTTTGTGTTCTACAATGAATTTAACCAGATTTAATCTTCGATAAATTCTAACTAACATTAAGACATTAAGAGCGATAACCTTTAGATTAAGGAAGCACTTTCTATTAGCTATGGGGTGACAAAGTTTTATCATTTATAATGTCGAGCGTTTGATTTGCTGACTAAAAAGCCACAAATAATAAACTGCCAGTCAGAACACTCTAGAGACTTCAGGGTTGGGCTCTCGCTTTCCAGGGTTATAAATAGAAGATTGATGTCAACGAGGAGCGGTTAACTAATATGGAATAGTTAGGCCAAATTATTTTAAACGAACTACCAATGAATTCATCGTTGATCGCAAAGGCTGAATTCATGTGAGATAGCTAGTCAAGCATTCTGTTCAAGACAGAAAGTGCAATCACTCCTTTTTATACTCGAAAGTTAGCTTTATCAGTATAGAGTCGTCATTTGAAGGGCAGACCAGTTGGAGGTCAACAATCTCCTACCTGAGAGACATTGGGAATCTACTAGTATGAAACAAATGCCCTGTAGAAACAGTTGGTTTTTGAATGTAGACATATATCCTTATCTCGTAAAAACTATATAAGATGTCAGTCAAATATGAATGACCCCAAAAAGGCATTTTACAGTTAGCCGGATGCGATGTGTGGACGCGTTCTCCAAGTGCACTATACTGCAAGTACAAGGTGCAGGCCCTTCAAACTATATTTTCAATTGAAGGTTTGCCAGTGGCAATAGTTTCTAATAATGGCACTCAATTCACGTATTTCCAGCCATTTTCCGAGTTAAACAGCATTAAGCATATGACGTCTTCTTCATTTCATCTAGCTTCGAATGGAGAAGCTGAGCGGTTCGTTCGAACTTTTAAAACATCATTCGCTTAAATTATAACTGACGAGCACAAATGTTAAAAGTCACTTTGTAAGTACTTAATACTTACCAAGTAACTCCGTATCGATCGGTAAACCTTCGGTAATTTTGGACGTAAGACAAAAGTAGCAGAACAAACTGTGGCAACCGACATAACAACGTTTGAAGCATCACCGATAACCATAACCAACCAAAAAAAGAGATTATGATATATCTCGCATAATTGAGTGAAAATGCAACTCAACTCTTTAACAATCTTGAACAATAATATAGATGCTGCGTTTAGGAACCAAATAAAAATTAAAAATATTTTTTTCCGCATTCTTTCAAAATATAGATGGGACCAGTGTGATATTAGTATTTACAACAAAACCTGAAGTTGTAGTTTGATCATTTAAAAATATAGGTGACCAATCGATTTATATGAACCACCCGAAATAAAATCGCGGTATATCTTATTTGCAGAGAGAAATGTTCAAATTACAAGAGAAGAGTCTAAATCAAATCTCATCAGTAGAATTTTTTTTTTATTTATTGAAACTAGTCTTTTCAGACTAACCATCAATTTTCATTTGAATTCTTTAAAACTAAACTGTAATGAGGTTACTGATGACCCAGCGATGCTCCAATGCCTGTTCGTTAATAGGTTCTCTTTAGTCTTCTAACCAACTGTTCATTATCCAGTAGCCAAAAGGCTACCGCATTAACATGTTGCAATAGCCTCGATTCGTGCTTCGTTTCAAATCTTTTTATTTCATGTTTTACATCCGGTAACCCCAAATATCGATGCAAATCCTTATTACGAATGTACCCGGGTGCATTGACTATACTCCGAAGTACCTTATTCTGGAAGTTTTGTATAGGTTTGATGTTAGCATTTTTAGTACAGCCCCAAAGCTGAATACCATATAGACAGACTGGTTTTACGATTTGATTGTAAATCAATATTTTGTTGTCTGTGCTTAATTTTGACCTTCGGCCAATTAGCCAGTACAATTGTCTATATTTAAGATCAAGCTCCTTTCTTTTCTTCTTCACATGCTCTTTCCATTTGAGTTTAACGTCCAGTGTCATACCCAAGTATTTGGTGGAGTTCTCAAATGGCACCATGACATCGTTTATGCTGATTGGCGGCGGATTAACCAATAGTTTGTTCGTAAAGTTGACATGCGCAGATTTTAATTCATTAAGTTTGATTTTCCATCGCTTGGTCCACTGGTGAATTTCTTCACTTGCATATTGAAGTTTATTCGCCGCCTCTTCGATAGTTTTCGATGTTGGTAGTATAGCGGTGTCGTCAGCAAACGTTGCTATGCTTACATGATCGGACTGTAGTATATCACTTGTATAAAGTAGATATAGGAGTGGGCCCAAAACACTGTCTTGTGGAACTCCTGCCCTTACCTCTCTCAGTTTGGAATTCTCATCTTCTTGTCTTACTCTGAAAAGTCTTTCAGATAAGTACGACTCCAGAAGGTCAACATATGGTCCTGGGAGCATAACATTTAGTTTATGTATTAATCCCTCATGCCATACCTTTTCGAAAGCTGCTGCCACCAGATATAAGGTAGAACAAATTTGTTTATCTTCTAACGCCTTTTCTATAATGTCTGTAATTCTGTGAACCTGGTCAATTGTTGAATATTTACACCTGAATCCAAATTGGTGATCCTGTATTAGGTTTCTATTTTCTATTATTGGTGTCATTCTTCTCAGAAGAAGTCTCTTCATTAGCTTTGAGATGATAGGAAGCAAGGATATCGGACGAAATGATTGAAGCTCAATTTGGCGGTTTACCTGGTTTTGGTAGCATAATAACTTCTGCAACTTTCCAGGCAGAAGGACTATGCCATAATCTAATAACAGCATTAAACAAATGGGTTAGTTGGACAATAGCTTTCTTTGGTAGTTGCTTTAGAACTTCTCCTGTTAAAAGATCATATCCAGGAGCCTTTCCGGTCTTCAGATTGAATTTTATTTCCCTATTAACTTCTTTTTGGGTTATTAGAGGGATTCTGCCCTCTCATAGTCGTTGCTTCCATTTTCGATTATAATATCTGATTCGGTCTCATTCGGTTAGAAAATACCAGCCAGGTGATCAGCAAACACTTCAGCTTTTGATTTGTTATCCCTGGCCCATGAGCAATCACTTCGCTTAATAGGAGGGATCTGCATGATTGGGGTATTCATTCTTTTTGCTGCCTTCTATAATGAGTAGTATTTTCATCAGCCGTCAACTTTCCAAGAAACAAAGAAAACGATTTTTCATTTAACTTCTGAATTTCTCGCTTAAGCTGCTGTGATTTGTTATTTAGGATCGTTTTGTCAGATGGACTCCTCGTTTGTTGCCATTTTTTCCTAACTTTCCTTTTTTCTAAGACCAGGTTCCTAATTTCTCTTGGGTAGCTTTTACCTGTGTTTGTAGGTTAATATTGCTTTCTAATTCAGATCTGAAGCTAACCCAGTCAGTTGTTTTATTGACAAGAGCTGGTCTTGTTTTCTTCCTAATTATCTTGTCGCTTATGGTAAATATCACTGCAGAATGATCAGAAACCATATTTGCATTAGCCTCTACTTCAATAAAATTTGATGAAACTTGTTTTGATATAAAGAAATCTAGTAGATTAGATTAGGAGTTCTAACTGCGTCCGTAGGCCAAATTAAGTTCGTTACCTTTGGCATTTTTAAGTTCGTTACCTTTGGTTGTTGTAAGCCTAGATCCAAAGTCAACATCTTTTGCATTAAAATCACCTCCTAATATAAATCTAGGTAAGCTGGGTTTCAAGTGATTGATAATGCTGGCATTTATGGTGTTTAACATAGTGTTTTATTATAACAGCGGTTCCACCTTCAATTGTAAACTTCAGGCAAAAACTAATCCAATTTATTTACAGCCTATATGGCTTGCAGAAATTATCCCATTAACAGTTTTATTTTTTCAGAGAAACATTGCAGATTATATTTGAATGGTGGTGCACTGGAGATGCTGAGAAGAGATGAGAGAATGCAGAGCAATACATTATCATTGTGATTGTCTTATAATAATAGTAGTTTGAATATTGGCTACTGAGAAACTGGACCAATTCTGTCATCACTGACATACCTTTCCTTTCCCTACCCCACAAAAAATTTACTGACTATTGGCCGCCAAGGCGTCTGGAACCGGGTCGATCTCAATAATTTAACTAGTATCCTGCCTTATCCAAGTAAAGGGCGATTTTATAGAGTTACACAAGTTTAAATCATAATAAAACAAAGAAATATATTTTTAATATCAATCAAACGGGCTTTATTGGATAGAAAATTTTATGACGTTAATGTTTAAATATGATTTCGGCCATGTGGCCGCCACAGCTGGCGCGTACAGGCCGCCATCTGGAACACCAATTTTCGCAAACTTTTCGCAGCATTTGCGGCCACATTTCACCAATAACTCTTCGAATGTTGATTTTCAGGTGTTCAATTGTCTCTGGTGTATGTACGTAGACAAGTGACTTTACATAAACCTAAAGAAAATAATCCAATGGGGTTAAATCACACGATCTTGGTGGCCAATTAATTGGACCATTACTCGAAATTCTTTTTTCATCAAAAGTTTCTTTGAGTAAATCAATTGTAGCGCGCGCCGTGTGGCATGTGGCTCCGTCCTGTTGGAACCACATGTCAACAAGATTAATGCCAGCTAATCGAGGTATGAAAAAATGTCTAATCATGTCTCTATACCGCTCACCACTGACAGTAACATTCTGGCCTTCATCGTTTTTGAAGACATATGGACCAATGACCTCACCAGCTCATAGAGCGCACCAAACAGTAATTTTCTTTGGATGTGTTGGTGTTTCGACAAAAGCTTGTGGATTATCCTCACTTTAAATCCAGAATTATTGGCTTATTTACGGCTTATTTACGTACCCATTCAACCAAAAATGGGCTTCATCGGAGAACAAAATTTTGAATGGAAATTTATACATAGGCTGTAGCCGAATAGTCAGGTAAATAGTACTTTTTACTATTTTTTAACAGTGTAAAGGGTAAATTCAAATACTGTACTAATTAGCTGGGTAAATGAGTTCTTGTTGTTGTGCGTTTGACGTTTAATTATTCTTATACATAAGCTGTCTTCGATTCCGTAAAAAATATTTTTTTACTAATTTTGCAATTTCTCTACACATTATTACTCGTATCATTATTAGTTTTTCATTTTTTAAGAAACACAAAATGTTGATAACAAAACTATTTCACGTTTACCAGTGAAATTAACTCTTTAAACCAATATATTTTATCCTATCAGCCGATTTTGACAAATTTATTTACCAAAGAATTCGGACACTACTGGAGGTAAATGTGTACTAAAATTTCAATTTACTGTACTAAACGATTTACCCGACTATTCGGCTACAGCCATATTTTGATAAAAAATTTCAACAATCTGCAAGCGTTACTCTGATGTAAGCCTATCCATAATGAAATGTCAAACCAAACTAAACCAAAAACAACTATCAGCTGTCAAATGGGTTGTCGAATAAAGCAGTGTTGCCAACTCAAAGTTGTGAACCTATAAAAAAACATCCTTTATACGTAAAAATGGGTGTACGGTGGGCCTGGCCAACTCCGGGAGATCCTGCTTAATGCTTGGTCGTACATTCTAAATCAATCAAGCAATCAAATCGTTTTAACGGGGACGTGGCTATCGCCTAATTTATGAAATAATGAACTGTTTGGTTTAGATCATGCTATTTATCGCTATGATAAGCTATTTTTAAGGGAGGGTGGAATAATAATTGCTGTTAAATGTATTTTTAGTAGTGAGTTGATCCATTTTTTTAACCTAAACAACTGCGAAGCTATTTGGATAAAAATAAAAATTAAATCTGGACGTTCGTACCACCGCCAGACTGAAAGTCGGTATTATAAGAATAAAATTAAACAATCCGTCATACTTTACAGGTATTATCAACTACAAATTCAGTCTGACCCTCTGACTAATGAGCCTGCCCGATTGTGAAACGTACGGTTGGGCAATCAGATGTGGGGTACTAGGATGCGGCTGTGTTTGTAGTTCCTCATATGGAGGTCTCGTTGATCGCATTGGTTGCGATGGTAACTGTTGACTCGATGAATGCGTTAATGCTGACAGCAACTGATGGCTCGTCGAATGCGTTGATGTTTGAGCGTCCAACTCATCTACGGTAAAGAAAGCTGGCTTTAACCGGTTTGTTGATATTTTTGAAGTTCGGTTGTTTAGCTGGATGACAAAATACTTTTCATGACGCCTAATAATTTCAAACGGACCATCGTAAGGTTATTGAAAAGCTGCACGAACAGCATCGTGTCTTACAAAGACGTAAGTACACCGATGAATATCTTTATGTAGGAAAATGGCGTTTTGCAATGATGCGTAGTACTCGTTGGCCTTTGGGAAACCATTGCTTCGCGAAAACTACTGATGAACTCTGACTTCGGTATCGTTGTCTTATCATCACTTTCGAAAAATTGTCCCAACAGTCGTAATGTTTGCCCATACATCATCTCTGCTGGTGTAGAATTGATGTCTGGTTTGTACGTTGATCTAAGACCAAGTAATATAATCGGAAAACACGCTGATCAGTTTGGCGTTTGATGACAAATAATTGCTGACTTTAATGTCCTATGCCATCTTTCCACCAAACCGTTCGACTGTGGGTGGTAACTCGTTGTCTTAATATGCTCGATACCCGAGTTTAGACTTCGAATTGTCGACCTTGGTCTGTCGTGATATTTTTTGGAATTCCGAACCGTGAGAACCATCCTGAAACTAAACTCTTGTCCACCGTCTCCGCTGTCATGTTTGGGATTGGAAATGCCACGGGCCACCTTGAATAACGATCGATTATGGTGAGACAATAATTATACCCGTCTGATGTTGGCAATAGACCGATTAAGTTAACGTTGATATGATCAAATCATTGGCTTGGTGGCACCGTTGTTAGAACTTCTGATCGACTGTGCTTTGTGACTTTCGATCGTTGGCACGCCACACAATTTTTTACAAACGACTGACAGTCTTTACGCATGCCTTTCCACACGAATCTTTCCTGCACTAGGCGTTGGGTACCCCTGACTCTCGGATGTGATAGATTGTGGACACCTTCAATTACCATAGTCCTGAATATTGGCGTAACGTAAGAACGAACATTACCGTCAAAGACGTCACAATATAGTCGCTAATTGGAACCTGGTACGTTTATAGCTTCTAGGCTCAATGTAAGGTTATCGTCGTTCAACATGGATGCCAGTTCACTACATCTTTGCAATCGGTTGTGTGGTACGTAACTCGTTAATTCGTAATGAAAAATCGGCTGATACGTTCGATGATCCAGATATATGTCGGATACCTGTGGAAAATTGCGACACAAAATCCAAGTGGCGGATCTGCCTTGGCGAAACCTTGTCCAACCGCTGCTAAATGCAATGACCAATGGGTTGTGGCCGGTGTAAATACAACACTGTCGGCCCTCGATCATTTACCGGAAATACTTTACACCCAGGTATATCGCCAACAGTTCACGATCGTACGTGCTGTATTTGCTTTGCGTATCGTCTAGCTTTTTTGAGAAAAAGCCTAAAGATTGCTGCTGTTGATTTACAAACTGATGCAAAACGGCACCTACTGCGTTGTCTGACGCGTCAACTAGCAATGCTCCTTGGCAATCGTCGAAAGTTTAAATTGTCGAATAACTTCTACTTTATCTGGCAACGGCTGAACACCAATGGACGAAATCCTATGTCCAAGAAAATCTATCGCTGACATCCCGATCTCACTCTTCGATGGGTTTATAGACAGCTTGTACGGTTGTAGACGTTAAAACACTTGTCGAAGATGATTACGATGTTCCTCCATGTCGGATGAAGCAATCAATATATCGTCGATATATGCAAACCTCTGAAAGGTTTACACCGCGTTACAGAGGCCAAACGTCATATATATCAACTCAGACAGTCCGAATGGTGTTGCTTTGGCTGTCTTATGCACATTTGCAAGAAAAAGCGTTTACCGTATAGGATGTGGTCACAGTCATTAATGTATGATAGCGGATATTTGTCTGACTTCATAACTGCGCTTAACGCTCGAAAATCTCCACATGGTCGCCACGTTCCATCCTTCTTCATTACCATATGGAGTGGCGATGACCAATTGCTTTTCGAGGATCGACATATGCCTAGCCGCATCAATTCCTCGAACTCTGCCTTTGTTGCTTTGTATTTTTCGAACGACAGCGGTCTCGCTTTGGCGCTGACCGGATGCCCTGCCATCTCGATCTAATGTGCCACCATAGTATTCGCCATGCCTATTTCACCGTTGAATCGCGAAATGTCAACAAACTCGTGCAGTAACAAAACAAATTGATGATTCGCATAAAAAGTTTTGACCGCTACATCGTGCAGGCTAGCGATTACTCCATGCTTTTCAAATGACATCACCTTGTCAATCAATTTATTACTTGCCACGTCCACCAGTAGGTTGTAGTGCGATAGAAAATCCGATTATTGGTTGCTTAACGTCGGCTATCGTAAACGTCCACGTCAGCGATCTTCTAAGCCCGAAATTCAATTGAAGGCGCTTTTTACCGAAAGTTGCAATTGTAGAGCCATTGGCGACGTACAATAACTGTGTTGTTGGCTTAGCTGAACGTGGTGCAAAAGACTTGGGGAGCACAGATTTATCTGCACCGGTGTCGATCAGGAAACTAATTTTGTTCGAATTGTCGTGAACGCAAAGCTGATTAACACTGATTACATTAGGTGTTGATGATGTTGACTGGATAACGGCACTACTCTTAGTAGCACGGGATGATGGTTTTTATGACTTTGGATTGTTAGTGTTACCAATACCTTTGCTGTTAGGCAAGACTATGCCTGCTGTGATATTACTTTTAACGGTTAGTTATGTTTTATGATGATTTGGCCTTGATGGCTGAGCGAAATCACACGGCTGTCTGCATTTATTTGCCGAAGTTCCATAAGTTCTATGATACCAGCATATGGTCGTTTCCTTAGAGCGATTTGAAAGCGCTCCATTTTGCCCATGAGACCAGCTATTAGCTGGTGATTTTAATCTAAAGTGGCCTGAAAACGGTTAGGAGCGATCCAAAGGGAGCTGTTGCACCTGTAATGTTAACTCCTGCAATTGCCGCTGGATTTGACATTGGTCATACTGAAATGCTTGCGGTGCTTGATTTATCGGCTGTTGACTTAATTGATTTACTGAGAGATTCATTGCATCCATAATCGCTTCTGCCATTTTCGCTACTTCGGATAACTCTCCCTTGTTAGCACTGACAATAACCTTCACCTGGATTGGCATTCGGCTTAACCAAAAATTGTTTAATATATTTTCGTCCTTTGTGTCGCTAACTTGTCGAAGTTCGTTCAACAAATGACTTGGTCGGCGATCGCCTAGCTGAATACCCGACACCAGCTTTTGAAAACGCTGTTGCGATGTCTCGGCGTAAGCTGCTAGTACAGCCTGTTTGAGATTATCATAAGGTTTGACATCGGGTGGGTATTTCACTGCCTCGAACATTTAGAGCCTCTTATTTTCTTAATATTTTTAAATGACGTGATAGATCTGCTTCAATCTGTACTGGGAGTACAGTGCTAACTTTACCCAGATGATCTGAAATTATTTTGTCAAATTAATTGCCGTGATGATTACATACTATTTCAAACTAATTCAAACATATTATTTGATTGGTGCCTTCTAAACAATTTAAAGTTCAACGTGGGCAAATTTAAGGGTTTACGTGTTATTTATAATAAACGCTTGTCTTTCATCCAACAATGCGAAAGTGTAATTGGTTAGGCGAATGCAATGATTGCCTTTACTATTCGATCCTGTACAACTTTTTTGTGACATTTTTTCATTTAAATCAGTATGTTTCATTAGTTGGAATACTGTTCAGTCGTATGGTATCCTGCTTCAGGTTTGAATATCGTTCTGACTTAATCGAACGTATTCAAAGACAGGTTTCAAGGTAGATTGATCGCCGTATTTTGGAATATAATGAAAAAGTATCTTATAAAACGAGATGTCATTAATTTCAACTTCAATCTCTTTGTCTCTGTGTTTCAAATTTTCTGGTTCTTCCATATCTTTGATGTTTTAAACAGTACTGCCGCCTCATTTTTTCTTCTCTCATTACTAAACATCAATGCTGGGAATTGGTCGATTCGTGATCGAAACTTCTTAAATTTACAATTTCATAGAACTTCGTAAGGGCCATATATTTATTCTTATTTCTTTAATTTTAATGCTTGTTAATTTTGTGTGGGTTAGCACTCAGTGTTGCCCTGTACAAAAATAATCAAAAATTAATCAGGTCTTAACCCAACTTTTAAAATATTTTAAAATATAAAATGTATGACTTTTACCGGTTGTATAATGATAAAGGAGTTGACACGTCGCGATCCTGTAAAAGATCTCTGTAAAGAATCAATTTTGCAACGCTGATGATTTTATTTTATAATTTTCCACAAAAAAAAAAATACTTTCCATTTTATACAACTACATCGATATAAAAATAAATTACGACCATATATTATATAGTAGGCTGATTTGTTTTACAATTTTTTATATCAATTTTTTAAAATGGTAGGTGGCTTTGACATTTTTGTCTCCAAACACAGAAAATTTTTCTAATATTTTTGTTTGCATTTTTGTTTAGTTATTACTCGTAAGAGACGAAAATGGCTGATTACGTTGGTTTTGCAAAAGATTTTGCAGCCGGTGGCATATCAGCGGCAATATCAAAAACGCTTGTTGCCCCAATTGAACGTGTCAAGCTACTGTTACAGGTACAACAAATTTCAAAGCAAATCAAACCCGAAGATCGATACAAAGGAATTGGTGACGCATTTGTTCGAATACCAAAAGAACAGGGTTTTGCATCATTTTGGCGTGGTAATTTGGCCAATGTAATTCGATATTTTCCTACTCAGGCTTTAAATTTCGCTTTCAAAGATAAGTACAAACAAGTAAGTAACCATTTTAAAATAGTTTAGGTAAAAAATGGCGGAAACAATTTTTGTATTTTATAGATTTTTTTGGGAGGCATCGACAAAAATACTCAATTCGTTCGTTATTTTATTGGAAATTTGGCTTCGGGTGGTGCTGCGGGTGCAACTTCACTATGTTTTGTGTACCCGCTTGATTTTGCACGTACTCGGTAACGTTTATTTTTGTTTATTTATTTTTCTAATTTCTAAAGAAATATAATTTTATTTTAGTTTGGGTGCTGATGTCGGTAAAGGTGGTACTCGCCAGTTTACAGGTTTGGGAGACTGTCTTATCAAGGTTATCAAAGCTGATGGTTTAATTGGTTTATATAGAGGATTTAATGTGTCAGTTCAAGGTATCATTATTTATCGAGCCGCCTACTTTGGTTGTTACGATACAGCTCGAGGAATGCTTCCCGATCCAAAAAATACACCACTCTATATTAATTGGGCTATTGCACAGGTAACTATCAAAAATTTATTTTCCCCCCAGTTAATTCTATAAATTTTTAATTAATTATTTTCAAGGTTGTAACAACAGTTTCCGGAATTGTTTCATATCCGTTCGATACAGTCCGTCGCCGAATGATGATGCAATCTGGATTGAAGAAATCGGAAATAATTTACAAGAATACGCTTCATTGTTGGCAAACCATTTTTAAAACTGAAGGTGGTTCAGCATTTTTTAAGGGTGCTTTATCGAACGTGATTCGTGGTACAGGTGGTGCCCTGGTACTCGTCTTATACGATGTGATTAAAGATGCATTGTAAACAAAATTAAGATGAAAAAAAAATTTAATAATAATTTAAAAATATTCCCAACCAAAGTTAAATGTTAAACAATTCCAATATTATTTTATTATTTTATTAATAATTAATCTAAGCCAGAGCCACCAAAATTTCCAATACCATTTTACTTTTAACAAAATTTTTAATAATGAACAACTATTTTCTTCCCCTTGCGTTATAATATTATATTCCTTCTTTATCGTAGTTTAATTTTATTTTAAATTTTTTGGATTGAAATCCAATTGAAAATTAAGACAACGAAATCATCGTCATTGAAATAAAATAAACTATAGAATCACGAAAATTTTCATCGTTATAATTAAATTTGTCGCCAAACGCAACTACATTTTGTTTTGTTAATTTTTTTAACTGTAAAACTACACTTTGTGATTCGTTACAAATTGGATCGATTTGTGTGTAAAAGACTTCGTCGGAATAACATTTGTAAAATAAACTGGCAATTCGTAGCAAGTGACTAAACGTTCGCATAAACGACCCCATAATGATTGAATACGACATCTTCATAGGCTTTTTAATACTATCAAAGTTCCTAAAAATATCTCAATTTCCATTGCTAGCGAATCAACTGTGAAATTGATCAACAAATAGAAAATTATTGAAAACCAGAAAATTAGGTAGGTTACCAAAACAAATCTGTGAAATGTACGGCGCAAATTCGTCATTTGGGGAATTTTTATATGAGCCCTAAATTATGATTACAGTTTTGATGAGCTAGTCAACATGCATTTTCCCGATATTAAAAATATGCCCTTCATGTCCCAAAATTCAAAGTTTTAATGGATAACCTCTTAAAAAGGTTCCTTGCTTGATTTTGATAAATTAAAAATATTCATAAATTGTGCAATAAAACACGAATAAATCATCCGATTTTGATGAGTGATACGTTGATCAAAAGCTTTTGATATCACCATGAATATTGCAATGAAATATTGGTTCATTTTCATAAATCATTTTTAGGCTTAAAAATCAGGAAAGGCTAACAACCCCTTGCCTGATTTTGATAAATTAAAAATATTCATAAATTGTGCAATAAAACACGAAAAACTCATCAGATTTTGATGAGTGATACGTTGATCAAAAGCTCTTGATATCACCATGAATATTGCAATTAAAAATTGGTTCATTTGCATAAATCATTTTCAGGCTTAAAAATCAGGCAAGGCTAACCCCTTGCCTGATTTTGATAAATTAAAAATATTCATAAATTGTGCAATAAAACACGAAAAAATCATCCGATTTTGAAGAGTGATACGTTGATCAAAAGCTCTCGATATCACCATGAATATTGCAATGAAATATTGGTTCATTTTCATAAATCATTTTCAGGCTTAAAAATCAGGAAAGGCTAACCCCTTGCCTGATTTTGATAAATTAAAAATATTTCTAAATTGTGCAATAAAACACGAAAAACTCATCCGATTTTGATGAGTGATACGTTGATCAAAAGCTCTTGATATCACCATCAATACTGCAATGAAATATTGGTTCATTTTCATAAATCATTTTCAGGCTTAAAAATCAGGAAAGGCTAACCCCTTGCCTGATTTTGATAAATTAAAAATATTTCTAAATTGTGCAATAAAACACGAAAAACTCATCCGATTTTGATGAGTGATACGTAGATCAAAAGCTCTTGATATCACCATCAATACTGCAATGAAATATTGGTTCATTTTCATAAATCATTTTCAGGCTTAAAAATCAGGAAAGGCTAACCCCTTGCCTGATTTTGA
This sequence comes from Tipula confusa, assembly GCA_963556175.1. Taxonomy (NCBI): domain Eukaryota; kingdom Metazoa; phylum Arthropoda; class Insecta; order Diptera; family Tipulidae; genus Tipula; species Tipula confusa. The sequence goes on along the minus strand of OY744476.1, from coordinate 151,635,348 downwards.
TAAATTAAAAATATTCATAAATTGTGCAATAAAACACGAAAAACTCATTCGATTTTGATGAGTGATACGTTGATCAAAAGCTCTTGATATCACCATGAATATTGCAATGAAATATTGGTTTATTTTCATAAATCATTTTCAGGCTTAAAAATCAGGAAAGGCTAACCCCTTGCCTGATTTTGATAAATTAAAAATATTCATAAATTGTGCAATAAAACACGAAAAACTCATCCGATTTTGATGAGTGATACGTTGATCAAAAGCTCTCGATATCACCATGAATATTGCAATGAAATATTGGTTCATTTTCATAAATCATTTTCAGGCTTAAAAATCAGGAAAGGCTAACCCCTTGCCTGATTTTGATAAATTAAAAATATTCATAAATTGTGCAATAAAACACGAATAAATCATCCGATTTTGATGAGTGATACGTTGATCAAAAGCTCTTGATATCACCATCAATATTGCAGTAAAAGGCTAACCCCTTGCCTGATTTTGATAAATTAAAAATATTCATAAATTGTGCAATAAAACACGAAAAAATCATCCGATTTTGATGAGTGATACGTTGATCAAAAGCTCTCGATATCACCATGAATATTGCAATGAAATATTGGTTCATTTTCATAAATCATTTTCAGGCTTAAAAATCAGGAAAGGCTAACCCCTTGCCTGATTTTGATAAATTAAAAATATTTCTAAATTGTGCAATAAAACACGAAAAACTCATTCGATTTTGATGAGTGATACGTTGATCAAAAGCTTTCGATATCACCATGAATATTGCAATGAAATATTGGTTTATTTTCATAAATCATTTTCAGGCTTAAAAATCAGGAAAGGCTACCCCTTGCCTGATTTTGATAAATTAAAAATATTCATAAATTGTGCAATAAAACACGAAAAACTCATCCGATTTTGATGAGTGATACGTTGATCAAAAGCTCTCGATATCACCATGAATATTGCAATGAAATATTGGTTCATTTTCATAAATCATTTTCAGGCTTAAAAATCAGGAAAGGCTAACCCCTTGCCTGATTTTGATAAATTAAAAATATTCATAAATTGTGCAATAAAACACGAAAAACTCATCCGATTTTGATGAGTGATACGTTGATCAAAAGCTCTCGATATCACCATGAATATTGCAATGAAATATTGGTTCATTTTCATAAACCATTTTCAGGCTTAAAAATCAGGAAAGGCTAACCCCTTGCCTGATTTTGATAAATTAAAAATATTCATAAATTGTGCAATAAAACACGAATAAATCATCCGATTTTGATGAGTGATACGTTGATCAAAAGCTTTTGATATCACCATGAATATTGCAATGAAATATTGGTTCATTTTCATAAATCATTTTCAGGCTTAAAAATCAGGAAAGGCTAACCCCTTGCCTGATTTTGATAAATTAAAAATATTCATAAATTGTGCAATAAAACACGAATAAATCATCCGATTTTGATGAGTGATACGTTGATCAAAAGCTTTCGATATCACCATGAATATTGCAATGAAATATTGGTTTATTTTCATAAATCATTTTCAGGTTTAAAAATCAGGAAAGGCTAACCCCTTGCCTGATTTTGATAAATTAAAAATATTTCTAAATTGTGCAATAAAACACGAAAAACTCATCCGATTTTGATGAGTGATACGTAGATCAAAAGCTCTTGATATCACCATCAATACTGCAATGAAATATTGGTTCATTTTCATAAATCATTTTCAGGCTTAAAAATCAGGAAAGGCTAACCCCTTGCCTGATTTTGATAAATTAAAAATATTCATAAATTGTGCAATAAAACACGAAAAACTCATCCGATTTTGATGAGTGATACGTTGATCAAAAGCTCTCGATATCACCATGAATATTGCAATGAAATATTGGTTCATTTTCATAAATCATTTTCAGGCTTAAAAATCAGGAAAGGCTAACCCCTTGCCTGATTTTGATAAATTAGAATTATTCATAAATTGTGCAATAAAACACGAAAAACTCATCCGATTTTGATGAGTGATACGTTGATCAAAAGCTTTCGATATCACCATGAATATTGCAATGAAATATTGGTTCATTTTCATAAACCATTTTCAGGCTTAAAAATCAGGAAAGGCTAACCCCTTGCCTGATTTTGATAAATTAAAAATATTCATAAATTGTGCAATAAAACACGAATAAATCATCCGATTTTGATGAGTGATACGTTGATCAAAAGCTTTTGATATCACCATGAATATTGCAATGAAATATTGGTTCATTTTCATAAATCATTTTCAGGCTTAAAAATCAGGAAAGGCTAACCCCTTGCCTGATTTTGATAAATTAAAATTATTCATAAATTGTGCAATAAAACACGAAAAACTCATCCGATTTTGATGAGTGATACGTTGATCAAAAGCTCTCGATATCACCATGAATATTGCAATGAAATATTGGTTTATTTTCATAAATCATTTTCAGGTTTAAAAATCAGGAAAGGCTAACCCCTTGCCTGATTTTGATAAATTAAAAATATTCATAAATTGTGAAATAAAACACGAATAAATCATCCGATTTTGATGAGTGATACGTTGATCAAAAGCTTTTGATATCACCATGAATATTGCAATGAAATATTGGTTCATTTTCATAAATCATTTTCAGGCTTAAAAATCAGGAAAGGCTAACCCCTTGCCTGATTTTGATAAATTAAAAATATTCATAAATTGTGAAATAAAACACGAAAAACTCATCCGATTTTGATGAGTGATACATTGATCAAAAGCTCTCGATATCACCATGAATATTGCAATGAAATATTGGTTTATTTTCATAAATCATTTTCAGGCTTAAAAATCAGGAACCACTTGCCTGATTTTGATAAATTAAAAATATTCATAAATTGTGCAATAAATCACGAATAAATCATCCGATTTTGATGAGTGATACGTTGATCAAAAGCTTTTGATATCACCATGAATATTGCAATGAAATATTGGTTCATTTTCATAAATCATTTTCAGGCTTAAAAATCAGGAAAGGCTAACCCCTTGCCTGATTTTGATAAATTAAAAATATTCATAAATTGTGCAATAAAACACGAAAAACTCATTCGATTTTGATGAGTGATACGTTGATCAAAAGCTTTCGATATCACCATGAATATTGCAATGAAATATTGGTTCATTTTCATAAACCATTTTCAGGCTTAAAAATCAGGAAAGGCTAACCCCTTGCCTGATTTTGATAAATTAAAAATATTCATAAATTGTGCAATAAAACACGAATAAATCATCCGATTTTGATGAGTGATACGTTGATCAAAAGCTTTTGATATCACCATGAATATTGCAATGAAATATTGGTTCATTTTCATAAATCATTTTCAGGCTTAAAAATCAGGAAAGGCTAACCCCTTGCCTGATTTTGATAAATTAAAAATATTCATAAATTGTGCAATAAAACACGAAAAACTCATCCGATTTTGATGAGTGATACGTAGATCAAAAGCTCTTGATATCACCATCAATACTGCAATGAAATATTGGTTCATTTTCATAAATCATTTTCAGGCTTAAAAATCAGGAAAGGCTAACCCCTTGCCTGATTTTGATAAATTAAAAATATTCATAAATTGTGCAATAAAACACGAAAAACTCATCCGATTTTGATGAGTGATACGTTGATCAAAAGCTTTCGATATCACCATTAATATTGCAATGAAATATTGGTTTATTTTCATAAATCATTTTCAGGCTTAAAAATCAGGAAAGGCTACCCCTTGCCTGATTTTGATAAATTAAAAATATTCATAAATTGTGCAATAAAACACGAAAAACTCATCCGATTTTGATGAGTGATACGTTGATCAAAAGCTCTCGATATCACCATGAATATTGCAATGAAATATTGGTTCATTTTCATAAACCATTTTCAGGCTTAAAAATCAGGAAAGGCTAACCCCTTGCCTGATTTTGATAAATTAAAAATATTCATAAATTGTGCAATAAAACACGAATAAATCATCCGATTTTGATGAGTGATACGTTGATCAAAAGCTTTTGATATCACCATGAATATTGCAATGAAATATTGGTTCATTTTCATAAATCATTTTCAGGCTTAAAAATCAGGCAAGGCTAACCCCTTGCCTGATTTTGATAAATTAAAAATATTCATAAATTGTGCAATAAAACACGAATAAATCATCCGATTTTGATGAGTGATACGTTGATCAAAAGCTCTTGATATCACCATCAATATTGCAGTAAAAGGCTAACCCCTTGCCTGATTTTGATAAATTAAAAATATTCATAAATTGTGCAATAAAACACGAAAAAATCATCCGATTTTGATGAGTGATACGTTGATCAAAAGCTCTCGATATCACCATGAATATTGCAATGAAATATTGGGTTCATTTTCATAAATCATTTTTAGGCTTAAAAATCAGGAAAGGCTAACCCCTTGCCTGATTTTGATAAATTAAAAATATTTCTAAATTGTGCAATAAAACACGAAAAACTCATCCGATTTTGATGAGTGATACGTTGATCAAAATCTTTTGATATCACCATGAATATTGCAATTAAAAATTGGTTCATTTGCATAAATCATTTTCAGGCTTAAAAATCAGGCAAGGCTAACCCCTTGCCTGATTTTGATAAATTAAAAATATTCATAAATTGTGCAATAAAACACGAAAAACTCATCCGATTTTGATGAGTGATACGTTGATCAAAAGCTCTTGATATCACCATGAATATTGCAATGAAATATTGGTTCATTTTCATAAATCATTTTCAGGCTTAAAAATCAGGAAAGGCTAACCCCTTGCCTGATTTTGATAAATTAAAATTATTCATAAATTGTGCAATAAAACACGAAAAACTCATCCGATTTTGATGAGTGATACGTAGATCAAAAGCTCTTGATATCACCATCAATACTGCAATGAAATATTAGTTCATTTTCATAAATCATTTTCAGGCTTAAAAATCAGGAAAGGCTAACCCCTTGCCTGATTTTGATAAATTAAAAATATTTCTAAATTGTGCAATAAAACACGAAAAACTCATCCGATTTTGATGAGTGATACGTAGATCAAAAGCTCTTGATATCACCATCAATACTGCAATGAAATATTGGTTCTTTTTGATAAATCATTTTCAGGCTTAAAAATCAGGAAAGGCTACTACCCCTTGCCTGATTTTGATAAATTAAAAATATTCATAAATTGTGCAATAAAACACGAAAAACTCATCCGATTTTGATGAGTGATACGTTGATCAAAAGCTCTCGATATCACCATGAATATTGCAATGAAATATTGGTTCATTTTCATAAACCATTTTCAGGCTTAAAAATCAGGAAAGGCTAACCCCTTGCCTGATTTTGATAAATTAAAAATATTCATAAATTGTGCAATAAAACACGAATAAATCATCCGATTTTGATGAGTGATACGTTGATCAAAAGCTTTTGATATCACCATGAATATTGCAATGAAATATTGGTTCATTTTCATAAATCATTTTCAGGTTTAAAAATCAGGAAAGGCTAACCCCTTGCCTGATTTTGATAAATTAAAAATATTTCTAAATTGTGCAATAAAACACGAAAAACTCATCCGATTTTGATGAGTGATACGTAGATCAAAAGCTCTTGATATCACCATCAATACTGCAATGAAATATTGGTTCATTTTCATAAATCATTTTCAGGCTTAAAAATCAGGAAAGGCTAACCCCTTGCCTGATTTTGATAAATTAAAAATATTCATAAATTGTGCAATAAAACACGAAAAACTCATCCGATTTTGATGAGTGATACGTAGATCAAAAGCTCTCGATATCACCATGAATATTGCAATGAAATATTGGTTCATTTTCATAAATCATTTTCAGGCTTAAAAATCAGGCAAGGCTAACCCCTTGCCTGATTTTGATAAATTAAAAATATTCATAAATTGTGCAATAAAACACGAATAAATCATCCGATTTTGATGAGTGATACGTTGATCAAAAGCTTTTGATATCACCATGAATATTGCAATGAAATATTGGTTCATTTTCATAAATCATTTTCAGGCTTAAAAATCAGGAAAGGCTAACCCCTTGCCTGATTTTGATAAATTAAAAATATTCATAAATTGTGCAATAAAACACGAATAAATCATCCGATTTTGATGAGTGATACGTTGATCAAAAGCTTTTGATATCACCATGAATATTGCAATGAAATATTGGTTCATTTTCATAAATCATTTTGAGGCTTAAAAATCAGGAAAGGCCCTTAACCCCTTGCCTGATTTTGATAAATTAAAAATATTCATAAATTGTGCAATAAAACACGAAAAACTCATTCGATTTTGATGAGTGATACGTTGATCAAAAGCTTTCGATATCACCATGAATATTGCAATGAAATATTGGTTCATTTTCATAAACCATTTTCAGGCTTAAAAATCAGGAAAGGCTAACCCCTTGCCTGATTTTGATAAATTAAAAATATTCATAAATTGTGCAATAAAACACGAATAAATCATCCGATTTTGATGAGTGATACGTTGATCAAAAGCTTTTGATATCACCATGAATATTGCAATGAAATATTGGTTCATTTTCATAAATCATTTTCAGGCTTAAAAATCAGGAAAGGCTAACCCCTTGCCTGATTTTGATAAATTAGAATTATTCATAAATTGTGCAATAAAACACGAAAAACTCATCCGATTTTGATGAGTGATACGTTGATCAAAAGCTTTTGATATCACCATGAATATTGCAATGAAATATTGGTTCATTTTCATAAATCATTTTCAGGCTTAAAAATCAGGAAAGGCTAACCCCTTGCCTGATTTTGATAAATTAGAATTATTCATAAATTGTGCAATAAAACACGAAAAACTCATCCGATTTTGATGAGTGATACGTTGATCAAAAGCTCTCGATATCACCATGAATATTGCAATGAAATATTGGTTCATTTGCATAAATCATTTTCAGGCTTAAAAATCAGGCAAAGCTAACCCCTTGCCTGATTTTGATAAATTAAAATTATTCATAAATTGTGCAATAAAACACGAAAAACTCATCCGATTTTGATGAGTGATACGTTGATCAAAAGCTTTTGATATCACCATGAATATTGCAATGAAATATTGGTTCATTTTCATAAATCATTTTCAGGCTTAAAAATCAGGAAAGGCTAACCCCTTGCCTGATTTTGATAAATTAAAAATATTCATAAATTGTGCAATAAAACACGAATAAATCATCCGATTTTGATGAGTGATACGTTGATCAAAAGCTTTTGATATCACCATGAATATTGCAATGAAATATTGGTTCATTTTCATAAATCATTTTGAGGCTTAAAAATCAGGAAAGGCCCTTAACCCCTTGCCTGATTTTGATAAATTAAAAATATTCATAAATTGTGCAATAAAACACGAAAAACTCATTCGATTTTGATGAGTGATACGTTGATCAAAAGCTTTCGATATCACCATGAATATTGCAATGAAATATTGGTTCATTTTCATAAACCATTTTCAGGCTTAAAAATCAGGAAAGGCTAACCCCTTGCCTGATTTTGATAAATTAAAAATATTCATAAATTGTGCAATAAAACACGAATAAATCATCCGATTTTGATGAGTGATACGTTGATCAAAAGCTTTTGATATCACCATGAATATTGCAATGAAATATTGGTTCATTTTCATAAATCATTTTCAGGCTTAAAAATCAGGAAAGACTAACCCCTTGCCTGATTTTGATAAATTAAAATTATTCATAAATTGTGCAATAAAACACGAAAAACTCATCCGATTTTGATGAGTGATACGTTGATCAAAAGCTCTCGATATCACCATGAATATTGCAATGAAATATTGGTTTATTTTCATAAATCATTTTCAGGCTTAAAAATCAGGAAAGGCTAACCCCTTGCCTGATTTTGATAAATTAAAAATATTCATAAATTGTGCAATAAAACACGAATAAATCATCCGATTTTGATGAGTGATACGTTGATCAAAAGCTTTTGATATCACCATGAATATTGCAATGAAATATTGGTTCATTTTCATAAATCATTTTGAGGCTTAAAAATCAGGAAAGGCCCTTAACCCCTTGCCTGATTTTGATAAATTAAAAATATTCATAAATTGTGCAATAAAACACGAAAAACTCATCCGATTTTGATGAGTGATACGTTGATCAAAAGCTCTCGATATCACCATGAATATTGCAATGAAATATTGGTTTATTTTCATAAATCATTTTCAGGCTTAAAAATCAGGAAAGGCTAACCCCTTGCCTGATTTTGATAAATTAAAAATATTCATAAATTGTGCAATAAAACACGAATAAATCATCCGATTTTGATGAGTGATACGTTGATCAAAAGCTTTTGATATCACCATGAATATTGCAATGAAATATTGGTTCATTTTCATAAATCATTTTGAGGCTTAAAAATCAGGAAAGGCCCTTAACCCCTTGCCTGATTTTGATAAATTAAAAATATTCATAAATTGTGCAATAAAACACGAAAAACTCATTCGATTTTGATGAGTGATACGTTGATCAAAAGCTTTCGATATCACCATGAATATTGCAATGAAATATTGGTTCATTTTCATAAACCATTTTCAGGCTTAAAAATCAGGAAAGGCTAACCCCTTGCCTGATTTTGATAAATTAAAAATATTCATAAATTGTGCAATAAAACACGAATAAATCATCCGATTTTGATGAGTGATACGTTGATCAAAAGCTTTTGATATCACCATGAATATTGCAATGAAATATTGGTTCATTTTCATAAATCATTTTGAGGCTTAAAAATCAGGAAAGGCCCTTAACCCCTTGCCTGATTTTGATAAATTAAAAATATTCATAAATTGTGCAATAAAACACGAAAAACTCATTCGATTTTGATGAGTGATACGTTGATCAAAAGCTTTCGATATCACCATGAATATTGCAATGAAATATTGGTTCATTTTCATAAACCATTTTCAGGCTTAAAAATCAGGAAAGGCTAACCCCTTGCCTGATTTTGATAAATTAAAAATATTCATAAATTGTGCAATAAAACACGAATAAATCATCCGATTTTGATGAGTGATACGTTGATCAAAAGCTTTTGATATCACCATGAATATTGCAATGAAATATTGGTTCATTTTCATAAATCATTTTCAGGCTTAAAAATCAGGAAAGGCTAACCCCTTGCCTGATTTTGATAAATTAGAATTATTCATAAATTGTGCAATAAAACACGAAAAACTCATCCGATTTTGATGAGTGATACGTTGATCAAAAGCTTTTGATATCACCATGAATATTGCAATGAAATATTGGTTCATTTTCATAAATCATTTTCAGGCTTAAAAATCAGGAAAGGCTAACCCCTTGCCTGATTTTGATAAATTAGAATTATTCATAAATTGTGCAATAAAACACGAAAAACTCATCCGATTTTGATGAGTGATACGTTGATCAAAAGCTCTCGATATCACCATGAATATTGCAATGAAATATTGGTTCATTTGCATAAATCATTTTCAGGCTTAAAAATCAGGCAAAGCTAACCCCTTGCCTGATTTTGATAAATTAAAATTATTCATAAATTGTGCAATAAAACACGAAAAACTCATCCGATTTTGATGAGTGATACGTTGATCAAAAGCTTTTGATATCACCATGAATATTGCAATGAAATATTGGTTCATTTTCATAAATCATTTTGAGGCTTAAAAATCAGGAAAGGCCCTTAACCCCTTGCCTGATTTTGATAAATTAAAATTATTCATAAATTGTGCAATAAAACACGAAAAACTCATCCGATTTTGATGAGTGATACGTTGATCAAAAGCTCTCGATATCACCATGAATATTGCAATGAAATATTGGTTTATTTTCATAAATCATTTTCAGGCTTAAAAATCAGGAAAGGCTAACCCCTTGCCTGATTTTGATAAATTAAAAATATTCATAAATTGTGCAATAAAACACGAATAAATCATCCGATTTTGATGAGTGATACGTTGATCAAAAGCTTTTGATATCACCATGAATATTGCAATGAAATATTGGTTCATTTTCATAAATCATTTTGAGGCTTAAAAATCAGGAAAGGCCCTTAACCCCTTGCCTGATTTTGATAAATTAAAAATATTCATAAATTGTGCAATAAAACACGAAAAACTCATTCGATTTTGATGAGTGATACGTTGATCAAAAGCTTTCGATATCACCATGAATATTGCAATGAAATATTGGTTCATTTTCATAAACCATTTTCAGGCTTAAAAATCAGGAAAGGCTAACCCCTTGCCTGATTTTGATAAATTAAAAATATTCATAAATTGTGCAATAAAACACGAATAAATCATCCGATTTTGATGAGTGATACGTTGATCAAAAGCTTTTGATATCACCATGAATATTGCAATGAAATATTGGTTCATTTTCATAAATCATTTTCAGGCTTAAAAATCAGGAAAGGCTAACCCCTTGCCTGATTTTGATAAATTAGAATTATTCATAAATTGTGCAATAAAACACGAAAAACTCATCCGATTTTGATGAGTGATACGTTGATCAAAAGCTTTTGATATCACCATGAATATTGCAATGAAATATTGGTTCATTTTCATAAATCATTTTCAGGCTTAAAAATCAGGAAAGGCTAACCCCTTGCCTGATTTTGATAAATTAGAATTATTCATAAATTGTGCAATAAAACACGAAAAACTCATCCGATTTTGATGAGTGATACGTTGATCAAAAGCTCTCGATATCACCATGAATATTGCAATGAAATATTGGTTCATTTGCATAAATCATTTTCAGGCTTAAAAATCAGGCAAAGCTAACCCCTTGCCTGATTTTGATAAATTAAAATTATTCATAAATTGTGCAATAAAACACGAAAAACTCATCCGATTTTGATGAGTGATACGTTGATCAAAAGCTTTTGATATCACCATGAATATTGCAATGAAATATTGGTTCATTTTCATAAATCATTTTCAGGCTTAAAAATCAGGAAAGGCTAACCCCTTGCCTGATTTTGATAAATTAAAAATATTCATAAATTGTGCAATAAAACACGAATAAATCATCCGATTTTGATGAGTGATACGTTGATCAAAAGCTTTTGATATCACCATGAATATTGCAATGAAATATTGGTTCATTTTCATAAATCATTTTGAGGCTTAAAAATCAGGAAAGGCCCTTAACCCCTTGCCTGATTTTGATAAATTAAAAATATTCATAAATTGTGCAATAAAACACGAAAAACTCATTCGATTTTGATGAGTGATACGTTGATCAAAAGCTTTCGATATCACCATGAATATTGCAATGAAATATTGGTTCATTTTCATAAACCATTTTCAGGCTTAAAAATCAGGAAAGGCTAACCCCTTGCCTGATTTTGATAAATTAAAAATATTCATAAATTGTGCAATAAAACACGAATAAATCATCCGATTTTGATGAGTGATACGTTGATCAAAAGCTTTTGATATCACCATGAATATTGCAATGAAATATTGGTTCATTTTCATAAATCATTTTCAGGCTTAAAAATCAGGAAAGGCTAACCCCTTGCCTGATTTTGATAAATTAAAATTATTCATAAATTGTGCAATAAAACACGAAAAACTCATCCGATTTTGATGAGTGATACGTTGATCAAAAGCTCTCGATATCACCATGAATATTGCAATGAAATATTGGTTTATTTTCATAAATCATTTTCAGGCTTAAAAATCAGGAAAGGCTAACCCCTTGCCTGATTTTGATAAATTAAAAATATTCATAAATTGTGCAATAAAACACGAATAAATCATCCGATTTTGATGAGTGATACGTTGATCAAAAGCTTTTGATATCACCATGAATATTGCAATGAAATATTGGTTCATTTTCATAAATCATTTTCAGGCTTAAAAATCAGGAAAGGCTAACCCCTTGCCTGATTTTGATAAATTAAAAATATTCATAAATTGTGAAATAAAACACGAAAAACTCATCCGATTTTGATGAGTGATACATTGATCAAAAGCTCTCGATATCACCATGAATATTGCAATGAAATATTGGTTTATTTTCATAAATCATTTTCAGGCTTAAAAATCAGGAACCCCTTGCCTGATTTTGATAAATTAAAAATATTCATAAATTGTGCAATAAAACACGAATAAATCATCCGATTTTGATGAGTGATACGTTGATCAAAAGCTTTTGATATCACCATGAATATTGCAATGAAATATTGGTTCATTTTCATAAATCATTTTGAGGCTTAAAAATCAGGAAAGGCCCTTAACCCCTTGCCTGATTTTGATAAATTAAAAATATTCATAAATTGTGCAATAAAACACGAAAAACTCATTCGATTTTGATGAGTGATACGTTGATCAAAAGCTTTCGATATCACCATGAATATTGCAATGAAATATTGGTTCATTTTCATAAATCATTTTCAGGCTTAAAAATCAGGAAAGGCTAACCCCTTGCCTGATTTTGATAAATTAAAAATATTTCTAAATTGTGCAATAAAACACGAAAAACTCATCCGATTTTGATGAGTGATACGTAGATCAAAAGCTCTTGATATCACCATCAATACTGCAATGAAATATTGGTTCTTTTTGATAAATCATTTTCAGGCTTAAAAATCAGGAAAGGCTAACCCCTTGCCTGATTTTGATAAATTAAAAATATTCATAAATTGTGCAATAAAACACGAAAAACTCATCCGATTTTGATGAGTGATACGTAGATCAAAAGCTCTTGATATCACCATCAATACTGCAATGAAATATTGGTTCATTTTCATAAATCATTTTCAGGCTTAAAAATCAGGAAAGGCTAACCCCTTGCCTGATTTTGATAAATTAAAAATATTCATAAATTGTGCAATAAAACACGAAAAACTCATCCGATTTTGATGAGTGATACGTAGATCAAAAGCTCTTGATATCACCATCAATACTGCAATGAAATATTGGTTCATTTTCATAAATCATTTTCAGGCTTAAAAATCAGGAAAGGCTAACCCCTTGCCTGATTTTGATAAATTAAAAATATTCATAAATTGTGCAATAAAACACGAATAAATCATCCGATTTTGATGAGTGATACGTTGATCAAAAGCTTTTGATATCACCATGAATATTGCAATGAAATATTGGTTCATTTTCATAAATCATTTTGAGGCTTAAAAATCAGGAAAGGCCCTTAACCCCTTGCCTGATTTTGATAAATTAAAAATATTCATAAATTGTGCAATAAAACACGAAAAACTCATTCGATTTTGATGAGTGATACGTTGATCAAAAGCTTTCGATATCACCATGAATATTGCAATGAAATATTGGTTCATTTTCATAAATCATTTTCAGGCTTAAAAATCAGGAAAGGCTAACCCCTTGCCTGATTTTGATAAATTAAAAATATTCATAAATTGTGCAATAAAACACGAAAAACTCATCCGATTTTGATGAGTGATACGTAGATCAAAAGCTCTCGATATCACCATGAATATTGCAATGAAATATTGGTTTATTTTCATAAATCATTTTCAGGCTTAAAAATCAGGAACCCCTTGCCTGATTTTGATAAATTAAAAATATTCATAAATTGTGCAATAAAACACGAATAAATCATCCGATTTTGATGAGTGATACGTTGATCAAAAGCTTTTGATATCACCATGAATATTGCAATGAAATATTGGTTCATTTTCATAAATCATTTTGAGGCTTAAAAATCAGGAAAGGCCCTTAACCCCTTGCCTGATTTTGATAAATTAAAAATATTCATAAATTGTGCAATAAAACACGAAAAACTCATTCGATTTTGATGAGTGATACGTTGATCAAAAGCTTTCGATATCACCATGAATATTGCAATGAAATATTGGTTCATTTTCATAAATCATTTTCAGGCTTAAAAATCAGGAAAGGCTAACCCCTTGCCTGATTTTGATAAATTAAAAATATTTCTAAATTGTGCAATAAAACACGAAAAACTCATCCGATTTTGATGAGTGATACGTAGATCAAAAGCTCTTGATATCACCATCAATACTGCAATGAAATATTGGTTCTTTTTGATAAATCATTTTCAGGCTTAAAAATCAGGAAAGGCTAACCCCTTGCCTGATTTTGATAAATTAAAAATATTCATAAATTGTGCAATAAAACACGAAAAACTCATCCGATTTTGATGAGTGATACGTAGATCAAAAGCTCTCGATATCACCATGAATATTGCAATGAAATATTGGTTTATTTTCATAAATCATTTTCAGGCTTAAAAATCAGGAACCCCTTGCCTGATTTTGATAAATTAAAAATATTCATAAATTGTGCAATAAAACACGAATAAATCATCCGATTTTGATGAGTGATACGTTGATCAAAAGCTTTTGATATCACCATGAATATTGCAATGAAATATTGGTTCATTTTCATAAATCATTTTGAGGCTTAAAAATCAGGAAAGGCCCTTAACCCCTTGCCTGATTTTGATAAATTAAAAATATTCATAAATTGTGCAATAAAACACGAAAAACTCATTCGATTTTGATGAGTGATACGTTGATCAAAAGCTTTCGATATCACCATGAATATTGCAATGAAATATTGGTTCATTTTCATAAATCATTTTCAGGCTTAAAAATCAGGAAAGGCTAACCCCTTGCCTGATTTTGATAAATTAAAAATATTTCTAAATTGTGCAATAAAACACGAAAAACTCATCCGATTTTGATGAGTGATACGTAGATCAAAAGCTCTCGATATCACCATGAATATTGCAATGAAATATTGGTTTATTTTCATAAATCATTTTCAGGCTTAAAAATCAGGAACCCCTTGCCTGATTTTGATAAATTAAAAATATTCATAAATTGTGCAATAAAACACGAATAAATCATCCGATTTTGATGAGTGATACGTTGATCAAAAGCTTTTGATATCACCATGAATATTGCAATGAAATATTGGTTCATTTTCATAAATCATTTTGAGGCTTAAAAATCAGGAAAGGCCCTTAACCCCTTGCCTGATTTTGATAAATTAAAAATATTCATAAATTGTGCAATAAAACACGAAAAACTCATTCGATTTTGATGAGTGATACGTTGATCAAAAGCTTTCGATATCACCATGAATATTGCAATGAAATATTGGTTCATTTTCATAAATCATTTTCAGGCTTAAAAATCAGGAAAGGCTAACCCCTTGCCTGATTTTGATAAATTAAAAATATTTCTAAATTGTGCAATAAAACACGAAAAACTCATCCGATTTTGATGAGTGATACGTAGATCAAAAGCTCTTGATATCACCATCAATACTGCAATGAAATATTGGTTCTTTTTGATAAATCATTTTCAGGCTTAAAAATCAGGAAAGGCTAACCCCTTGCCTGATTTTGATAAATTAAAAATATTCATAAATTGTGCAATAAAACACGAAAAACTCATCCGATTTTGATGAGTGATACGTTAATCAAAAGCTCTCGATATCACCATGAATATTGCAATGAAATATTGGTTCATTTTCATAAATCATTTTCAGGCTTAAAAATCAGGAAAGGCTAACCCCTTGCCTGATTTTGATAAATTAAAAATATTCATAAATTGTGCAATAAAACACGAAAAACTCATCCGATTTTGATGAGTGATACGTTAATCAAAAGCTCTCGATATCACCATGAATATTGCAATGAAATATTGGTTCATTTTCATAAATCATTTTCAGGCTTAAAAATCAGGAAAGGCTAACCCCTTGCCTGATTTTGATAAATTAAAATTATTCATAAATTGTGCAATAAAACACGAAAAACTCATCCGATTTTGATGAGTGATACGTTGATCAAAAGCTCTCGATATCACCATGAATATTGCAATGAAATATTGGTTCATTTTCATAAATCATTTTCAGCCTTAAAAATCAGGCAAGGCTAACCCCTTGCCTGATTTTGATAAATTAAAAATATTCATAAATTGTGCAATAAAACACGAAAAACTCATCCGATTTTGATGAGTGATACGTTGATCAAAAGCTTTTGATATCACCATGAATATTGCAATGAAATATTGGTTCATTTTCATAAATCATTTTCAGGCTTAAAAATCAGGAAAGGCTAACCCCTTGCCTGATTTTGATAAATTAAAATTATTCATAAATTGTGCAATAAAACACGAAAAACTCATCCGATTTTGATGAGTGATACGTTGATCAAAAGCTCTCGATATCACCATGAATATTGCAATGAAATATTGGTTCATTTTCATAAATGATTTTCAGGCTTAAAAATCAAGAAAAGGCTAACCCCTTGCCTGATTTTGATAAATTAAAAATATTTCTAAATTGTGCAATAAAACACGAAAAACTCATCCGATTTTGATGAGTGATACGTTGATCAAAAGCTCTCGATATCACCATGAATATTGCAATGAAATATTGGTTCATTTTCATAAATCATTTTCAGGCTTAAAAATCAGGAAAGGCTAACCCCTTGCCTGATTTTGATAAATTAAAAATATTCATAAATTGTGCAATAAAACACGAAAAACTCATCCGATTTTGATGAGTGATACGTTAATCAAAAGCTCTCGATATCACCATGAATATTGCAATGAAATATTGGTTCATTTTCATAAATCATTTTCAGGCTTAAAAATCAGGAAAGGCTAACCCCTTGCCTGATTTTGATAAATTAAAATTATTCATAAATTGTGCAATAAAACACGAAAAACTCATCCGATTTTGATGAGTGATACGTTGATCAAAAGCTCTCGATATCACCATGAATATTGCAATGAAATATTGGTTCATTTTCATAAATCATTTTCAGCCTTAAAAATCAGGCAAGGCTAACCCCTTGCCTGATTTTGATAAATTAAAAATATTCATAAATTGTGCAATAAAACACGAAAAACTCATCCAATTTTGATGAGTGATACGTTGATCAAAAGCTTTTGATATCACCATGAATATTGCAATGAAATATTGGTTCATTTTCATAAATCATTTTCAGGCTTAAAAATCAGGAAAGGCTAACCCCTTGCCTGATTTTGATAAATTAAAAATATTCATAAATTGTGCAATAAAACACGAAAAACTCATCCGATTTTGATGAGTGATACGTTAATCAAAAGCTCTCGATACCACCATGAATATTGCAATGAAATATTGGTTCATTTTCATAAATCATTTTCAGGCTTAAAAATCAGGAAAGGCTAACCCCTTGCCTGATTTTGATAAATTAAAAATATTCATAAATTGTGCAATAAAACACGAAAAACTCATCCGATTTTGATGAGTGATACGTTGATCAAAAGCTCTCGATATCACCATGAATATTGCAATGAAATATTGGTTCATTTTCATAAATCATTTTCAGGCTTAAAAATCAGGAAAGGCTAACCCCTTGCCTGATTTTGATAAATTAAAAATATTCATAAATTGTGCAATAAAACACGAAAAACTCATCCGATTTTGATGAGTGATACGTTGATCAAAAGCTTTTGATATCACCATGAATATTGCAATGAAATATTGGTTCATTTTCATAAATCATTTTCAGGCTTAAAAATCAGGAAAGGCTAACCCCTTGCCTGATTTTGATAAATTAAAAATATTCATAAATTGTGCAATAAAACACGAAAAACTCATCCGATTTTGATGAGTGATACGTTAATCAAAAGCTCTCGATATCACCATGAATATTGCAATGAAATATTGGTTCATTTTCATAAATCATTTTCAGGCTTAAAAATCAGGAAAGGCTAACCCCTTGCCTGATTTTGATAAATTAAAAATATTCATAAATTGTGCAATAAAACACGAAAAACTCATCCGATTTTGATGAGTGATACGTTGATCAAAAGCTCTCGATATCACCATGAATATTGCAATGAAATATTGGTTCATTTTCATAAATCATTTTCAGGCTTAAAAATCAGGAAAGGCTAACCCCTTGCCTGATTTTGATAAATTAAAAATATTCATAAATTGTGCAATAAAACACGAAAAACTCATCCGATTTTGATGAGTGATACGTTAATCAAAAGCTCTCGATATCACCATGAATATTGCAATGAAATATTGGTTCATTTTCATAAATCATTTTCAGGCTTAAAAATCAGGAAAGGCTAACCCCTTGCCTGATTTTGATAAATTAAAATTATTCATAAATTGTGCAATAAAACACGAAAAACTCATCCGATTTTGATGAGTGATACGTTGATCAAAAGCTTTTGATATCACCATGAATATTGCAATGAAATATTGGTTCATTTTCATAAATCATTTTCAGGCTTAAAAATCAGGAAAGGCTAACCCCTTGCCTGATTTTGATAAATTAAAATTATTCATAAATTGTGCAATAAAACACGAAAAACTCATCCGATTTTGATGAGTGATACGTTGATCAAAAGCTCTCGATATCACCATGAATATTGCAATGAAATATTGGTTCATTTTCATAAATCATTTTCAGGCTTAAAAATCAGGAAAGGCTAACCCCTTGCCTGATTTTGATAAATTAAAATTATTCATAAATTGTGCAATAAAACACGAAAAACTCATCCGATTTTGATGAGTGATACGTTGATCAAAAGCTCTCGATATCACCATGAATATTGCAATGAAATATTGGTTCATTTTCATAAATCATTTTCAGCCTTAAAAATCAGGCAAGGCTAACCCCTTGCCTGATTTTGATAAATTAAAAATATTCATAAATTGTGCAATAAAACACGAAAAACTCATCCGATTTTGATGAGTGATACGTTGATCAAAAGCTTTTGATATCACCATGAATATTGCAATGAAATATTGGTTCATTTTCATAAATCATTTTCAGGCTTAAAAATCAGGAAAGGCTAACCCCTTGCCTGATTTTGATAAATTAAAATTATTCATAAATTGTGCAATAAAACACGAAAAACTCATCCGATTTTGATGAGTGATACGTTGATCAAAAGCTCTCGATATCACCATGAATATTGCAATGAAATATTGGTTCATTTTCATAAATCATTTTCAGCCTTAAAAATCAGGCAAGGCTAACCCCTTGCCTGATTTTGATAAATTAAAATTATTCATAAATTGTGCAATAAAACACGAAAAACTCATCCGATTTTGATGAGTGATACGTTGATCAAAAGCTTTTGATATCACCATGAATATTGCAATGAAATATTGGTTCATTTTCATAAATCATTTTCAGGCTTAAAAATCAGGAAAGGCTAACCCCTTGCCTGATTTTGATAAATTAAAATTATTCATAAATTGTGCAATAAAACACGAAAAACTCATCCGATTTTGATGAGTGATACGTTGATCAAAAGCTCTCGATATCACCATGAATATTGCAATGAAATATTGGTTCATTTTCATAAATCATTTTCAGGCTTAAAAATCAGGAAAGGCTAACCCCTTGCCTGATTTTGATAAATTAAAATTATTCATAAATTGTGCAATAAAACACGAAAAACTCATCCGATTTTGATGAGTGATACGTTGATCAAAAGCTCTCGATATCACCATGAATATTGCAATGAAATATTGGTTCATTTTCATAAATCATTTTCAGCCTTAAAAATCAGGCAAGGCTAACCCCTTGCCTGATTTTGATAAATTAAAAATATTCATAAATTGTGCAATAAAACACGAAAAACTCATCCGATTTTGATGAGTGATACGTTGATCAAAAGCTTTTGATATCACCATGAATATTGCAATGAAATATTGGTTCATTTTCATAAATCATTTTCAGGCTTAAAAATCAGGAAAGGCTAACCCCTTGCCTGATTTTGATAAATTAAAATTATTCATAAATTGTGCAATAAAACACGAAAAACTCATCCGATTTTGATGAGTGATACGTTGATCAAAAGCTCTCGATATCACCATGAATATTGCAATGAAATATTGATTCATTTTCATAAATGATTTTCAGGCTTAAAAATCAAGAAAAGGCTAACCCCTTGCCTGATTTTGATAAATTAAAAATATTTCTAAATTGTGCAATAAAACACGAAAAACTCATCCGATTTTGATGAGTGATACGTAGATCAAAAGCTCTCGATATCACCATCAATATTGCAGTGAAAGGCTAACCCCTTGCCTGATTTTGATAAATTAAAAATATTCATAAATTGTGCAATAAAACACGAAAAACTCATCCGATTTTGATGAGTGATACGTTGATCAAAAGCTCTCGATATCACCATGAATATTGCAATGAAATATTGGTTCATTTTCATAAATCATTTTCAGGCTTAAAAATCAGGAAAGGCTAACCCCTTGCCTGATTTTGATAAATTAAAAATATTCATAAATTGTGCAATAAAACACGAAAAACTCATCCGATTTTGATGAGTGATACGTTAATCAAAAGCTCTCGATATCACCATGAATATTGCAATGAAATATTGGTTCATTTTCATAAATCATTTTCAGGCTTAAAAATCAGGAAAGGCTAACCCCTTGCCTGATTTTGATAAATTAAAATTATTCATAAATTGTGCAATAAAACACGAAAAACTCATCCGATTTTGATGAGTGATACGTTGATCAAAAGCTCTCGATATCACCATGAATATTGCAATGAAATATTGGTTCATTTTCATAAATCATTTTCAGCCTTAAAAATCAGGCAAGGCTAACCCCTTGCCTGATTTTGATAAATTAAAAATATTCATAAATTGTGCAATAAAACACGAAAAACTCATCCGATTTTGATGAGTGATACGTTGATCAAAAGCTTTTGATATCACCATGAATATTGCAATGAAATATTGGTTCATTTTCATAAATCATTTTCAGGCTTAAAAATCAGGAAAGGCTAACCCCTTGCCTGATTTTGATAAATTAAAATTATTCATAAATTGTGCAATAAAACACGAAAAACTCATCCGATTTTGATGAGTGATACGTTGATCAAAAGCTCTCGATATCACCATGAATATTGCAATGAAATATTGGTTCATTTTCATAAATGATTTTCAGGCTTAAAAATCAAGAAAAGGCTAACCCCTTGCCTGATTTTGATAAATTAAAAATATTTCTAAATTGTGCAATAAAACACGAAAAACTCATCCGATTTTGATGAGTGATACGTAGATCAAAAGCTCTCGATATCACCATCAATATTGCAGTGAAAGGCTAACCCCTTGCCTGATTTTGATAAATTAAAAATATTCATAAATTGTGCAATAAAACACGAAAAACTCATCCGATTTTGATGAGTGATACGTTGATCAAAAGCTTTTGATATCACCATGAATATTGCAATGAAATATTGGTTCATTTTCATAAATCATTTTCAGGCTTAAAAATCAGGAAAGGCTAACCCCTTGCCTGATTTTGATAAATTAAAAATATTCATAAATTGTGCAATAAAACACGAAAAACTCATCCGATTTTGATGAGTGATACGTTGATCAAAAGCTCTCGATATCACCATGAATATTGCAATGAAATATTGGTTCATTTTCATAAATCATTTTCAGGCTTAAAAATCAGGAAAGGCTAACCCCTTGCCTGATTTTGATAAATTAAAATTATTCATAAATTGTGCAATAAAACACGAAAAAGTCATCCGATTTTGATGAGTGATACGTTAATCAAAAGCTCTCGATATCACCATGAATATTGCAATGAAATATTGGTTCATTTTCATAAATCATTTTCAGGCTTAAAAATCAGGAAAGGCTAACCCCTTGCCTGATTTTGATAAATTAAAAATATTCATAAATTGTGCAATAAAACACGAAAAACTCATCCGATTTTGATGAGTGATACGTTGATCAAAAGCTCTCGATATCACCATGAATATTGCAATGAAATATTGGTTCATTTTCATAAATCATTTTCAGGCTTAAAAATCAGGAAAGGCTAACCCCTTGCCTGATTTTGATAAATTAAAAATATTTATAAATTGTGCAATAAAACACGAAAAACTCATCCGATTTTGATGAGTGATACGTTGATCAAAAGCTCTCGATATCACCATGAATATTGCAATGAAATATTGGTTTATTTTCATAAATCATTTTCAGGCTTAAAAATCAGGAAAGGCTAACCCCTTGCCTGATTTTGATAAATTAAAAATATTCATAAATTGTGCAATAAAACACGAATAAATCATCCGATTTTGATGAGTGATACGTTGATCAAAAGCTTTTGATATCACCATGAATATTGCAATGAAATATTGGTTCATTTTCATAAATCATTTTCAGGCTTAAAAATCAGGAAAGGCTAACCCCTTGCCTGATTTTGATAAATTAAAATTATTCATAAATTGTGCAATAAAACACGAAAAACTCATCCGATTTTGATGAGTGATACGTTGATCAAAAGCTCTCGATATCACCATGAATATTGCAATGAAATATTGGTTCATTTGCATAAATCATTTTCAGGCTTAAAAATCAGGAAAGGCTAACCCCTTGCCTGATTTTGATAAATTAAAAATATTCATAAATTGTGCAATAAAAGACGAAAAACTCATCCGATTTTGATGAGTGATACGTTGATCAAAAGCTCTCGATATCACCATGAATATTGCAATGAAATATTGGTTCATTTGCATAAATCATTTTCAGGCTTAAAAATCAGGAAAGGCTAACCCCTTGCCTGATTTTGATAAATTAAAAATATTCATAAATTGTGCAATAAAACACGAATAAATCATCCGATTTTGATGAGTGATACGTTGATCAAAAGCTTTTGATATCACCATGAATATTGCAATGAAATATTGGTTCATTTTCATAAATCATTTTCAGGCTTAAAAATCAGTAAAGGCCCTTAACCCCTTGCCTGATTTTGATAAATTAAAAATATTCATAAATTGTGCAATATAACACGAAAAACTCATCCGATTTTGATGAGTGATACGTTGATCAAAAACTCTCTCTATCACCATCAATATTGCAATGAAATATTGGTTCATTTTCATAAATCATTTTGAGGCTTAAAAATCAGGAAAGGCTAACCCCTTGCCTGATTTTGATAAATTAAAAATATTTCTAAATTGTGCAATAAAACACGAAAAACTCATCCGATTTTGATGAGTGATACGTTGATCAAAAACTCTCGATATCACCATCAATACTGCAATGAAATATTGGTTCATTTTCATAAATCATTTTCAGGCTTAAAAATCAGGCAAGGCTAACCCCTTGCCTGATTTTGATAAATTAAAAATATTCATAAATTGTGCAATAAATCACGAATAAATCATCCGATTTTGATGAGTGATACATTGATCAAAAGCTCTCGATATCACCATCAATATTGCAGTGAAAGGCTAACCCCTTGCCGGATTTTGATAAATTAAAAATATTCATAAATTGTGCAATAAAACACGAAAAACTCATCCGATTTTGATGAGTGATACGTTGATCAAAAGCTCTCGATATCACCATGAATATTGCAATGAAATATTGGTTCATTTTCATAAATCATTTTCAGGCTTAAAAATCAGGCAAGGCTAACCCCTTGCCTGATTTTGATAAATTAAAAATATTCATAAATTGTGCAATAAAACACGAAAAACTCATCCGATTTTGATGAGTGATACGTTGATCAAAAGCTCTCGATATCACCATGAATATTGCAATGAAATATTGGTTTATTTTCATAAATCATTTTCTGGCTTAAAAATCAGGAAAGGCTAACCCCTTGCCTGATTTTGATAAATTAAAATTATTCATAAATTGTGCAATAAAACACGAAAAACTCATCCGATTTTGATGAGTGATACGTTGATCAAAAGCTCTCGATATCACCATGAATATTGCAATGAAATATTGGTTCATTTTCATAAATCATTTTCAGGCTTAAAAATCAGGCAAGGCTAACCCCTTGCCTGATTTTGATAAATTAAAAATATTCATAAATTGTGCAATAAAACACGAATAAATCATCCGATTTTGATGAGTGATACGTTGATCAAAAGCTTTTGATATCACCATGAATATTGCAATGAAATATTGGTTCATTTTCATAAATCATTTTCAGGCTTAAAAATCAGGAAAGGCTAACCCCTTGCCTGATTTTGATAAATTAAAAATATTCATAAATTGTGAAATAAAACACGAAAAACTCATCCGATTTTGATGAGTGATACATTGATCAAAAGCTCTCGATATCACCATGAATATTGCAATGAAATATTGGTTTATTTTCATAAATCATTTTCAGGCTTAAAAATCAGGAAAGGCTAACCCCTTGCCTGATTTTGATAAATTAAAAATATTCATAAATTGTGCAATAAAACACGAATAAATCATCCGATTTTGATGAGTGATACGTTGATCAAAAGCTTTTGATATCACCATGAATATTGCAATGAATTATTGGTTCATTTTCATAAATCATTTTCAGGCTTAAAAATCAGGAAAGGCCCTTAACCCCTTGCCTGATTTTGATAAATTAAAATTATTCATAAATTGTGCAATAAAACACGAAAAACTCATCCGATTTTGATGAGTGATACGTAGATCAAAAGCTCTTGATATCACCATCAATATTGCAGTGAAAGGCTAACCCCTTGCCTGATTTTGATAAATTAAAATTATTCATAAATTGTGCAATAAAACACGAAAAAGTCATCCGATTTTGATGAGTGATACGTTGATCAAAAGCTTTTGATATCACCATGAATATTGCAATGAAATATTGGTTCATTTTCATAAATCATTTTCAGGCTTAAAAATCAGGAAAGGCTAACCCCTTGCCTGATTTTGATAAATTAAAATTATTCATAAATTGTGCAATAAAACACGAAAAACTCATCCGATTTTGATGAGTGATACGTAGATCAAAAGCTCTCGATATCACCATGAATATTGCAATGAAATATTGGTTCATTTTCATAAATCATTTTCAGCCTTAAAAATCAGGCAAGGCTAACCCCTTACCTGATTTTGATAAATTAAAAATATTCATAAATTGTGCAATAAAACACGAAAAACTCATCCGATTTTGATGAGTGATACGTTGATCAAAAGCTTTTGATATCACCATGGATATTGCAATGAAATATTGGTTCATTTTCATAAATCATTTTCAGGCTTAAAAATCAGGAAAGGCTAACCCCTTGCCTGATTTTGATAAATTAAAAATATTCATAAATTGTGCAATAAAACACGAAAAACTCATCCGATTTTGATGAGTGATACGTTGATCAAAAGCTTTTGATATCACCATGAATATTGCAATGAAATATTGGTTCATTTGCATAAATCATTTTCAGGCTTAAAAATCAGGAAAGGCTAACCCCTTGCCTGATTTTGATAAATTAAAAATATTCATAAATTGTGCAATAAAACACGAAAAACTCATCCGATTTTGATGAGTGATACGTTGATCAAAAGCTCTCGATATCACCATGAATATTGCAATGAAATATTGGTTCATTTTCATAAATCATTTTCAGGCTTAAAAATCAGGAAAGGCTAACCCCTTGCCTGATTTTGATAAATTAAAATTATTCATAAATTGTGCAATAAAACACGAAAAAGTCATCCGATTTTGATGAGTGATACGTTGATCAAAAGCTCTCGATATCACCATGAATATTGCAATGAAATATTGGTTCATTTTCATAAATCATTTTCAGCCTTAAAAATCAGGCAAGGCTAACCCCTTGCCTGATTTTGATAAATTAAAAATATTCATAAATTGTGCAATAAAACACGAATAAATCATCCGATTTTGATGAGTGATACGTTGATCAAAAGCTTTTGATATCACCATGAATATTGCAATGAAATATTGGTTCATTTTCATAAATCATTTTCAGGCTTAAAAATCAGGAAAGGCTAACCCCTTGCCTGATTTTGATAAATTAAAAATATTCATAAATTGTGCAATAAAACACGAAAAACTCATCCGATTTTGATGAGTGATACGTTGATCAAAAGCTCTCGATATCACCATGAATATTGCAATGAAATATTGGTTCATTTTCATAAATCATTTTCAGGCTTAAAAATCAGGCAAGGCTAACCCCTTGCCTGATTTTGATAAATTAAAAATATTCATAAATTGTGCAATAAAACACGAATAAATCATCCGATTTTGATGAGTGATACGTTGATCAAAAGCTCTTGATATCACCATGAATATTGCAATGAAATATTGGTTTATTTTCATAAATCATTTTCAGGCTTAAAAATCAGGAAAGGCTAACCCCTTGCCTGATTTTGATAAATTAAAAATATTCATAAATTGTGCAATAAAACACGAATAAATCATCCGATTTTGATGAATGATACGTTGATCAAAAGCTCTCGATATCACCATGAATATTGCAATGAAATATTGGTTCATTTGCATAAACCATTTTCAGGCTTAAAAATCAGGAAAGGCTAACCCCTTGCCTGATTTTGATAAATTAAAAATATTCATAAATTGTGCAATAAAACACGAATAAATCATCCGATTTTGATGAGTGATACGTTGATCAAAAGCTCTTGATATCACCATGAATATTGCAATGAAATATTGGTTTAATTTCATAAATCATTTTCAGGCTTAAAAATCAGGAAAGGCTAACCCCTTGCCTGATTTTGATAAATTAAAAATATTCATAAATTGTGCAATAAAACACGAAAAACTCATCCGATTTTGATGAGTGATACATTGATCAAAAGCTCTCGATATCACCATGAATATTGCAATGAAATATTGATTTATTTTCATAAATCATTTTCAGGCTTAAAAATCAGGAAAGGCTAACCCCTTGCCTGATTTTGATAAATTAAAAATATTCATAAATTGTGCAATAAAACACGAATAAATCATCCGATTTTGATGAATGATACGTTGATCAAAAGCTCTCGATATCACCATGAATATTGCAATGAAATATTGGTTCATTTGCATAAACCATTTTCAGGCTTAAAAATCAGGAAAGGCTAACCCCTTGCCTGATTTCGATAAATTAAAAATATTCATAAATTGTGCAATAAAACACGAAAAAATCATCCGATTTTGATGAATGATACGTTGATCAAAAGCTTTTGATATCACCATGAATATTGCAATTAAATATTGATTCATTTGCATAAATCATTTTCGCTTAAAAATCAGGAAAGACTAACCCCTTGCCTGATTTTGATAAATTAAAAATATTCATAAATTGTGCAATAAAACACGAAAAAATCGTCCGATTTTGATGAGTGATACGTTGATCAAAAGCTCTTGATATCATCATAAATATTGCAATGAAATATTGGTTCATTTTCATAAATCATTTTCAGGCTTAAAAATCAGGAAAGGCTAACCTGATTTTGATAAAGGCTAACCCCTTGCCGGATTTTGATAAATTAAAAATATTCATAAATTGTGCAATAAAACACGAATAAATCATCCGATTTTGATGAGTGATACGTTGATCAAAAGCTCTTGATATCACCATGAATATTGCAATGAAATATTGATTTATTTTCATAAATCATTTTCAGGCTTAAAAATCAGGAAAGGCTAACCCCTTGCCTGATTTTGATAAATTAAAAATATTCATAAATTGTGCAATAAAACACGAAAAACTCATCCGATTTTGATGAGTGATACGTTGATCAAAAGCTCTTGATATCACCATGAATATTGCAATGAAATATTGGTTCATTTTCATAAATCATTTTCAGGCTTAAAAATCAGGCAAGGCTAACCCCTTGCCTGATTTTGATAAATTAAAAATATTCATAAATTGTGCAATAAAACACGAAAAACTCATCCGATTTTGATGAGTGATACATTGATCAAAAGCTCTCGATATCACCATGAATATTGCAATGAAATATTGATTTATTTTCATAAATCATTTTCAGGCTTAAAAATCAGGAAAGGCTAACCCCTTGCCTGATTTTGATAAATTAAAAATATTCATAAATTGTGCAATAAAACACGAAAAAATCGTCCGATTTTGATGAGTGATACGTTGATCAAAAGCTCTTGATATCATCATAAATATTGCAATGAAATATTGGTTTAATTTCATAAATCATTTTCAGGCTTAAAAATCAGGAAAGACTAACCCCTTGCCTGATTTTGATAAATTAAAAATATTCATAAATTGTGCAATAAAACACGAAAAACTCATCCGATTTTGATGAGTGATACGTAGATCAAAAGCTCTTGATATCACCATCAATACTGCAATGAAAAATTGGTTCATTTTCATAAATCATTTTCAGGCTTAAAAATCAGGCAAGGCTAACCCCTTGCCTGATTTTGATAAATTAAAAATATTCATAAATTGTGCAATAAAACACGAATAAATCATCCGATTTTGATGAGTGATACATTGATCAAAAGCTCTCGATATCACCATGAATATTGCAATGAAATATTGGTTCATTTTCATAAACCATTTTCAGGCTTAAAAATCAGGAAAGGCTAACCCCTTGCCTGATTTGGATAAATTAAAAATATTCATAAATTGTGCAATAAAACACGAAAAAATCATCCGATTTTGATGAGTGATACATTGATCAAAATCTCTCGATATCACCATGAATATTGCAATGAAATATTGGTTCATTTGCATAAACCATTTTCAGGCTTAAAAATCAGGAAAGGCTAACCCCTTGCCTGATTTCGATAAATTAAAAATATTCATAAATTGTGCAATAAAACACGAAAAAATCATCCGATTTTGATGAGTGATACGTTGATCAAAAGCTTTTGATATCACCATGAATATTGCAATTAAATATTGATTCATTTGCATAAATCATTTTCGCTTAAAAATCAGGAAAGGCTAACCCCTTGCCTGATTTTGATAAATTAAAAATATTCATAAATTGTGCAATAAAACACGAAAAACTCATCCGATTTTGATGAGTGATACGTTGATCAAAAGCTCTTGATATCACCATGAATATTGCAATGAAATATTGGTTCATTTTCATAAATCATTTTCAGGCTTAAAAATCAGGCAAGGCTAACCCCTTGCCTGATTTTGATAAATTAAAAATATTCATAAATTGTGCAATAAAACACGAAAAACTCATCCGATTTTGATGAGTGATACATTGATCAAAAGCTCTCGATATCACCATGAATATTGCAATGAAATATTGATTTATTTTCATAAATCATTTTCAGGCTTAAAAATCAGGAAAGGCTAACCCCTTGCCTGATTTTGATAAATTAAAAATATTCATAAATTGTGCAATAAAACACGAATAAATCATCCGATTTTGATGAATGATACGTTGATCAAAAGCTCTCGATATCACCATGAATATTGCAATGAAATATTGGTTCATTTGCATAAACCATTTTCAGGCTTAAAAATCAGGAAAGGCTAACCCCTTGCCTGATTTTGATAAATTAAAAATATTCATAAATTGTGCAATAAAACACGAATAAATCATCCAATTTTGATGAGTGATACATTGATCAAAAGCTCTCGATATCACCATGAATATTGCAATTAAATATTGATTCATTTTCATAAACCATTTTCTTGTATTTTCTGGATTTTCGGAATTTTTATTTATGGCATAAATTTAACAGTTTTCATGGGCTTACAATTTGTGGAAGATCAAATTTTGAGGCCCATCAAAACTGGAAAATTTAACCCACTGGTGGAAATTTACCGAGATCCGGAAAAACGAGATGGTTATCAAAAATTTAAAATTTCAATCCAGAAAAACCAATACATGATCGTTATATTAAATGAAGCATTTAACAGAAATTTTACGACACATAATAACACTTTCCTACTTACCACAAAACCGTGACCAACACAAGGACATAACGGTTTACACCTCGTTCACTATACTATTTGAACTTCCTACGTGAAATCAACTAACTAATCAAAAATTATTTGTGAAAAAAAACACACAAATTCTAAATAAATAAGAAACACATTTGTTGGCTGTCAAATAAGATAAAAAAATAACAACCACAAGATGTATATCATCTCAGCGATACGAAAATAATTCATATTTTCTCTTCTTATTTTATTAACCTTTTGGCTCATCGTTATTTTAATTTTCACACATAACTTTACCAATTAGCTCACTGAATTGTATGGTCGAACAGTTTAATCTCGCGACAGCATCTACAGGGTTGAAAATTGTAAAATGCAAAAAAAAAATAAACATGAAAATATTTAGTTTTCCGCGTATAATCGAGACATATTTACGTTTCGGTATTTCGAAATCACGTGCCACCTATAATAATAATACACGGTTTTTTGCAGGCCATTGCTGGTTCACACGCCACACTACATCAACAATATTACTTTGGATGCGGAAATATTACTTTGGATGTCGTTGCTTTCCTTACAAGATCACAGCTAAGTTCGGTTATGGCCTATAAACAAAAAGTGGTCAAGTTAGCATAACTAACATATTCATTAAAAATGTTCCACGTGGTCTTATAAAAGTTGTACTAACGATGATGGTCGAGGTGTCAGAACAGAGACCCAACTATTTAGACGCATGTTGTATTTTATATGTTACGCGAATGCCCTTCGACCACATGGGCTAAATTTATCTTACACATGAATATTAAAATAATACACAAGATTTAGATACATTTATGATTATTTTTATTATATGTGAATATGATATAAATGAAGCCGTTCAAATCAGATGTGATCAGATTCATGCGGTTTCCGGTTTCATTATTTTCTTTATACATCTTTAAATGCGCATATGAACCCAAACACGACTATTGCGATACTTACCGAGTTCTCTTCAACTACAAGATTAGGAATTTCATGTGAATTTCTGATTTCGTTCATAAAGTAGGACAGAGCATCATACAATGATAAAACGACTTAAATAAAAAATTGAAGAACGTAGACAACAAGCAGCACTCAAAATGTTTACATCAATACCAGTGACAAAAGAAAATGGTACATATGCAGAGAGAACGAGAAGGGGTCCAATGCCACCACCACTACCACAACTACAACAAACAGCAATTTTGAATGGCTCGCACAATTCAGGAACAAAGCGAACAAATTGCACAACTTCTTCAGAGTATCGGCTCATGGTAAATTCAAAATTCAAAATTATCGCGATAAATGCCAATTCGATCGTAAGCATTCGGAGAAGAATAATTTATTAAAATTTTTGGAACATCATTCATCATATTACCTCCTGGTGAACGAAACAAAATTAAATTCTCGGCACAAAATCGATTTTAAAAATTACGAAATGACAAGCAGGGATTGACTCAATGCTCAACAGAATGAGAATCCGAAACGGACTAAAATATAAAATAATATCACTACAAGAATTAAGTAATCGGCCTGGCATTGAGATCGTGTAACGAGCAACCCCGGGGCTCTCATTACAATAGTTGCGTTGCTCTGACCAAAATATGCTAATTGAGAGAGGAAGAAGAGAAAAAAATGTTCTTGTTTATGGTCCATTTTTTTTTCTTCTTTTCTCTTCCTCTCCAACGGGTATATCCCGTTAAATATAATGATATATAAAGACGTGCGGGTTAGCGGTAGGGGAGTTGATTTCTTACATTTTCGGAGTGCAGTAAAGTTTTTAATTTTCCAAAGAGTAGAATTTTTTTTTTTTGTGCAAATAGTAAAGAAACAGACATTGTGTTGAAAGAATTAAATTAAAATGCAATGGTTTTCTGTGATAGTTTTTTTTTTTTTAATTTGTATGTCGAAAGATGTGAGCATGTTAGAACAGAAGCCCCTAATAAGCTAAATTAAACAAGTGTCTTTACAAATTTTAAGAATTTATTCCGGGGGAAAAAACTGAATGCACGTGTTCTTTTTGATTTCCCTGTGACAATTTATTAAATTTTGTTTGTTCAATTAGCTTGCAAAAGTGGGAAAAAAAAGAGAAAATATAAGTAGTGAACTTTAAAGAAAAAACGGATAAACTGTAAAACTTTCGATATTTTCAGTTATCTAATTATTATTATAATTATTTAGTTATTATTATTTTTACATCATCAGTCGTATTTTATTTAATTTTGGTATTAGAATTGGATTTGGAATTCAAATAAAATAGGTTTTAATTTGGTATTCGAGATACTAACTAAAAAGAATTATTGGAATTACAATACCATCAGTAGAGAAAGATTTCAACCGATTCCAAAAAAGAATTCGATATATGGGATTGTTGTTGTAAAAAATCAAAGAAAATACGATTATAATTTAACGGCGAAACCACGTGATGAAATATTTCTACGGCCATAATGCAGTAATGCAAACATCATAATCATAATGCATCGTCAACTCTAAATACATTAACGGTGGCGGCACACTATAATAACAATAATCAACGTCCACGACAGCCGCACAACCGGACCAAGTAAATAAATCTCAACAAGACTGCAACAACAACAGTGGCAACATTTTTTTTTTTGTGAAGTTGGATTTATTTTATTTTTGCTTATTTTATTATTATTAAAACAACAAATTTCTTTATTATTAATTCATTAGTTAAGTTGATTAAGTTTATTTCTTTTATTTTATTTATTTTTAGTTAAGTT
Organism: Tipula confusa; assembly: GCA_963556175.1. Taxonomy (NCBI): domain Eukaryota; kingdom Metazoa; phylum Arthropoda; class Insecta; order Diptera; family Tipulidae; genus Tipula; species Tipula confusa. The sequence goes on along the minus strand of OY744476.1, from coordinate 151,602,802 downwards.
CGTTAAGATAATTTTTTTTTGGTAATGAGATAAGTTTAGTTAAGAATTAGGTAAGAAATAGATAAGTTTAGTTAAGAACTAGATAAGATCTTTGAATTATTAATTTTGCACTTGATTGGTTTTTCTTTATTTCTTTTTTGTGTTTGTTTTTATTTTTTTTTTTTTTTTCGAGTTTTTGTTTATTTAAATGGGGTGAGACCACGAAAAAGGTAAAGTGTGAGAATGGTGTTAGGTGAGTATTAATAATCTAGCCAAGTAGGATACTCTATCGCTGGTCCCTTCCAATTGTGGCCCTCCTACCCATTTTTTCCTTCTACGGTCATTCCAGATTTATTTATGTTCGAACAAACCCACCCCAAACTCCTGATCCTCTGAATAAATATTATAATGTTTTTTGTTAACATGTTCCGAGTGCGGCTATAGACAGTCATTCCGTAGTCCGCATAAGGAACTGTTACAATCGCTAACATTAAATTGAAAATTATAAACACATTAAACCATTTATTTTTGATATCGATTTATTATACGTCATCGGCAAAAGAAATTTCAGACGAGTGGTTCGTTGAAGAGTGGAGCAAAATTTTTCAAATTCTAAATTTACAAAACTCAAATAATTTTTACATAATAATGCGAACCATTCAAATTGGAGCAACACTCTAAACAATTAGAGAGAAAATCGACTCAATCGGTGGATGAGCGAAAATCAGCAGTTGAAATGGAATACGGACAAAATGGTGATCAACCTCAATTTAGACGACGACGAAATTATATTTTATATCGGCAAAATTTCAAAATTACTTTTGGCACATATCAAAAATAACGAACCAAAAACGAGGCGATGTAACAACATGAAATGTTACACTAATGCTACAATTATACAAGCATAAACAACTTTTGATAACCAAAATTAAAACTCTTCGGCGCGACATTCGGAAAAATCAATACAATTACAACAATTTGACAGCTACAAATCCTCACGAAATTCATCTTTGGAAAGTGGAAATCAAAGGTACAGTCCAATGAATAAATTTCAAATTTTGAACGAGCAAATAAATTTAAACATTGTCGGACCCACCATATTGAAAAACATACAAGAAAAATAATCAATTTAGATTCCGGCAAGAGAATGGCACAGCACTCGCAATAAAAAAAATTAGTTTCGGGCGTGTGTCAAAATTTAAGTTTTAAACAACCTACTGGCGCAGTACTAATCTATATAAAAAAAGCGTTCGAATCTATTTGGTTTGACGGACTGATGGCAAAATTAAAACAATTAAATTTTAACGGCTACCTTATTCAAATTATCTATGAAATATTATATGATCGAAAATTCATTACAACCACTGTAAGGCCATACACATTCGACGAAAGAATTCAAAATTTTAAATGGTGTTCAACAAGGCTCCATAACATCACCAATATAGTTTAACTTATATACGGCGGAGATGATCGGTAACGAGGAGCTCAACTCGGAACACACCCAGATCTGTGCATATGCTGACGACATGATAGTGTATACTAGTAAATATTTGGTTGGCGATATACAAAAATAGTTACAAAAAGCAGTAGATTACGTTTTCGCCATGTACTATTTAAATCAATGGCGAATTGAAATTGCTAGACAATATTATTCCGCAGCCCATTGAGAAACGCAAATAGAGACCTGAAACGTAATTGGAAGAAACTGAAAATAATAGCATATTAACAAATTAACAACAAATCACACTGAAAGAGTCAGTTAAATATCTAGGCATAAACATCGATAATATGTGTTATATGGCAGACCATACAACGAAACAATTAGAAAAAGCAAGGAAGGTGTTTATGGGAGCTAAACGAGTATTCTATAGCAGTCATATTGACAAAAACGTAAAGACAATCGGGTACATAACACTCATTTGTCGACTCATTGGTTATAAAAAAAACGATGGGACACACGCACAGTAACATTTTCAACTCACTATACACTTATCATATTTTTATGTTGATTTGTTGACCAATAATTTTAATTTAAGATCATCAAATTAATTGGTTGAATATAATTTTTAAAGCATCGAGATCCCCGCATAAGCTAACATAAATTAAATTAGCACGCACACCTATATTCTTATAAAATGTTTGTTTGCTTATATAATTTACGAAGAAAATTCTCCAAATTCTATAAATAACAATTTTTCACCAAATTTCCATTCCCCAATAATAATAATAATAATAATAATAACAATCATGGCAAGGCACCCAAAATAACCGATCATGTTAGATTATTTTTAAAATGTTTGCAGCATCATTTCACATGTGATTTTAAATAGTCTCAACTAAATAAAACAATAACATAAAATAAATTACTAAATTTATGTGCCTGCGTGTGTATCTGCTGCCGTCTCTAGTTCATTTATATTATGCTGAAAATATTCCAAAATAATTTGACACCTTAAAGAAAATCGACTCGTAACATGTCGAGAAATTCCTAAATAAGACAACAGCATAATTATTGTAAAACCGTCGAATTGTGTATTCTTGTAATTACGTCAGACCTACATAGAAAATATAACAACAACAATGAAGAAAATTCCGTAATTTATTTTTCAGCTGACACGGGAAAAATTAAGCAAAAAAATAAAAAAAATAAAAAAAATTAACGATATATTTACATTACACTAAAACTGAAAAAAAAAATTAGAACAAAAGTTCCAGATTCCTAAAAATAACAATCGAAAATCACACACATTGCTGTGTGTGTACTCGTATCTCGTGGCTTGATTGTTATTTTTCTTAAATTATTAATTCACTCGATCGCATTTTATTGAAAATCTTCTTATAAACATACTACTTGAGAAAATTATGATAATGAATCCACTTGAATGACTATACGTGGCGGCGTACATTATTTGCGTACATTAATGGTGATGATAGTCCAATATATATTATGTATGTATGTAGGTACATACGTAAGTACTTGCGCGAATAATTGTCTTCTTGCACGACAAATTCCATTGATTATTACTTTTTTTTTTAAATTTAATTTGGAGACAAAAATAACCAAGTCTATTCTTATATAGATATAAAGAGTGAGCTATTTCAATTGCAACTGTGACCAATGGTTAGAATAATGTAGAATCAATCCATGTACCTACCGACATTATTGTAAGTCATCAGTGTTGACTATTCATTATTATTTAGATCAATGTTGCTCAATTCTGTTACTATATTGATTTGACTATTAATTAAGAGATGTCACTACTGATATGCAAGAATCATATTGCTACGTTCTTGCCTTGTCACTTAAGGTTCGTATCTCTGGATTGTGAATAACTACCCGAACACCACTGTTCACTAACCAATTTCACAAAAACTACACAAGTTCCACTTTAGACACTGTTCACTTTCACAGACAATAACTTCCTCAATAAAACACAATTATTCACAACTTAGTTCTTTTACCAATTCTTTATTTCACAAAAAATCACTTAGTACTGTTCACTTTATTTAACAATAAAAATCACTTACTATCACTTACTATCACTTACTATCACTTTCTATCACTTTTTTTTAACCGCTTGTTACGCTTTCGTAGTTCAAGTACAACTATTTTTCGCATACAACATCGATTCGCTTATCACAAATTAAAATATCTCGAACTTTCTACTTCTATCGAGATGTCACTACTACATTTCATTTGCTCAATTTTTAGTACGACCAGTACTATCGATACCTAATAAATGTCTCTAGGATTAAGCCTAGAGAAATCTTCATATATTTACACTTGTGCTATCGCACGCTAGGTGGTACCGTGACAATATATTTGTATAAATGTTGTACCACAGATGGCTATAGCTACTAGATTGAAATTTTAGTGGCTTTAACCTTTTTTCTATCACTTATAATCAAGCTATCAAACCATCAAGAATAAAAATAAAATAAAATTGAAAACAAGAAACACAAGAAACACATTTTGGATATTTGGATAAACAACTATCATCGAGAAATTCAAATATACCATAGAAACATTGGCGCCGAAACAGGGACACGGTAATTAGTTCAAGAATTACCACGTGGAAGCGGTCGTCTTGGCCCACATCATCAAGTTTAGCGTAAATCATAAAAACCGTTTAATTAATAAAAAACCAGTGCTTTAATAATTGCCTTGCAATTTGTGTTTAATTCAATAAAAATAAGCTCCCATCCACAGTTGATTAAGGATTCAATCAAGCATTCCCTGTTATAAAATTTGGTAAAGTCTGTTATATAGCCAAGTCTAAATTGAATTCCATTCAATACCGCAAGCGTATCGCGAAATTGTACTCATTCCAAGAGATACTTTAATCAATCCATTGACTGATATCATGTGATCCATTTCAAGTGCGTGTATATTAAACCGATTTCGGGTTCCCTTACAAAAGGGAAAGCATTTACAACCAATATGGAGAGCCTCAAAAATCAACGTGCAGTATGGACAATGTTAGCTTAGACGAGTTTCAGTGAAACAGGAAAAACCAGTAAAATTGCTAAGTGAGTTTCAAGCTATCCACCGTGATATGTTTGATTTGGACTGCAAGGTAAAGTCAGATCTCTCCGAATTTGAAGATAACTACTATTTGGTGGTTGCAGGGCTGAATGCCACCCGCAAGAGAAGTCTTACCGAACAGAAAGGGCCACAGCTGGACAACACAATGAATACATTCCAGTACCATGTAGAAGTGCGACTGCCAAAAATTAACATTGCCACTTTCGACGGTAATTATATGGAGTGGCAGTCATTTTTTGACATTTATCAAGTCGTGCATGGACCAGCAAAGTATCTTACAGCCAAACTGTCTAGCATACGAAAATTTGCGGATACTTTGGACGAATCAATTAGAGGATTAAAAGCATTAGGTCCAAAAGCAGAGCAAAGAGATCCGTGGTTGATATATGTGGCATTAAATAAGTTGGATAATGAAACCAGATTTCTTTGGGTACGAGAGACGGCCGAAAACGATTTTCCCAAATTAAACGAGCTACTTACATTCCTTAGACGAAGAGTAGACACGATGGAGTCATTCCGTGGTTACTCTAAGAAAAGCGGTCCGGTTCATTCAATTACACGAACATGTACAGTAGTTACAGATCCAAGAATTGCGTGTCCAATATGTAATCAAACTGGTTATAGAATCTACGCGTGTAGCGTTTACGAGGCAATGACAGTAATACAAAAAGCAATGCAAAAGAGTAACAGGTGTTTTAATTGTTTGAACAGCAACCATCGAGTGCGAGAATGCAGATCGAGGTTACGGTGTCAACGTTGCAATACTAAACATCACACATCGCTTCATACAGAGGATCAGCAACGAATGAGGTTGTCCATAAGGTTGATCTATCACCAACACAAGAAGATGAAATCGCGGCTGAACTGAAAATCCAAACACACAATACAGTCTATGCAGCTGCACAAGGTATACTTCCAACCACGATAGTTAAAATCCAAGACGCCAGTAGTCAATATCAAACGTATCGAGCATTACTGGACTCCGCATCACAGACATCGTTTGTTTCGGAAGAGTGTATGCAAGGTTTACGACTTAGACGTAATAACGCAAGAGTCATGGTGAAGGGACTTGGCGAAATCGGAGTTGGCATAACACGAGGATCTACTGAATTGGTCATTGCGGCACAAAATAGTTCAACAACATTAACTACGAAGGCTTTCATAGTTCCCAAGATGTCTAGAGTGCAAAGCAAATTCAAGCTATCAGAGCAGGACCTGCAAACATTTAGTGGTTTAAAACTGGTGGATCCAACATGCAATAAACGTTGTCGAATTGCCGTATTATTGGGAGTAGACATTTTCTTTAAGGCCTTACAATCTGAACAGCATGCACTATCAAGTGGGTTGACAGCTGTTCGTACTATTTTTGTTTGGTGATGGCCAGGCGAAGTGTGGAGCAAGCACATATAACCGAAATAGCTGAAAATTTCAATATCTTAATTGACATTGATAAGTCTCTCCGCAGATTCTGGGAGATAGAAGAGTTGCCGCGAAATATAAAGGGATCAACAGAAGAACAAAGGTGTGAAGAACTATTTCAAAAAACTACCAGGCAAACTGCAGATAATAAGTTTGTTGTAAAACTATCATTCAAGCAGCCTGGTACAATGCTTGGAACATCATACAATGCCGCACTCAATCGTTTAAAATTATTGGAAAGAAGGTTCGAACGAGACGACGGATTTGGGCAGCTACACCGAGCATTTATGACAGAGTACCAAGAGCTCGGGCACATGCAGCAGATAAAAGGAAACGTAAAAAGAAATAGGTAATATCTTCCACACCATGGGGTACTAAAATCTAGCAGCACAACTTCGAAGCTCCCAGTTGTCTTCGATTTTATTAAAATTCAGGCAGCATGAGCTCGTCCTTAGCAGCGATGTGGAGAAAATGTACAGGCAGGTTTGGGTAGCAGAAGAAGATCAAGGGTACCAAAATAGTTTATGGAGAAACAATGTGAACGAACAACCAAACACGTACCAGTTAAATACATTAACGTATGGTACGGCATCAGCAGCATTTTTAGCAATCATACAACAAAACATGTATGTGGACAATCTGATGATGGAGGCCAAGTCACGAGTGCAAGTTAAAACAATGATGACACAAATAACAACGGCATTTGAGAACCATGGATTTAAGCTGTGCAAATGATGACAAATGATGACGAACTTCGAACGTTTATACAAGGCATAAGGGGGAATATCATGGATATCGGAGATCATTCAGAGTCACCAAAGATATTAGGTCTTCAATGGGATAATTTGAATTTTTCATTCAAATTTACAACCGCATTGAAATGAAGTGAAGACGCATTCAAATTTACAACCGAACTACCTGATCGAGCTGCCTACACCAAGCGAACCTTACTATCCGATGTGCATCCGATAGCTGCAGCGCTGTTACAACACAGTATAAATTGGAAATTTATTCCTTCTGGGGCGCCCCATATGAGTGGAATATGGGAAGCGGCAGTGAAACAAGCTAAAATACAATTAACAAGAGTAGGCGGCGAAACAATACTAACAATGGAAGAATTTGTCACGTTGATGACAAAAATAGAAGCCATCCTAAATTTGAGGCCCATAGTGGCCAATGAAGCAGAAGACATCGACTGTATTACGGCAGCGCATTTCCTAATAGGGCGTACTTTCACCGATATCGCAGATGATTCACAGCCATCAAACATCTCACCATCGACCAGATGACACATGGTCAAGCGCTTACAGCAGCATTATTGGAAACGCTGGCTTATGGATTATCTCACCATCTTGCAAAAGAGAAATAAGTGAACAAGTGTGTCGAAAAATTTAGTAACAGGAGATATTGTACTAGTCGCAGAATCCAACCTACCAGCTACATGTTGGGCATTGGCCAGAGTCATCGAAACACATCCTGCCAATAATGGGAAGGTTCGAATAGCATCCATACGAGTAGCCAACACGGACAAGATTATTCGGCGGCCAATACATAAATTATGCAGACTGCCGATAGAATCGTATGAATCAGTTGATTCATAGCTCAATTATATTACTAAATTGATTTGACTATTAATTAAGAGATGTCACCACTGATATGCAAGAACAAATAACTTATATTACTATAAGGGAAATCGTGAACATTTCCATAGTAAATGCTAACGACAACATGATTTCGTTCAATTTTGTTTCGGATAAAAATTCTAGATGGCATACCAAACGTTTTTAACGAGAACAATAGATGGCACGTCAACCAATTTTTTTATTTTTTATTTTTTCATAAAATTTCATAACAGCTGTCATTAATGGTACTATTGTTGTTATTTCAAAGTGTAGCGTCTCACGTCTGTGAAGTGAATAATAATAATTTGTTTTGTGAATTAAAAGTGTTGTATATTTTGTTTTATAAAAACCTTTCATAAATTATAAAATAACATAAATAAATAAGTTATTTTAAAATAACATAAATATAAAGTGCTTGTTTTATCAAAATGCCGCTGAAGTGTTTTAATTGTTCAGCGAAGATTGGTTTGCATTCGTAAGTAGTAATTGATGCGAAAGATAGCTAAAACATAATTATTCATCACTTTAGATGCTAATTAACACAATATAAATATGTTGTTTGTTTTAAATTTATTAAAATGTAAAGTTTAACCTATAAAAAAGTGATTTTATACCACCAAGCAATTGGACTATTCGAATTAGTAGCTAATTTTAGATAAATTTTGCATATATTTTCGGTTAAAGGTTTTATTTTTACAATTTATATTGCCTCAAGCGTATACTGAATAAAAGAGCTGATTGTACCCTTTAATTTATAGCGCACCATCATCTGAAGATTACAGGAAAATTTGGCGAGATATTGTTCCAAATGTCAAAGCTAATGAATTGGATTATCCTTCATTTAAACTTTGTTCCAAACATTTCGAGGAAAAATATTTAACCACTGGTAATCATCTTACAAGAAATGCGGTACCTTCGAAATTTGTTTTGGACAATGACATGTGGTAAGTTAAACCAACATTTCTTTTTAATGTAATTATGTTAAAGCTTGTAATAATAAAATTGTTATATTTGCGCCTAGGTATACTATTGAATATGATGAGGATGCGACATTAAATGTTCCTACTGAAATAATTAACTATAAAAAGCCAGAATGTAATAAAATTTCATGTAATGATAACACAACAAACTTAGAAAACGAACCACCAAATTACCCTTCAACGTCAGCCATGAATACGCCACCGAATTATCCTTCAACGTCAATCACGACGTCACCACCAATCAAAAAAGCAAAAAGTGGAAATATTCTACCAACAACACCGCAATCAAGTGATGCCATTAGCCGTCAGTTCAGATATACTGGAGACATTGATGCATCTTACAATTACACACCACGTACTTCAAAGCGAGCTATATCCAAATTGAAAGAGGAAATTGGGAAAACTCGAAAATTAAACAAGGCTCTTGTCACAAAATGTAATCGTTATCAAAAAAAGGTACAAGATTTCGAAAATTTCATGAAGAGGTTAGAGAAAGAAGGGATTATTAGTGGAGGATCGCGTGATACATTAAATGTAAGAAAATTATTTTAATTAAGCGCTTTACCCACAGGAAATCAAAAAGAAAAATTGGATGAAAAATACTTAATACGGTTTTAATTTTTAGTTTTCTTACGGGCAAAGCACTTTAAAATCAAACATTTATTTATTTGATATATTATTGTATATATTTATATACATATATACAATATATTGTATATATTCAAGTATATTAAATATATATTTGATTGTATATACCTTATGTTATTTGCTATATTAATTGTCAATACTAAAATATTTATAATTATTTTTTTAATTTATTAGGACATAAGCCAAGAACAATCATTTATTTATGAATTAAAATCCGGTGTAAAATTTGGCAAATATACACCGAAGTTGCGTCAGTTTGCGATGACCATGTCATTTTTTTCAACTGCTGGTTATGAGCATCTTCGGCAATTTTTTATTAAAAGTATCAAACTACCACATATAAGGACCATAAGACAATGGTACCAGAACTCAACAGGCAGTCCTGGTATTACAATACAAGCCGTGGAACATTTGCGGCAAAAAATCCAAACAGAGAATAAAGATATCTATTTCTCCATAATGATGGACGAAATGTCAATCAAAAAATGTATTGATTGGGACAATAAAAATAAGGAGTTTGTGGGGTTTGTTAATTATGGCGCAGGGTGTTTGGATGATAATGTAGATGATGAACAAACACAGGCATCTAATGTGTTAGTGTTCTTCATTTGTGCTATAAATTTAAAATTTAAAATACCTATTGCATATTTTTTTATTAATTCCTTAAATGCAGCAGACCGAGCACATATAATAAAATTTGTCATATCCCACTTACGCGAGGAGTGTAATGCGAACATTATAACGTTAACATTTGACGGGCTTAAGGCAAATTTTAGTATGGTCAAATTGTTAGGAGCCGAATTACCACAAAAGCCTTATTTTTATGTCGAACCTAGTGATCAAAAAATTTTTATTTATTTGGATAATTGTCACATGATTAAACTTATACGTAATCATTTCAAATTAAAACGTACATTTTATACAAAAAATGACGATAAAATTGAATGGCATTACATTGAAAAACTAAATAATATTCAAACTGAAAGCGGACTTGCACTTGCACCAAGAATTAATGCCACACATATAAAGTTTGAAAATTCTATAATGCGGGTAAAATATGCAGTGCAAGTGTTTAGTCGCAGTGTAGCAAACGCATTAGAATATTTAAGCCAAACCGATCCAATATTTAAGGATTGTATGCCTACTGTTAAATTTTTACTAATTATTAATGATTGTTTTGATATTTTTAATAGTAATAGTTTAATGGCAAAATATTATTTTAAACGACCTCTCTCTAAATCGACACACGAAACTTTTTTTAAAAATTTAGAATATTTAAAACAAACTATCAATGAATTAAAATATGTTAACAAATATCATCAAAAATTAAATGTAATACAAAGTAATTTCAATACAGGATTTTTAGGTTTTTTAATAAATTCCGAAAGTCTAAAAATTATGTACAATGAATTAATTGTAAATGATAAATTAGATTATTTGTTAACATATAAGTTTAGCCAGGATCACTTAGAGTTGTTTTTTGGGTTGATTCGTTATCGAACTGGCCGAAACGACAATCCAACATGCAAACAATTTATAGCATCCTATAAACGGCTAGTTGTTAATAAATCTATAAAAGCGCAAGGTACGGGTAATGTTTCCTTGCCAGAAATATTAACTATTTCATCCAGCCGAAAGACAAATCAATTAAATTTAAATGATGATGTTGTATTAGATTTAATTGAAGTCGAGCTGGATGAATACTCGTGTGATATAATAACGTATTTAGCTGGGTATATTGAAGCCAAACAATTGCCTAAATTTTTAAAATGTAAGGAATGTCTCCAAATTTTAAATAAAAGTGCACGGTTGGAGCTAAATCTAGGTTTATTTAATTTAAAAAAATGGGGTAAATTAATGACCCCATCATTAAATACATACAAAATTTTAGTCGAATGTGAGAAAATTTTTAAAAGTAGTGTTAATATTAATGTAAAATTAGAATATAGTAAGTTAGTTTTACGATCAATACAAAATATTAGTTTAATCGATTTAATTTTTATAGATAATAGCAATCACTTATACTCTAGATTTAATATTAATGATATAGAAAATCATTTTTACGTGTTAATTAAAACTATCATAAATATATATTATAAAATAAGATTTTTTCATTTTGCAAAACAAGAGAATTTAAAAAAAATTGGTGTAAGAAAAAAATTAACGAAGTTAATTCATTTTAATGAAATGAAATAATTAAAAAAAAATAAAATTTGGTTTTATTTATTTATTATTGTATATAAATATAAGCCCATGTACTCCAATCCCGATTATAAAATTTAAAATTTTTTTTTTAGATTTAAAATTTTTGTTTCGTTAATAATTCGTTCAATATAAAAAACTGTAGATAAAAAAATGTAAACATTTCGTTCAACTACTCTAGTGCCATCTACTATTTTTATCCCAACTAATATCATGTTGGCACATAAAATCGACGCGATTTCCCTTATAGTAATATAAGTTATTTGTGCAAGAATCATATATTTGTATAAATGTTGTACCGCAGATGGCTATAGCTACTAGATTGAAATTTTAATGGCTAAAACCCGTTTTTCTGTCACTTATAATCTAGCTATCAAACCATCAAGAATAAAAATAAAATAAAATTGAAAATTACAAGAAACACATTTTTGGATATTTGGATAAACAACTATCATCGAGAAATTCAAATATACCATTGAAACATTGGTTTATTTTAATTATTATTTATTTATTTACTAGCCACAAGCTATTATAACGACTTGTGTTATATATCACCAGTCTACTACTTTTTCTGTGATGCCTTATAAGCATGACAGGCACTGCTGGTACTTTCATAGTACACTAGTTGGCAGCATACATCATGCATACAACACATCCCCCTTCTTTACTACTAGTCCTCACAGGTTCAACTTCTGAGGCGGCCTGACAATTCGACTCGCTCTTGTTTGGTACAGACCCGACATGTTAATAATTAATAGCACAGGATTATGAATTTTACTGTTATCCAGACAAACAACAAACATAAACGCCAATTCTCCTTTTTTAAATTAATTTTAATTTCTTCACACAACAAAATGAAACACGTTATTTTTTTTTTTTTTTTTGAATTCAGCACCCAACCAACATTTTATTCTTTCTTGACAGCTACATTACAAAACTAAGGCTGTGTATTAAAACGAACATAACAATAGTCATAAAAAAATAAATTACAACAACAAATGATCCACGTTATTTCAAATATTACACAACCATTCTAACCATTCTCCTATCGGTTTTTTTTTTCATTTTCAAAACAAAAAGTGGAATTAGTATTGGTTCATATATTTCAATGTATCGTTTTGTTTATTATTTACATCATATTTACATCGTGTTTACATCGTATTTATCGTAAACGTAAAATAGAAGAGATAAACCATATATTAATTATGGGTACCAGTCGAAACTGGATATTTTACAATTGGATTTGACGAAACAGGATAATTCAAAACTGGATATTTTAAACACGAGTAAAGGTACAAAACGAGATATGATACAAAACTGGATATTTCAAAACAGGATATTTCGACATGTGATTTAAACTTAAAATGATTTTTTAGGAAAATTCTGGAATATGGCCAATTAGGGAGGAACTCGGCGAGTTCTTAACCGATTATGGTGAAATTCAATATGTAGGATGAAAATGTTGATGAAAGTTAATTAATTTTTCTCACATAGATTCTCTAAAGTGAACAAAGGTTATATTAAGTAGAAGAATAAAAAATAGATGAAGATAAATTTTACTGACAGTAAACTCGATCAAGTCAATGATTATTTTAATAAGATAAGAAAAGCAGCAATTAAAAAAATACCATTAAGTGAAGGAAAATTCTATCTCTCTGCTTAAATTATTCAAGCCTTATTGGCCATATTCCAGAGGTTTTCCCTAAAAAGGTTTTAAAATCTAATATAATTATACAATTAAAGAAAAAAAACATTAAGTGAAGGAAAATTCTTTTTCTCTCCTTAGAAATATTCAAGTATGGAACCTTACTGGCCTTATTCCAGAACTTTCCCAACAAATTATTTTAAAATCCCATTTTTATCCTACATATCGAATTTCATCATAATCGGTTAAGAACTCGTCGAGTTCCTTCCTAATTTGCCATATTCTAGAACTTTCCTAAAAAATCATTTTAAGTTTAAAACACATGTCGAAATATCCTATTTTGAAATATCCAGTGTTGTACCATATCTCGTTTTGTACCTTATCTCGTATTGAAATATTTAATTTTGAAATATCCAGTTTTCTACCTTATCTCGTTTTGTCAAATCCTATTTTGAAATATCCAGTTTTAAAATGTCCAATTCTGAACGGTTCCCATTAATTATATTATATTAGCCCGTTTTAAACTGGCTAGATTCGAGTTTGAAGATATTTCAATAGCTGAATATTCTTATGTAATTAATGGTCATGGAACTTCCATATCTGTATATCTTTATCTGTGGTCAAACTACAAAAGAACTATGAAAGAGTTGTGTGCTTCAGCCGCTACCCTACTCGTAGGAGAGATAACAATAAACTAACTCACAAGCACACAAATATAATTCTATAGAAATAATCCGTATCATTTTCATTAGGTCACCTTGTAACATATGTATACATATACTTATATATTGACAACCACGTGGTAGATTTTCTATTAATTTAATTTTCCATTTAACAACAACTCCACCGTTCTATTGTTATTTTTGTTGTTCTATTTATTTAAAAGATGTGTAAAGAGTATAAAACGAATATTGATCGTTTGCTTATTTTATAAATATATCAGCGCATTGTTATTTAGCCGTGATATTATTTGTCGGAACATAACTTAGTTTTGACCGAGGCAGAATGAGGAAATCATCCTACGCATATAATTTTCATTCGCTGAGTAATAATATACAAACAAGATATGGCGAGAAAAAAAAATGTTGGCTCTACTACAAAAATTAAATTGCATTTAACATTATGACGACTTTATGTCTGATTATTCGTTTGTTCTTATTTGTGGTCAGTCTTTATTTTTTTTTGTGGCTGTGGGCTCTTATGACTGTTAGCAGTATGACTAATACAGTCCTTATAATAACTGTATCACAAACGATTACATTCTAATGAAAAATATTTCTTTTATCATAGATATAACAAGGTCCTGAAGATGTATTCGGAACAGGACCTCGATACAAAAGGCTTTTCACCATAAAACTGAATTTCATTTCGTTTTATCTGTCGTCATAAAGTCGCCGGGCGACTTTGACCTGTTGATTTTTTTTTATAATCTGTTCAAAAATCAATTTTAGTAAGGATGATGTTGAAATAATCAAATTTATGAATAGTTTGTATACCTAAAAAGTTTTAAAAAGTTATATATAAACATAAATGAATCAATAATCTTGCCTATGTTGAAGGCCCGTCGTCACTCTCTACGCCAAAGTGCCATCGTTGGCGATAGTAATCTCTGCGCTGTCCAAGCGAAACATGTAATAAGTGGCCAAGACAGCAGCCTCGCTTTACTTTTGCTTTCTTAACGACATCAGTAATTATATTGGAACTAATGCACTTGTAAATTAAGGATCATTTATAATCGTTGCCTATCTCGCGGTTAAGGTCATATACTATCCGCATGACTTCTTTCTCGCATGACGAACTTTTATATCTCCTCCCAAACAATTATCATAAATACCAATCCACAAAGTATTAAACGCTAGATTAAAACTAGATAAAATAAATTTGGTTACATTAAAGAGGATTTTCTTACCTAAATAATCAACCCTCGATGTGGAACCAAATAGTCAATTCGCGCATATTCCGGACATTGAAACTCATTTGGATCGCCTAAGTAGGAATAAACTTCACACTAAATTAAGAATGGCAGGTTTGTTTAACTCCAGGTGAGTTAAAATGGAATTAAAATTAATATTGAAGCCCCGAATATTTGTAAAATGAATTTCAAAATTAAAATTCATTTTACAGACGAAAAATAAATCAAAACAGAATGACGTAAATAACGTAAACAATAAAAACAATTAGCGTACCGAATAAATATGGATCCCTTCCACAGCTGAATTCACTTACAGTGACGAGGCCTTCCAAGTGAATTCTACCACAAAGAGTATCAGGTCAATTCACCCAACTAAAAAAAAACGAAAACCTAAAAATATAAATAGAAAATTAAAATATATAATTTCACAAAAAAAAACTTTTTTTTTGCTTTTTGACAGGTCAAGGCTAACTATTCGACCGTTGATGATTAAGCTTTTTCGTTTCTAGAGTATGCTCTATGATATTTGTGAATCTTTTCGGTCGTATCTTTTTCTCTGAATCTAAACTGATAATGAGGAATAATATGATTATTCTCTATTAAAGGCTTCATTCTTTTCAGAAATAGTTGTTCAAATATCTTTGATACAGTCATTGGTCTAAATGACTTTTTATCGTTTCATTTTATGTTTGGCTTAAAATCATTATCACTTCTCCTACCTTTTACTGTCTTGAACCGTATCTTAATCTAAAAACATCAATGATTATGTGTAGAACTTTTGCTTTTCGCTTTTTCTAGTAATTTGGTCAGTTATTGAATAATAACTATAAGCTTTTTTCGCATCATTTATATTTTGCAATTTCTCTTTTAGCTCACGGAGCGTAGTTTGCATTTCAAGGTTATTTGATCTCGATATATTTAGACTAGGTATAAGGTATTACTGCATTCTAAATTTATCATTGTGTAGGGTCATCATTAATCTCGATGCATCATTCTTTATATTTTCACATTGTGGTCAACAGGAGGCGGGGGCGGGCGCGCCGCGAACCTCTAATTAGAGCGATTTAACATGCTAGCGAGAGAATGCATTAACTGATCGAACCAATTTTGGTGTCAAAATTTGCGCAAAGAACAGTGCGATTTAATTAAATTAAAATTAAAATAATTAATATCCACATTAATTAAAATTAAGAAAAAAAACATAAATTTCAAATTATACAGTCTGAATGTCTCTCTAATTGTCTAATTATTGCAATTATTTGTTTTCAAATGAAAGTTGGTATTACAATAATGCATACATTGAGGCGAATTACATAATAATAGTAATAGATGTCACTTTACATCTTCAGTGTAGTTTCACTGAAATACAAGAATCGTTCTCTATGCCGCTCTTTATGCTATGACTGAACAGTAGCCAATTTCAAAATTTCAAAAAAAAAAAAAAAAACTGCGTTCGATTCGATGCCATTTGTATTTATTTGAAATTAAAAATAATAATAAAATAAATAAAAATTAAGTAAAAATAATAAATAAATAGATTTTAATAAATCCATACAGTCTATCATTTCAGAAGAATAAGTGCTTTATGTTCATCAGCCACAAGTTCTTTTACTCAATTTTTACCTTTGATGTTGACCTGTCGGAGTGGTATCAAATACTTGGATTTAAATTCTTTATTTACAATATCCAAACTTCACACTACAAGAAATATTTTTATCTTTACGTAAGTTTTCTTTTAAGAGATTTTCTCGTAACTAGCAAACTTTCTTACGAAAATTTTCCTCTTTATATATTTTTTTGTTTTCCGGCTTACTTTTTATACTACCTAATTTTTATGTTTGAGAAAATGCATGTTGTTAATTCCGAAAAATAAAATAAAAAGTTAATTCCGAAAAATAAATTAAAAAATTTGGACTGATGAGATGAAACGCCACAGTACTCCCCCCGCAGTGAAAACGAAAAATTTTAAGATGATTTTACGAAGTTTAAAAATGGCAAGGTGGTTTGATCACACGACCCGCTCTAGTGACAGTAGGTTTTGAAGAAGAACTAAAATGTGGTGTTAAATCGAAAGTAACTTTTTTTGAAATTCGTTTCGAATTAGAGTTTGCCTTTTCTGTTGAAATAGGTAATTTAGACTTAAATTGTGATGCAATTTGTTGATTATTCCACTGATTCTCGAGATAACAGGGTTTAAGTCTATCGATCGAATTGTTGCAATATTTTAAATTAATTTCAATGACAAATGACTTTTCTGCACGACTAATAACCAAATGTGGACCGGTGTAAGGAGGTTGTAACGATTTCTCACAGAATCGGTTCTAAGAAACACGTGAGAACACGAATTCAAATCTTTGCTGATGAAATTTTTTTAGAGTAATGTTTGGATGCTGATGTAGGTCTAATTTCGTCAAAATGGTGTTTTAAAGGTTTCACGAATTCAGATTGTGGAATTTTGCTTAAACTAATTTAGAAAAATTGACCAGGAACTCGTAAAGAAGTTCCGAATAGTAATTCAGCTGAAGTGGTTTGTAGCTACGGCTTGTAAAATTTCGACCTTCCAAAATATACCGAAAATGTTTGATGCTGGAATATGCTGCGAGTAGCCCTCTATCGTATGCACTATAACGTTTTTGTGTATCAGTGAGACGCATAGAGAAGAAACTAAGTGGTTGCCAAGAATTTGAAATTAGTTTTTGTATCACTGCACCAATCGCTGTGTTTGAGACATCAACCTTAACTGCCAAACGAGCAGATCTGAAGGATAAATAGGAATTCGATGATACCCTCTAACTAAATCCAAAGTAGAGAAAATTTTGCACCCATTCATTTGATACGAAAAGTCCTGAAGGTATGAAATTGGATACCGATCAGGTACTGTGACGTTATTTAAGGCTCTGGAATCTCCACGGGCTCGCCAAGTTACATCTTTTTTCTTAACGATATGCAATGGACTTGACCACGTACTGTTACTGGGTTTACAGACTCCTTGTGCTATCATTTTTTAAATTCAATTTTAGCGTCCTCTAATTTATCTGGTGGCAATCTACGCGTTTTTCAAGATAATGGTGGTCCACGAGTCTCTATCACATTTATCAAAACAATTGTGTCTTTCGTAATTTCGATGAATTTTTAAAGTAAATTTGTAATCTCTGGGGCAAAATTGGATTTATTAATGTTGGATTTAAGAATAAAGTTCTAATTTTGAAATAGGCCCGACCGAAAATAGAGAGGTTAACGGATCAATTATCCTCTGTCTCTGCAAATCGACCAAGAGTCCGATTTTTTTTAGAAAATCTGCACCAATTATAGCCAAAGTGATAACAAATTTACATTTAGTGATGATAAATTTCCAAACAAAATTTCAGGCCAACATTTAACTTTAAATCACAAATTGCAAAATACTTAGCCGAGTTTAATTGATTCCGGTATCAATTATAAACTTGCGTTTTGGACAAATGTCCGTGATTAGAAGACGACTCGAACCTGCTTCATCACTGTCGTCTCTTTATGATGAGCAGTTAGTTTTTTGTATTTACCGATTTTTGCATGAATTCAGCGTGCCTTTTGCAAGACGATACACATTTTAACGCCTTGTCTCCGAATTGTTGATGGTAAAAACACATTTCTTTCTCAAAATTTCTACTATTTAATTGCGACATATTTCTTGAATTTTGCGAGTCTGAACGATTAGAAGGACGGGAACGAGAATTTGTTTTCAAACCAGCCGAAATTTCAGAGAATAATTCTGTTTTCAACTGTAAAAATTTTGCATTTAAATCCGTTTCCGAAAACGATGACGAATGATTTGTTGTAGAAGAAACGGAAACAGGATTGAAATTTTGCGGTTGACTATTTAATCGAATGAATCTGCAGATTATACACTGTTTTTAAAACTGAATCAGCTCGTTCTGCCAGATCTGCTAATGCTAAATCATTTTCGAATGGTGTCAAAATTAATTGGACTTGATGGGGTAATCTTTTCAACCTAAGTTGCTTAATAGAACCGTCATTAAAATTAGTACGCGCATTCAATTGTAATCAAGCCAAAAGTTGGGAAGGTTTCTGGTCTCCCAAAGTTAAGCTATGCAATAATTTATTTAATTTACATTCCTCCGAATCTCCCATCCGTCTAATTACCTCGTTTTTAAATGTAGTGTATGGAAGTGCTCCTTTGTCTTTCGTTAATAAGTCTGCGAAGGTGTCATGAAACCTTGCGTCTAAAGCACCAACAGCATATGAATACTTGGTGGCTTCGGCTCTTACGTTTGACACTCCGAATTGCTCTTCCAAAATTAAAAACCAAACGGTAGGATTCTGCTGGTATAGTGGCTGTGGAGCTTTGAAAGACACTGGTGCTATATGGTTACGATGTGTTTCTACAGGATTTGTAGAAGTTAAACCTATGTTATTTGAATTAGCCGAAATACTAACACTACCACCTAAAGCGAGTTGAGCAGCCAAAATACCTTGATCAATTAATATTTTAAATTGCGATTGTGTAATTGACTTGGTCCGGAACAATAGTTGCATCGGAAGAAGTAAAGGTAGGCGAATCCATGGTTAATTTAAACAATCGACCGAAATAAATAAATAAACGTACAAAATGAAATTTTAAAACATGTATTTTTCCCTTAAATAAAATTATGTGGTACTTACAATTTTACTTTGTAAACTGGGATGTATTTTAATTGCTGGTGGTGATTTAGGGTGGCACTGTTGACTCCTAAATTGGTTGTTTATGATGGTTTTGTTCATCTATGTCATATAAAGTGTAAATATATTATTACACTATACATAGTTTACCACTGTACATATGGTAACACTAACTTCAACTGTCTGGTCATAGTATCATAGTTGTCACTAGCTAGTCAATTATTAAATAGCATTCATACCGAACACACCTCACTCTTTTATTAGATGGCTATTACGCCATTACATGATGTCAGAAGTGGTGTCTGAACACAGTAAAATTACAGAAAAAGTAATAAAATACATAAAATTACTTTATAGACATCGCGTAACAATACATAACCTACAGAGTATAACGAGCAATACCAAAAAGGCCACGTGGAGAAAAGCTAGTGAAAGTGAATTCAACGAAAAGCAAATCATTTTAAGCAGTAGTTTTAGAGCCTTCGAAAAGCAACTATACAATGTCGTCAGGCATAAAACCACCGAAACATTTATTCGTCAATCAAGATGCGGACATGAATCAGGTATGGACAGAGTGGAAAGAGACATTTCAATATTACACTATTGCAACTGAGTTGAATAAAAAATCGGAAGAAATTCAAGCAGCTACGCTGTTAGCTTCTTTTGGTCAAGCAGCTCAACGTGTTATAAACAATTTGGGGGTGACTAATGAAGAGAAAAAAGAAACAAAAATCATACTGGATAAATTAACAGCACATTTTGCACCATCACGTAACAAAACGTACGAAAGGTGTCAATTTCATCGCATCAAGCAACAACAAACAGAATGGTTTGAAGACTTCAATGCCAAGTGAAACGTTGCGGATACAGAGTTGAGGACGCTGATGAATTCACAATGGATCAAATAGTAGTTGGAGTCAGATCAGAACAAACTCGCCAAAAACTCTGGGTCGAAGATAGTTTGAACCTAGAAAAAGCAAAAACAATATGTAGAGCAGCCGAGAGAGCTGAAAAAGAAATACATAAAATACAGCAGGAAATCACTGAACTGAATACATCAGTTACGGTAAATAAAATGAATAATGACACATTCCATTGTGGTCGATGTGATAAGGAACACGGAAGAAAACAATGCCCAGCATTCAACATCAAATGTAAAAAATGTGGTATAAAGGGTCATTTAGCAATAAAGTGTCGTGTAAATCAACAGAAAAAATCAAAAAATAAGAAAAATAAATCAAAGAAAATTGCAGCTGTTGAAGAGTCAGAGACAGATTCTGACTCAACTGAAGAAGATGAGTCCGAAGATGATGCCAATTACGAGTTTCATGCATCGGTTATCAGAATAAACAAGTTAGCATCCGACGATAAATGGATAGAAACATTACAAATTGGTAATAAAATAGTCACGGTTAACCAGTGCAGAATGCAATGTGATGTCATCCGAAGAAGCAAAAAGATTGAAATTAGAATTAAAGGATTCAAAAACAAAACGTATCATAACCTACAACAATAGTGCAATACCTGTCCTCGGTGAAGTCATAACCATTTGTAAATCATCCACAGCAACAGCTATTGTGAAATTTAAAATAGTAAAGGGTAATCTCATGACCATATTAGGTCGAGACATGTGTGAAAAATTGGGGTTAGTTATTCGTGTGCAACAGAATCAACAAATTGGACGTTGCAATACATACGAATATGATATCAACTTTATTGATAATCCAAATTTTAAGGTTATACCACCCAGGAGAATCCCACATGCGTTTAAAAATCGTGTTAAAGAAGAATTGGATAAAATGGTCGAAATGAAAGTAATTGAGCCAATAAAAGAACCCTCACCAGCAGTTAGTCCATTGATAATAGTTAAAAGCGATAATAATCTAAATATTCGTATATGTATGGATCCAACGGAGCTTAATAAGAATATCAAAAGATGCCATTACCCCTTGAAAACAGTGGAAGAGATAGCATCTAAGGTAAATGGCTCGAAATATTTTACCAAACTAGATTGTAACAAAGGTTTTTGGCAAATTCCTGTTACTGAAAGGACATCGAAATATTTGGTGATGGCCACGCCATGGGGTCGATATAGATACTTACGTCTACCATTCGGTATATCGTCGGCACCCGAAGTGTTTTCGCAAGTTATGAACGAAACATTAGAAGGGATTGGGAATTGTGAAATCGCCATGGATGATATATTTATATTTGCTAAAACGAAAGAAGAGCTACGGAAAATTACGAAGAAAGTTCTAAATAGACTGGAAAAAGCAGGATTTACACTCAACGATAAAAAATGTGAATTCGAAAAAGAACGAGTAAAATTTTTAGGACATATTTTTACTCCAGCTGGTTATGAAGCAGTTCCAGAAAAAATAAAAGCCATTTATAAGTTGAAAAAAACAACGAATGTCAAAGAATTGCAACGTCTACTAGGAATGATTACTTATTTGCATAAATTTATACCGAATCTATCAGATATTACCGAACCAATACGAGTTTTATTGCAAAAGGAAACATCATGGTTTTGGGGTGCTGAACAAGACGAAGCATATACAAAAATTTTAAAAATACTTACAAGCACACCAGTTTCGAGCTTTTACGACGTAAATGCGGATATAAAATTATCTGTAGATGCAAGCTCAAAAGCGTTAGGAGCCTATTACAAAAGGATCATCCTGTTGCTTATGGAACACGTGCGCTGACAAGTGCTGAGCAGAACTATCCACAAATTGAAAAGGAAGCAACAGCTATACGGTTTGCGTGTAAAAAATTCCACGAATATGTGTATGGCAAAAAACTGCTAATAGAGACAGATCATAAGCAATTGGAAACCATTTTTAAAAAACCATTAATACAGGCTCCAGCACGTTTACAACGAATATTATGGGATGTTCTGCAATACTCACCAGTTATTGTATACAAAAAAGGCACACAAATACCAATTGCAGACGCATTGAGTCGCGACTGTGATTCATCAACTGATACAAACGATGAATCAAAAGAAGAAGAGTTGAAATACAACGTGTTTGTTGTGTTTACAATGTCTGATCTAACGAAGCAACATTTTGTCGAATTAACCAACAATGATGTGGAATTAAAATTATTAAAATCAATTATTATGAAGAGATGGCCAGATAATGAAAAGAAATTACCAAAAGCTGTTCGTAAATACCACAACTTCAAGAAAGAAATCACATGGGACGAAGGTTTACTATTCAAAGGCTCGAAGATAATCGTTCCTCAAGCTGAAATACATGAAATTCTAAACTGGGTTCATAAAGGTCATCCTGGTATTAATCAATCACTAGCTAGAGCCAGACAAAGCCTGTTTTAGGTAGGTCAAACAAAGGATATTCAAGAATTCGTAAAAAAATTTCCAACATGTCAGCGTACACAAAAATCAAAAACAAAAGAGCCATTGCTAGAAAAAGTAATACCTGATTACCCATTCCAAAATGTATCGACAGATTTGTTTCATTTCAAAGGGAAAGAATACTTGCTAATTGCGGATCATTATTCCGGTTTCATTGATTTTCATCAATTGAAATCTTCAACAGCAGCTGAAGTAGTATTGCAAATGAAAAAATGGTTTTCAACCCATGGAATACCGGAAATTTTGAAATCTGATGGTGGACCACAGTTCACTTCAAATACATTTAAACAATTTGCAAACAAATGGTTATTCAATCACCGCATATCTAGTCCATACTATGCAAGATCAAATGGATTTGCCGAGCGGAATGTACAAACGATGAAAAATATGTTGAAAAAATGTTGGCATGATAACACTGATATTTACGAAGCACTATTAATGCTTCGAAACACACCCAGAAGTAATGAACTTGGTTTTATGTAAAGGTCGACTAGTCAAGAAACCAAAAAGATATCAATGACGTGTTTAAAATTACGTTGAATAAGTTAACTACTAATCGAATTCATACTTTCCATCTTTCCATAAATGTTGAAAATGGAACGAGTAAATTTTTTTTTATTTTTATTCAAATTAAGTTTGTTATATATTTTGTTAATTAATTAAAAAAAAAAAAAAAGAAAGGGGGATGTCATATAAAGTGTAAATATATTGTTACACTATACATAGTTTACCACTGTACATATGGTAACACTAACTTCAACTGTCTGGTCATATTATCATAGTAGTCACTAGCTAGTCAATTATTAAATAGCATTGATACCGAACACACTTCACTCTTTTATTACAATCTATAGTTGGCATATCCGCCGGTGGTGATCCAATGAATTAGAGAAATAGCTGTGATGATTCTTTTAAAAAATGTAAAAAAATCGACGATCTGATCACGTCGGGGTCACCAATTTGTGGTTTAATGTGCGCGTTCTTTAAGGTAGACCACAAATACAAATTAGTTCAAAGTCGTCGACTTTTAATTTATCACGTTCGTGAATATCAATATTCAGGTTTTTGTAGAACACTCTGTCATTTGACTCGAAATTTTGACAATATCAATTAATTCGATTGTCTTTATGATGTAACTCTGTTTCGCGAGCACAACGGCTCCAATTAGAAGTTAAAACTCAATTTAAATACTTGGATTTAAATTATTTATTTACAATATCCAAACTTCACACTACAAGAAATATTTTTATCTTTACGTTAGTTTTCTTTTAAGTGATTTTCTCGTAACTAGCAAACTTTCTTACGAAAATTTTTCTTTTATATTTTTTCGTTTGTTTTTCCGGCTTACTTTTTATACCACCTAACTTTTATTTTTGAAGAAAATACTTGTTAATTCAGAGGGATTTTGTTTAAATATGTTAGCCAGTAAGTAGGTACGCCACCATAGTGAGTCTCATTTTAATTATTTGGTTGCCTCTCTTCCTTTTGATGTAATTGTACAGCCCCAAAAAGTGTTTTTGTATTCCTTTTTTTCAAGTTATAGCGTAATTATGATCGTAGTTCCATAGTGAAAATTATTATATTTTCATAAGTTTTCTTCAATTCAATTCTTTATTTATTTATTTTTCATTTTTATTATTTTTCTTTTACAATAATATAATCTTTGAAATCGTTCACAACATAATTTCTTTAAAAAAAACAAACATTTGTATAAAAATCTTAAATAAAACCAAAAAACAAAATTGATAAATTATTATAATATTTCATATTATCATTTGTAAATGAAAAAATTATTTGTATTTTGCAAAATTAAAAAAGAAAAACCAAATCACTCAAAATTGAATACAAAACAAGAAGAAAATGTATATTAATTTATAACATTATTAAAATTAATAAATAATTTAAATAAATTTAATTAAATTTTTATTTTAAAAAAATGTATGTATATAAATAATATATAAAATTTCAATTGTAAAAAATACTAATTTATCAAAAAAAAAACAGAAGAAAATCGTTTAGTAATTAAATTTCATCTCTCGATTAGTAACCAAACAATTTTTTATTTTTTAAATGCTTTCTAAAAAATTTCCAAATTATAGAATTTTTGTCGTACAAAATATCGATCGACCGAATAGTTAACAGTCTAAAATAAACCACTGGATAATGTAATAAATTTAACGGCGAGATTTTGATATGTTTATCGTCCTACTTGAGCAAGTATCAGTTTTTTATGAAGGATGAGGTTAGTTTATAAGGTATGTATGAATTATAAAATTAGATGGATGTTTGGACAAAAATTCTATTAAACTATACTTTTTATTTTTAACTGTAAGAAATTTTATTCTCTAAAGAAAAGCTCGATCGATAATTACTTTTAAAATACAAATCCATATATCCCACACATTAATTATTCTGTTTGATATATCATCCTTAAAAATTGTTGAATTGGAGTTTTATAAAAAAATATTGTAACGAACTATTTCATCATCAATTTATTTACTATTTATAATATGGTTCGTTCTTTACTCTTTTTTTTTAAAAAGTTTATCTTTATTATTATAATTAATAGTTTTCTTTTTTTTTTAAATTTATATCGATTTTATTTTTAGTTTTTAGATTTGATTATATACATATAAAATATATAATCACACTTTAAATTGATTCAACATGCCAGATTTTTGTGTTACAATCTTGGCCAGTTGAAATAACCGTATCATTGTTCAACCACGCTAATCGGGTAATTTGTGACTGAGGATGAGCGTCTGTTGAATAAAAAAAAAAAAGTTTTAAATATTAATTGGCGTGTCAATAAAATTAAACTACAAATAGTTGCAAGAAATATATACAATTTAATTCCTCTTGTTTATTTAATTAAAAATCAAAAAATTGTGTCTCGACACAAAATTTGTACCCTACACATGTCATTTATTTTTGTTGCGCATTTTATTTATAGAGCTGATGCAAATAATTCTTTACCCTTTGTAGAAGTCAGCCTTGAGCATGAAAAAGTATTTTTTGCATTGAAGTTAGTTGTCTGATAAAGAACAATCATGTGTTACCAAGACGAGACATTTTTTCATGAAACAAAACTTTCCGTCAAAGCCCCACGGATCCTCGAAATTTTATTAAAATTTTGAATTATATGCAGAACAAGAGAACGCAAACAAAAATCGGGACAAAAATCGACTACAATCGGGCTTAATTTAAACGCGTGTGCAAACATAAAATATTTTTTAACCCTTTAGGGAGTTATTCAATCGGGAGTGCCATTGTTTGAAAGCCGTTCGCAAAAACCGATTACCTGTCGCAAACTAACCAAGCGACAAAGAAATAAAAAAACAAATAGAGGCACATTAGTAGAGTACGTGACTACAATCGATTCCTCAGACATTGTTGCGGCATCTAATAAGGATACGATAGATGTATAGTTATGTAGGTCAAATATGCGTTCAGATAGATATGATTTAATCGATCCAACGATGGTGACTCGAAGATTTTGAACAAACTGTCTGAGTTAAGAATGGAGTTTTTATTTTAGTTTTTAATCCAAGCAATCTTTTCTAGGCCAAAGCTCTTCCAACTCTTTCTCGGTTAATTTAAATTCCTACTTTACTCCGTCGCTAGCCATCTACACACTGCATTGCACTCACATTCTACCAGGCAGTCATAGTTCTGTTCATCGTTATCACCGATCACATGATGATGCCATGTGTACAGCTGGTACACCTAAAAGACCATTGATCAACTTTCATCCGATCTTAATTATTCGCCCATCAGCGAAGTTAACACGCAAATGGCCGGAATAGATACAAAATCTTATAATGTGCAAATTGTAGAACACATTTGTAAAATACAGTAAATTTGAGGATGCTCTCTTTGATGAACTAAAAGGTTGACTATGTTTCAGACCTTAATGTTAAATATTATCCGTTCATTTTAATTCATTGATAAAAATCAGATCTATTATTGATTTTCGACCTTTTTACAAAGTGCACATACAATATCTGAACACATATCAGAATCATTTCTGATTTTGTAAATTATCTCACAAGGACTAGAATAAATAAACATGAAAGTTTTATCTAAATTATAACTAATACAAATGTTTAAACCCCCAATTTCTTATCAGCTATTATCTATTAGGAATCACACCCATTTTATGCTAACAAAAATAGATAATATACACATACTTGCGATAATGTAATAAATTAAAATATATGTACGTACTTTTAATGATGGTGTGTTTCGCTGGATTAGTCACCGACCAAATAATAATCGTTGTATCTAATGATCCACTGGCAACTAACAACCCATTTGGTGACCATGCTACACAATTGACACGAGCATTATGGAAGCCCCATTCTTTGTTGTGTGGTGGCTGAAATGAGTAAAATAATAGAAATGGAATAATTACTACTAATTTGATTGAAATTAATGTAGAAATTATAGAATTAATCCTTACCACCTAATTCCGTATATAAGTACATATATAGTTACAGATAGAAAATATATTTTATAAAAATTATATAATGCAAATCTAATAAAATATCGAATTTTCTTACCTTATAATCTGGTAATCCGTATAAAACCACTTTTCTATGGGCATCACATGCAACTAAATATTTATTATCAGGTGAATAGGCAACATCAGTAACCGGACCTAAATGCGTCAATTCCTCCCTTAACGTTAAATTAACACCATCTAATTTGTAGATATGCAATTTACTGTCATCTCCACCAACAGCAATCTCTAATGTTTCTGCATTTGCCGATAGACTACTAGCTTCATAATTAATTTGAAGCGAAGAAACTTTACGATTTTCTTGAAGCACCGTAATTTCATTGACACATGCCACCACTATAATATTTTGTTCCCGGAAAATATCCATTCCACGGGGTTGGCAAGATAATTTAACAGATAAATCGGTGTATGTATTCCCTTCGGCACTAATTTGGCGTAGAGAATCATCAATACCACATGTGTATACAAAATCACCAAATGATTTCATACCATTTACTTGATTACCATGACCGTTTCCAGCCACTTTATCATTCGTACCATTTCCAGAATTCCAGTTTGTAATAATACCATCATGACTTCCGGTATATATTGTGCTTTTATCATCACTTAATGTTAGCACGGTAATTGGTTTGTTGTGGCCTTTAATAATTCTTAACGGTTTCGTTGGATTATTAACATCGAGGTAAGTAATGAAACCAGATAATGATACTGTTAGTAAATAATCTCCTTGCCATAAACAAGAAACTTGTTGATCTTCTACAGTATTTCCCATTGGGAATTCACTAATAAGTTCTCGTGTGGCTACATCCCATAGTTTACATGTTTTATCACCAGAACATGTAAGTAATTGTGTACTATCTGGTTTCCATGCAACAGCATAAACACCACCCTTATGGGCTGGACTTCCAACTTCACCAACCAAATCCGAGCTGGTGCCATCGTATATAAATACTTTGCCATCAAAACCAGCTGAGGCAAATAGTGCACCGTTTGGTGAATATCGTACAGCTTGAACGAAACGTGAATGTTCAGTTTTTGTCATTTTGAATTTGAATGGTGGCCCCTCAAATATTCCAATAGTATTATCTTCACTACCGGTTATAATTCTAAATGGACGAGTTGGCCGAAAATCACAAGAATTTATTGGTTTCGATTGGCCACTAATTTCACCTACCGATGTGCCTGTTTCGGTCATAAAGACATGACCAAAACGTTCACGTCCCTCACCAACAATAACCATTCGTTGATTATCTGGTGACCATGATATATCTTTAATTGGACCACCAATCGGTTGGAATTCATTCTTTAAAATATGCTCCTTATTCACGGTATCCCAAATACGAATTTTTCCCGATTGATCACCGGACGCAATATAAAATCCACTTGGTGAATATTTGGCCACATTAACGGGACACGAATGCTCTGTATACACATCAGAAATAGCTGGATTCTGAAAAATAGAAGATAAAAAAAATACAAAATTTTAATGGAAACGAAAACATGAAAATAAATTAAATTTGTCAGATGTAGGCGAGAAATTGTCATTTCTATTTCACATAATGTATAAAAATATACAAATTCATGTGATAATATATTTAGAAATTATAGTATCATGCTGTTACTTACTTCAATATTTCTAATTATAACAGAATTTCCATTTGTATAAAGAAAATTTTTTCCCTTTGGATCACCGCCTAAAACTATCGGCTGTCCTCTCTGTGTACGTGGTAGTGTTGCATAGATATACTCTGCCAAAAAAATATAAAAAAAAAATTTAATAAATATTTTTGGAAAATAAACAAAACTAAACTAAATGGAACTATATTATGTAAATCACAAACAACACGGGGCTATTATGAATATGAACAGATGTGTTGTTATACATACGAGGTAATTAGAATTTTCAATGAGGCAAGTAAGAAAATTAAATTATTTTTTGCGCAAAGTTAACGATTTTACAAAATATGTAATTAATATTTTAAAATTATTACTTTAATTAAATCCCGTACTCATATACAAAAAGAAAGTCGAACTATTTCTATAAACGTCTGAAAATTTGCCAGCACAACAGAGAATATTTTATCAGTTTCAAGATAATTGGTTAAGGTATTCCATGAAAATGTCATAAAACATGAATGGCAACTAAAAACCCATATTATCCAATTGAAAATGCAAATATCACTGAAATATCCTTTATTGAGTGATTTTCAGTTAACAGTTTACGGTCTACATTTTTTTATTACTTGGCATTATGAACTTGGCACAAAAGTGGCAGCGTAATAGAAAAAAGCTCCAAAAATCGACCAAATAATATAAATAAAATCAAAAACTATCGTGGATATATTTGTGTCACTTTAAAAAATTGAAAACCATTGCCACCTTGAAATTATTTTTTATACGCTCTACGGTGTAAACAATATCAAATTTTTTGGGAACACTTATTGTTCTTACAATTTTAGCGAGTAGCAAAGGAGCAAACATTCTATCATCATGTTAGGTTCAAAATATTTTACCAGTCGATGATCAGCGTTGCTATATATCGACAGTTTTCCTGTAAAATTACAGATTTTCGTTATGATCTACAGTTTTTCAGTATCTGTAGTAAAACTCCAGTTAATTGCCCTAGGGACTGTTTTTAAACCATTTGAAAAAAATGGAATTTAGTGTAGGAAGTAATGCAAAGCTGTTGTTTGCTACAAATTGTGCTCCTAAAATTATAGGTTACAACCTTACTTATGCACATGTCATTCGATAACAAGTGGATTTATTCGCGCAATTCAAGCCATTCTGAATTAACAACCACGTAAAATACTTCATTCGTAGAAGCAACAGTAATCCAATTGTTGAGTCCAATCAATGCTCCTAAACTTATTTTTACATTATTAAAAAACTATCGATACTCTAAACAACCCACAACTCGTATTATTTTTAATATATTTTAGGCCAAGTTATTTAAGTTAATAAATCAAACCATATTTTGATAAAGAGGAGCCACAAGTCCATATTATGCTAAAGAGAAATATCTCATTTATATTTGACAATTTTCATTTGCTTTATTATTGAAGAGGAGTTTGTTTCGATTGGAATAATTCATTTATTGAGGAGTTAAGTAGCATTGATTTAGAAGTGGAAGTTTCAAAACTAGGAGCATCACCTAGTTTAGGTAAAATTTTGGGTTGAAGGGTAAATTCTTTCATTTTTAATGTTTTGTAAGGTTTTTTTAATTGCATCTATAGTCAAGGTTTTATACGCCAAATTCAGGTTTTCTTTAATCAGCTAGGTTAGATAGGTTTTCGGTAAAAATGGTGTGGTACCACTGTCGGTGATCAACAATTCTTTGAATATTCTAATTTTAAATTATTAACTTCGCAATTCACATTGACTATACCCGAGTCTTAACAAAGAGGTTAAAAAGAGGTATATAAGATAATTTCAGAGAATATCAGGTATGTATTTATATTATCAAAATGCCTTTAAAAATACTATTTTCAGAAATCTGGTTGTAAAATGCAGGATCTTGTAAACTAGGATTTCAAAGCCTTTTCAAATTTGCTCAGTTATTAGCGCTTAAAACTAACTTGGATATAATACAATTAAGACGGCTATTTTAAATAGTTATTTACCCAAGTATTTTCACAAGTTGAGCAAATATAACGTACATGCGAAGGTGCATAAATATTTTGCGCATTGACTACATGTTATACTTGTTTTGTTAACAATTGTTGATGGACAAAAATTACGTCTTTTCCGCTTTTGACTAGTATTTGCTCCATTTGTTGTATGAATCGCATTGGCTTGAACTTGTTTTACAATTTTAGAAGCTTCTTTACAATATGGTGTCCTGGATTGGATTTTAATAAATGGCTTTACTAGATTTCTTCCCAATTCCTCTAAAAATAACCGTCTTTTTGACAGTTGATACCAAAGTATGAATTTGACACTAAAGTAGTAATCATTATAAGTTACAGATGCTTCTGCATGTATATGTGAGGGCTAGTTTATCTCGGGTGTCAATTGCACTTTTAGTTTCATTATAATATAGGATCATATTTAGTTTCTTGTCATTTCTGGAGCTTAATCGTCGTTGATGATTAGGTGGAATTATTTTCCAACGAATATCGCCATTTTAAGATAACACAAAGTCATCTGCTGGATGACTTCTGATGTGTTATATGTTTCGTCATCAGAAAATTCTTTTTCAGTAATAAACTCAGACAAATTATCTTCAACATCTGAAACATCACTCTCATCATCATCAGTTATGTATAAATGCTCGTTTAAATCACTATCCATTCTCTAAGCAATCGACACGCTTTGCAGTAAATTGTTGTTCTACTCACTGTCGCACTTTATCACAGACTGAATTTTATTAAGAAAATCATTTGTCTAATTCATGGAACATTTTATTCAGTTTGGATTTATCAGATTTTTGTAAAACAATGGGTTGTTTGAATTGCACATGTTCCAACACATTACAAATAAATAAATATGCATTGTATGTTCTTTAGAAATGAGGAACTTTTGAAGAATTTATGAGTTCTATAAAATCAAAGTCGGGTCATATATATGTGTAACAAACACATCATTCTCTGATACATAATCCATTTTTTTCTATACAAAATGTAAAATAATGTATTTGATAAAAAGTCAGTAAAATTCCATCGTACACGATTTTAAGAAAACATTTTATAAACAACTAAAATCACATAGGGTCATATTGACCCGAAAGGCAATAGGAAGATTAAGAAAATAATTGTTTTGTCTAAAAACCTGTTTGGGCTTAGGCGAAGACAAGTATGGAACAAGTTTTGATAGAATTGTCTAAACGGGCATTTGAATAGAAACCGAAAGTTAGCTCTCTATGGGTGCCCTTAATCTTTCAAGTAGAAAGTATCGCATTTCGGTAGTGGATCAGTTCCACTAAGGTATACTAAACTATTCAATGTTATTGGGGTAGAAAGCCCCACTAATACTGCTCTTGCATTTACCGAGTCTTAAATTACGAACATTAAGCCAGAAAATCTAAGGAAGAAAAGAAGGTTCTAACATTTTATTGAAAAAAAATTGGGTTTAGCTAGTCTAATTAACCTGCAACCCTATTACGACCCTGTTTATATGCCAGGTAGAAATGGTTAATAGGGTTTTTTTTTAGTTACATTTAAACATTCTTAAACATCTAAGGCGAAAATTCCGATTAAAAAGGTATTAAGCGGAACACAGTTTTCATAGACCGAACTAATAAAAAAGTAGACACGACTGATTTGACTACTTAGTAGAAGAAAATAATATTTAAAAAAAAATTGTTAGACTCGACATGGCCAGAGACCTATTGGCTCAAGCGTTTTCATTTCTGTAGACTAATTATATTCTGCTGCTCGACAGAGCTCCTCATGATACTAATAATTGCTTGGGTTTGATTTTTACCATACATCAACTAGGCGGCAATGAACACCTAAGTTTTCTATACCTCTCATAGAGCATTCACATCGTCAAGACATCAGAAGCGTTCGAAAATTAGGTTTTCTCTTTTTCGTTTATCAGACCTTAACAGTCAAGGCAAAGTACATCATTATTTCCCTATCCCCTTTATCTGTCACTAGTTAGTGCCAAGTGTAAGTCGGATATAATCAAATAAACCAAATTTCTGTGAAGCTTCGTTTTCTTGGGTACATATACTATTATCGTAAGCTTTAAAAAAATCAAAATCATTTTTTTACCTAGGGTTTAAGAAAAAATACATCACTAAGATTACCGAGGTTATCTCCACCACAGAGCAATTTAGAGGTTAGGTTAGCATAGTCACAACTTTTTGGCCATCGAACTTCTTAGTAATCTCGTAGTTGAATAAAACTCGGTAAGTGCCGTTATCGTCGCGTCAGGTACCATATATCAAGCGCATGATTCTTATATCTAAGGTCATTAACCATATATCATACTCATTCGTCAGGTTTCAACTCTCCAACCCATACATGACAACGAGTCTGTTCGACACCTTGTACAACTTCTGCTGCTTGTCGGCATTAGCAAGATATTATGACTTTTGCAGTGGACGTAAGGCATAAAAATAACGCGGTTACTTTACATTCATCAGCCATAACTTTGCGTTGTCATACTAATCGAATAATGTTGAAAAGATGGTTCCGCAAATTATCCCCTCCAAATATCAAGTGCTCGGAGGTCATGCAATGAACCTCAGAACAACGGTTTCTTTTTAGTCTCTGCATGGCCAGTGTAAATTCCTCGTAGTACAGGTTCTCTATCCACATCTCCGCGTCTATATTTGACATCTTTCAAATACACATTTGACACTTGTTGAACATTCAGTAAATTAGAGAAATCATGCTTCCAAGTGTCGAGTACCACATCGAAGTTAACATCGAAATTAGTCCCGAATAGAAATAGACCTAGTTCTGAAGGTACGGTGCATTCCAATGAATCCTTTAAATAAGTATCGTGAATGGTGCTCATTGTTTGCGCAAGTTGTACTCGCTTTTTTCGTCTACAAATTCGCTTGGCGGTCCTCCTTGCAAGAACCGCTGTTCTTTCCGTCCAAATTCGCGCAAATACTTCTCATAGAGCGTTCCCAACATCAGAACTGTGGTTGGTTTCCATAAAGCTACTGCTAACAAGATTCTGATATTACGATTTATCACCTTCGTTTATCAGATCTTCACAGTTGAAACGTACGGTTCGTTTTTCTGTGATCATTGATTTGTACAAAAACTGACATTTTAGCTTTGTTGTGACCAATTAATGATCACTGCTTACAAATTTGGCAGCCGGCCGATCAGACCACATTTTGGATGACCCGAGAACTTCCCTTAGAAATTAACAAAAGGTCAATTTGAAGTGCCGTCTTATCCGGGTGTGTCCGAGTTTCCAAGTAGAACTTTTTATGAAAAAAGAATGTGCTAGCCACAATGAGGTCGTGTGCGATCGCAGTCATTCTTTCCCCAATATCGGTTAATACATCGTGTCGGAAGAACGGACCTATGTTTACACATACGTCAGTCTGATTTTTGCCAGGTCTAGCATTAAAGTCACCAATCCCTAGTCTGACGTCGTGCTCTGGTATGGATCCCATCAGATCATCCATATGTTGTAAAATGAGTCTTTATCATTGGGTTGGCTTACATCAGTGGGCGCATGAACACAAATGATTGGCAGGTTTGCTAGTCACATGAGTAAACGTAGCTTGCACATATGATGTCCGATAAAATAAGCGAGGGCCTGGTTAAATTTTGGCGGTACCCGTATTTATTTTTGTCGATTTTTTAACAGTTTCCTACCTTTGTTTGTTCGCCTCCTACGACTAACCACGGATGCTATGGTGGAGTTATAAGAATAACATGCTCGTTTAAAAGTATTTTAATAGGCATAGGAGTGCCCCCTAACCACTGGGGTTGTATTAATACAACCTCTAACTAATGCAGTTTGCGGATAATAATGTTTCACGCTCTACAAAAAACTGTGCAATATTGCAACATTGGTTGTAGTCATCCGCCACGGTCCCACTCTTACACGAAAATACCAACTATGTCTAATTTGCATACATTAACGTATTTTTTTCATAATTACATCATGATCTTGGTCATGTTAAACAAATAAAGAGGTAAAATAACGAAGCTGCAAATTCAATAGTGGTGTCACCCAATCAAAGTTTTTGACGAGTACATAATAGAAAATTAGAGAACAAAGAATACAATTATTTTCACCGGAAGCTAAACCGAACTATAATTTATATAGGTAGGAACTCATAACTATACACATTTGAATATTTTAGGAACATGATATTAGAAATCTTATATCAACATTTTTAATGACCTTTAAAAACCTTGTGCCGGCTAATTTTTTTTTTACTTAAGTTCAATGACTTGTTGGATACTCGGATTACTGCTTAATTAAGAGCGATGCATTTACATTTCCTAATGCTAATAAGAATTTGAAATAATAAAATTAACACTTATAGCGCCCAGTGTACAGTTGCAACTATCCAATTGGAAAAACCAACTGTGAATTGAAGTGCAATCAAAAATAACAATAACAACAAATCAAAGAAAGTCGTTCAAATAACGTACTCTCAACTTTGTAACTATAATTATGAAAATATTTATGAAATGAAAATTAGCACAAATTTTCCGTTTCAAAAATATTTATAATTAGAACTACATTTATATGAAATATATATCTGAATTTTTTTATTTTTATTTTTTTGATACTTGTTTGAATAAAATAGTAATTTAACTCGCCGCTTATCACTATTATGTACAATTCAAGCCGAACTGAAACGGGTGGTAAGTAATATATCAGTTTATTTTAAAAACTGATAATCACAACAGTGAATCACGCATAGACAACCTTTATGAATTTTTATCCATATATGGGTGTTGGCTTAATACGAATTCTCCTATTAAACTCTTATGATTTTTTAAAAAATATATAATCGAAATTTTCACACAATTATATTTTGTAATGAATATATTTTGATTTCATAATTAAATTATCGAAATAAAAACTCTTGCAAATAAATTTGTAATACAAACTCCCGGCATTTGATGATTACTACACACACACAAAAAAGATCGACTTTAATATGGATAAAAAAAAAATTTCACTCACTATTTGAATACGACATTATATATAACTTTAGTTGCACTTTTTATTAAACAATTATTTAATAACTTTTATTGACAATTTTTAAATTAATTCACAATTTATTTATATGTAGGTAAAATAATAGAAAATAAAAAAATCAAACACGATATCCACAGAATGATTCTTTTCACCACACAACACAAAATAAATCAACGGGATTGAAATATTTCCATATTTGGCAGTAATAAAAGACGAGGTAACATTGTACGTCCGCTATGTTGAATATAACTAAAATGAGTACGTTCTATGTACGTGAATGGGGAATAAAAATTTGTAATTAAAAACATCTAACTTTTATTTATTATTAAAACTTAATTATATTTATTTATAGTTAATATATGGATCAATATCATTAGCCATTCTCGTTGTTTCAGTCTCAGCGCCAACGGCACACGCTAACATTGAATTTATGTTGCCCTCCTCGCCAGCACCGTACACATAACCATTCGCCTTGTCTATTGAATTTTTCAAACGCAATAAACTATCATTTCGATTTACATCTAACAATTGGAATGATACTAAACTATAATCCTCGATCATTGAAATTATAGCGGCATTTAATTTCTTATATTTTTGCATTCCTCGCGCTGTGTCCAGTGTACTCAGTAGATACTGTAAATCCAATACTTCCGTATAAAAATCTATATTAAACATTAATTTTGATTCGTATTTTTTCAATAAATCAGCCTTGCTCAGCACATTCACATGGGGTAGCCCCATTTGAAGCATTGTGTTCAATGACAATAACAATGTTGATATGAATTTAGTCGGTTCCGAACAGTAGTGAGAATCAATTAAATGTACTGTACATAAATGGTATCCGAGCGATTCTAATTTTGAAAATATATTTGCCATCGAAACGTGATGTGTATATAGTTCAACTTGTCCCGGACAATCGAATATAAAATAATTTGAATTGGATTCTTTCAATTTTTGTAATAACCAATCGAAATTCTTTTCTAAATATTCGGTACAATACATTAGAGCACCATTCGGACCAAGATTCATGTGGTCCATTACATCTTCGACTGTTATTAAATCCATAACGTTAATGCCCGTCTCGTATTCCATGTTTTCATTGGCCGGATCCAAATTTACTACTTCCACTTTACGATCGAGCTGTTTATAGAATTCTGTTATTTTATGGCAATAGGTTGTTTTGCCCGACCCAGGTGGGCCAATAACCAGTTGGCCATAGACAGGATCAACTAATTTTAACTGGGTTTTTGTAGCAATCATTTATGGTTATAAATTTAAAACTATTTTTCACACTAAACAGAACTGTCATATAACGACTTGTCAATTATTGATTATTTTCAATAAAAATTTAATTTTTATACCATTTGAATTTTGCAGTTTTATACTAATTGATTATACTGTTTTACTTGAAATTTGAGCTATATAGTGGCTCTAATTTTTTTAATGGTGGAGTGCTAATTTTTTTATTGATAAAATGACAAATGAACCACAAATTGTTCAATAATTGACAAGTGCATTGATTATAAAATTGAATATTGAACTAGAATTGAATCAAACAAAATGCTTGGGATAGATATATATATATTAGGAAAAAAGTTATGCCAACGGCACGAAGTGTTCACAAACGGTCACCCATCTAAGTACTAACTTCGCCCAATGTTGCTTGACTTCGGTGATCGGACGAGAACCGGTATTCTAAACATTTTTTTTTTTAATATAATTCTTTATTTAATGGCTATTCCAATATAAATTTAGTGATAATAAAAGAATATTACAAGAATTATTAATTCATTTATAATGTTTTGAGATCCTCTGATCCAACATGGATTCTCAGGATACTTATAATTTTAGTTTTGAATTTCATATATATATATTGTAACAGGATTGAGTTACTAACAATTTTTATTTTTTTTTTTTTTTTTTTTTTAAGTTGGCATAAAAATTTAGCATTAAAAATTGGCCAAGTACAGTTTGTTTACTACTTACTAATATTTACAACTATTTACAACTATTTATAACTATTTACAACTTAATCTAAATTAATCCTATTACGTATGGCTGAGCCACCAGTATTTTAGTTTATTGTTGGCAAATTTGAGTTCATCCATTCTTTTAAATGCCGTGCTGTATCTCATATACTCATTCGGGTTCTGCATTGTGTTTTGGTCGAAACTTTTCTCGTTTGGCAGTCTTTTGACGTGATAAATTATCGGGATTTGATCATTGTTTTGAATGTAGCCTATTTTATCTAGATAAATAAAGGCCTCTGGGCCTGGAATTTTGTGCAATTTTGTATTTGATTGAGTTATTCGATCTTCGGTGTAAAATGGCCCATATGTCAGTGAGTTTGTAAAATTGCTCGTTGTTCGTAATATGTGATTCCTGATAAGTCTTATGATATGCAAATCAATCCTTTCTATTTCAAACTGTTCGTACTGGTGTTGGTTTGATATGTAATGTTCGTATCCGGTATCAGCTTTACGCCATTCGCCTCGACATCGTCTTATGCATCTTCGCTCGAATTTTCGTATTCGTTCCATGTAGCTGTCTGAGCAGTTGTACCAAATTGGACATCCGTAAGTGATTATGGGCCGTATAAGCGTCTGATAACAAATCCTCTTTACTTTCGGACTCAAAAATTTGGAGAAAAATATCCGTTTGTTGCTTAAAATTGCTTGACTGGTTTTTACTAGCTGAATGTTAATATGTTCCGTGAGATAGCATAATCGGTCCAAATTGATTCCGAGGTATTTCACAATTTTCTTCTGTTCAATATTTACATTTCCAATTTGTATTTTGAACGATTTCCAATGTTGCTTAGTATCGCACGTCGCAAATTGGTAAGGTTTCCTAAAGAGGATGGTTTCACATTTTTCAGCATTGATTTGAATTCGCCATGTTTTTAAAAATGAAGTGATGAAATTGGTAGCTGCCTGTACATTTATTTGAATTTCTTTAATTTTTGGTGCGCTACTGTACACAACAATATCATCTGCATATGCAATTACTTGTACTTTTGATGAATTCAACTTATCGTTGGCGATTAAATCTCTTGTGTATATGTTGAATAATACCGGTGCATTGATTGTTCCTTGTTGCAGCCCGTTATGTAATTGGAATAGATGGTTGGAGGTTTCCTTTCCCGTTGTGGTGAGAAACTTTCGGTTGTACAACATATCCAATAATATTTTTAAAATGTCCTGATCAAAGTTTAGCTTTTGCAGTTTAAAAATAAGCCCATCAAGCCACACGGATTCAAATGCTTTTGCCATATCTATCATTATGGCACCGGTACACAAATCGTTATTCAAGTTATAACATACGTCTGATGTCAATTTAGTGATCGCATGAATCGTAGAATGTCCGAATCTGAAACCGAATTGGTTGTCTGGCATTAGATTATTATTTTCGATGTGTCTTTGTATCTTGTTGTGTATCACAATTTCGTAAATCTTGCTTAAATTAGACAACAAGCTAATCGGTCGATAATTCCTTGCA
Source organism: Tipula confusa (assembly GCA_963556175.1). Classification (NCBI taxonomy): domain Eukaryota; kingdom Metazoa; phylum Arthropoda; class Insecta; order Diptera; family Tipulidae; genus Tipula; species Tipula confusa. The sequence continues at coordinate 151,563,160 of OY744476.1, read as the reverse complement.
TTTTTTGAATCTTTGTTTTTCTTTAGGATTGGGAAAATTCGAGCAATTTTCCAGCATGATGGGAATGTTCTGTTGTTTAGAAGATTGTTGAAAATAGTGACAAGATCAACAACAATCTCATCAGGTAGGTATTTCAGCACCACATTAGGGATTTGGTCAATGCCAAACGATTTCTTTGTATTGCAGCACGAGAGAATATCTTTTAACTCCGATAATGTGATGAAATATTTGTCTTCCGTTTCATCAGCTCGATTGTTTGAGCTGAATACAGTTTTGGTGATGTTATTTGTTGTCTCATATTGATGCGTATTCTTCAATTCAGTTATATTCCGTTCGATAATTGTCTCGTGTGGTGTGTTTATAGTACCATCTGTTGGTTTAGATTGTTTCTCAATATAATGTCCGATTATATCAAGATTTTGTTTTGTATTGTAACTGCTGATTTTTGTTGCAGTTTTTGGTAGATTGTTCCAGTTTATATTGAGATCTTTTATATTTCTGGCCTCGCATTCATCGATTTCCAGTTGTTCGATGTCGTTATCTTTTTTCGATTTCCACGTGCTGTTGATTTGTGCAAACATTTTTGATCCCGGTGTTATGGCTTCTATTTTGGTTTGCCAATATTTATTAACTTGTAGTTTAACGTTTTCTACGATTAATTGATTTGTTCGTTTGATCACAGCTTTCAATGCAACTAGTCTGTTATTTGGTTCTGCTACTCCTTGTCGTTTTAATTTTTTTAGCTCTGTGACGATACGGCTTTTATATTTGTACAATCGTTCGATGGTGCGGTTAGAATAGCATTCCATATTATTTTTATGTCTTATTTTGGGTCGCGTCATTTTGAGGTTTTCGTGGATTAGGTCTGTGATGATTTTGATGTGGACCTCTAGATCATCATTGCTAATGTTTCGGTCATTTGGAACAATATTCGATTTGATGTTGTTTAGTTTCCGATATTTATTATAGATATTTTGAAGTTTTTTAGTCCAAATTACCCAATTAATGTTGGTGAATTGATAAATCAAACATTTGTTGATAGTATCTAAGTACTCGTCGCTTTGTTCTGGTGCTGAACAGTGAATTTCAATTGCTCTGTGATCACTTTCGTAAAATTTTGAATTAATTTCTCCTCGCTCGTTTGTTTGAATGTTTAGTCTATTGTCAGCGATAGCTAAATCTAAATAACTCCCTGTTTTTACGTACGTTGGCTGATCTGTTTTGCATATTCTTGCTTTGTAAAAGCAACCTTTATCATTTTGCCACCGATTTAATGCAATGCCTCGTTTATTGTGAGTCGTGTTGCCCCAATTTGCGTGTCTAGCATTTAGGTCACCCGCTACGATATAATATTTGTTTGTATTTGCTAATTCTAATTCCTCAAATATTTGTGTCCACTCAGCTTCGAAGTGTTGTTGTGCCTCTGTACTGGAATGGCTGGAACAGTAAACCGCAATTAAGTATAATTGGGTGTTGTTTTTCAATTTTATCCTAACTATTGTGTTTTCCACGTCTTTGGCATTTTGTAGTTGATTGATTTTTAATTGTTCATAGGGTATGCCATGTTTAATTAGAATTGCTGTGCCCCCGCTATTTACTGAATTGGGTCTATCTTGTCGGACTATTTTATATTTTTCGAACTGGATATTATGTTTTGGGTTAAGTTTGGTTTCGCTGGCCATCAACACGTCCGGCTGATGTTGTTCTAGGAATTTTAATAAGTTTAGACGTCTGTGGATGCTGACGATCGAATTTACATTTACTGCAATTATTTTGATATCGTTCATAATGAATTTATGATGTTTAATAGTTTGGTAATTTGTTCACTTTGTTGTTGTATTGTGTGCGCCATTTTTTCAACTTTGCTCGCCAAACTTTCTACAGATAATTGTTGGTTTGTAACTTTCGGTTTTAACATATCGGCGTATGATCCATTTTGCTCATTAACAGGGATCGATTTGAATGTCCGAGGTATGTTATATTGTTTTTCTTTGATTTTGGTTTTAAGTTTTTCCAACATCTGCTGATATACTGGACATCCTTTAAATGATGCTGGATGGCCCGTTTCATTGCAATTTGCACAATATAGATTTTTTTGTTCAATTTTGGTTACTATCGAGCATTCGCCAGGATTATGTTGTCCGTCACATTTGACGCATCTGTATCCTAGGTTACAGTTTATGGCTGCATGTCCAAACCTTTGGCATTTACGACATTGCATTATACCGTTTTGTTTATTTAGTGCTACCCATGATATTCTTTGATAATTCAAAGTTTTTATTTGGGTGATGTTTGCCATATTGCAGTCTGCTTCGAATTGTACAATATATAGAGGTAGTTTCCGTCCTTTTTCACTTGGACGTTTACTCGTCATTTGGGTAATTTTGTGTATTTTAATGTTATCGTGAGTCTCTAAGTCCTCTTTTAATTCCATGATGTTTTCGTCTTGAGTTAGCCCCTTTAAAACTAAAGATTTTAGTTTCATGTTTTTTGGGGTATATGTGAAGTATTGCGTCTTTACTTCTTTCAGCACCTTATTTAATGTGTCGTAGTCTTCGAAAGAGTTTATTATTACTGAGTGTTTTTCATTACTCACTCGTCTGATTTCAAATTTTTTAATTTGCGCTCCCTTTATTAGATCAATTGTATCTTGCACTTTTTGGTTATGTATATGGAGTGGAGGCAGTTTCATCTCCTTTTTTTCGTTTTGTTTGTTTTTTTGAACTGAGCTTAAAGCGTTGATTGTATTCTCTTCTGTTGGGTTGATTATTTTGCTATTTTTCGCCATACGCTTGGAAGTTTCTGGCCCGCTTTCGTTTTTCCTTTTGATAGCCTGTTTGATACTATCATAGTTGTGACTTACGTCGGTTTTTGTTGCTGGAGTAATAATTTCTTCGATCTCGTTCATACTGGTGCAATCCATCAATGCATCGAATTTGTTTGCTTTTAGTAAGGCTTCATTATCGATTGATAAATTATTGTTCTCTCCGAATAATCGTTCGAACTGATTTAAGCGTTCGCGCAATTTTGTGTTTTCGGCTTGTAAATTTTTAATTTTATTGTTTCTTCTCTGTTCTGCAGAGATTAGTGTTGGTTTAGTCTTTTTACGCATACTTTTTAATCTAGTTTCAATTGTACTATCACTGTTATTTGTGTTTGTGGTACCTAATTCAACTATCGGTTCCGTGTTATTTGTCGTCGTTGGACTCGACATCGTATTTATTTGTAATGCCAATGTATTTACATCATTATTTTTTGGTATTAATGTAAACGATTCTATTTTTTTCTGTTTTTCCACTTTATGTATAAAATTCAATTGTTTTTTTTTTTTTTTTTTTTTTTTTTTTATTATATACTTAACGCGTATATACTCGCGCCGCGCGCCAGTTTTACAACGTCTGTCTTTTGTTTTTTGAAAAAAATAAAATTGTTTCGTTTTATATACTACACTTTCGTTTGTTTTTTAAAAAAAAATTGTTCATATGTTTTTTATTTTTATTTATTTATTTTTTTTATTTTTTTTAACTAATATATAATTTCTATATATATATATATACACGGCACTATTATATTATATAAAATACATATTTGTTAAATACATATATGTATTTTAAAAATTTATATTTCTTTTATAATTCACTTTTATGATTTTATTATTTTATTTATTTGATACGAAAACACGTCCGCACACTATAAACGTTGAACTGCAACTGGTATTCTAAACATGGTATGGTCGCTGCCAAAGATTGGTAATTGCGTTGACTATAAAAACATTAATTTGGTAATTTATTCATTATAAAAATTCAAATCTCTCTACACAGTGTAAAGATGGCAGAATATGTCATTATTTAGCATATGCATCAAATATTATGTCAATGCAAGCATAGATTTATAATATGTAATTTTTTAGCAGCTACCACGGGCTATTACACAGATTAAAGTTCAAGGCTACTTTATGTTAACATAGTAACGTCAGCAAGACGATGTATTTCATGTTTTTTAGGCTTTAAATGTCAGTTAGAATATCGTTGACATATTTTTAAACCATACGCAGCATCCGCACTACAGCAGTGACAACACAAAAGAAAAATGTATAATGAAGTTCGCATACTCGCTCATATTTAAATTCGAAAATTTGACAAATTAAAATTAATACCAACGGTTCAACTAGGCCTGGATAGTAACATTGCAAAAGAACTACTGGATCCAGTTGTACGATTCCCAAATTCCGTTAATCTCGAGCTAAACGATTCTTTGCTTACCGATTCTTGACTAGAATCTTAACGATCCTTTGCTTAATTATCCGAAAATGAGTACAAAAGTAGACTAAGCATGCGCAATTTAGATGAGGCCCGATTAATCTGCGCATTACATTGTCTAACTCTATTGAGAACAACAGTGTGGATAGTATACATCCCTGCCTAACTCCTCTTGTGTTGTGATATTTTTCATTTTGCTTGCCTTTATATTGAAATATATTTCCAGCATCCCAGTAAATTGCTTTGATGAGTTCTACTATTTTAGTACCTATTTAGTGCCTTCCAAATTGCGCTTCTATTAATCGAGTCAAACGATCGACCAAAGACCACGAAGAGTAGGTACATCGGTGAATGTTATTCGTTAGATTGTTCAACCGTGATCCGAATTGTATTGATGTGATCCGTACAGCTCATTCTTAAGTTAGCCATTATACTGATGAGGATGGCGATCCTTCTTCGGAACTGAACCTCGATTCTTTTACCAGTACTTCAAATTTCCGCTAGTAGTGGTGTTGCAATCACTGCTGCTGTAAATATATCATCCATTTAGTAGATCAGGGATGTTGACAAATATTGATCCAATAACTTTGTTGTTCTTTAACTTCCTTATGGCACTTGTATCTTTCCTATCCGTTGGTGCAAGGGTGTTGATTATTTCGTTATATAGTTTCCAGTTGAAATTGCGTCAGTTTCTTTAGTGTCTATGCGGCTATCATCGAAGAATTCTTTCCATCTGTTTAGCAGTTAATTTTTTGAAGTTAGAGTTTAACCTACTGCATCCCTAATTTGTGGTGTTGTTAAATTTTCCGGTGATCCTTTTGATTCATTGATGTAGCGTCTGCATGTTTCTGTTTGCTTCTGCTTCTTCAACTGCTTAGAGAATATCGTCAGTGTATTTCATGTGATCACTTCGTATTCTTTACCTGACTAGCTGTATCTTCATATTGGCTTCTAATTTCTGCCGTGTTGGATAGCAAAATTGTTGCTTAAGTTGACAGCTTTCCTCAATTTTCTTTCAGGTACCATCTCTTTTCCACGGTTTTCCTCGTGTTTTTTTGCGGGCATCCGAGTTCACTAGAAGCTGTCTTGGCAGAGGCTTCTTCTATTTGTGACCATTTTTCAGCAACTAATAACTATGCCAGTTTCGTTATTGGTAATGTTAAGTTGTAGGGCTTCTGAAGGCAATTCTGATGACGGCATTTCTCAATCTTTTTATGTTAAATTTCTTGTTGTTCTTTGCGTATTTTACAGCGGTGGGTTTCACTTTGAATGTTTACTGGCATCTTGCATGGATGATAGATATTTCTTGTTAACTAGCACGTGATCTATTTGGTTTATTGTTATTATGCCATCTGGCGCCAGCTAAGTGTACTTGGGTATGGTTTTATATGTAAACTTACAATCTCCATAAAATCTCCATAAACAATGTTAATCCGGTATGACTGACTAGAAACTGTCGCTTGCAACTGTTTATAGAATTCATCTTTTATTGTGTCATCAACTTTTAATATGGTTGCTTGACTTCCTTGGTGAAGTTATTGCTGCTCTAACTCTTTTTGCCACACGCATACTGAGATACGTTTTAATTGGTATTCGACCGAAGATTCGTTATGTGATGACTGATGAAGAATCCACAAAAATAAATTCCAACGTAATGAAATGAATGTGCTTTATGATCTCGCACATGCCTCATTTGTTGAGATATTGAAACTGGTTTGACTCTGCGACTTTGAACACATTCGCGGCAATTTTTTTTGGCCAATTTTCTTCCACAGAAGTGCTTGTTTTCAATATGTTGATATTTGCTGTAGAAATAAATTAGCAGAGTCTTCGTAAACGTATGGGAAGGAAGAAGTAGCAAAGGATGTTTTGTGGGATATGGAAGTGGTGATAACTGAATCCTCCCTCTGACCCAGATAAGTCCCTTTGTATCAAAAAATAGTGATAAACTTAAAATTGTACTTTTATGCCACAAATCAACAATTTCCAAAATCGTGATGGTAAGCCCATGAAAAATGTGAAATTTGGCCACAAATCAAGAATATCGAAAACCTGTAAAAATCGTGACAGGTAGCCAATAAAAAATGTGAAATTGTGCCAAAATAAAATAAATTCAAAAGCTCGAAAAATCGTGATGGTTAGCCCATGAAAATTGTGCTATAATTCAAGAACTTCAAAAATCCATAAAAATCGTGATGGTTAATCGTGATAGCCCATGAAAACTGAAATTTGACCACATATAAATTTCCAAAATCCGTAAAAATCTTGATAGTTAGCCCATGAAAATTGTGAAATATATTCGCTTTCGAAAAATTCAATTCGCGACGAGTTTTAGTATTACGAAATTTATTTGTTTTCGAAAAATTCGATGAAAATGTGTGGCCAAAATCCAACTACTTATTATTCGTAGTGTTGTCAATGCCAGTGGTTATATATTTTTACTTTATGTGATAAATAAATACAAATTAAATTTTTTAGTAAACCAATAAACATAAATATACCCAATAAACAAATATTTTATTTCTTTTGTTACAATCTTCCATTTGAACATTCGTTTAAATTTAACAATTCGCGTATGTTTCATAATAAGCATATTCGTCGCGTATCGAATCTATAGATGTCGATTTTTTCGAAAGGGAATATCAATTTCATAATAGACTCCCAAATATTTCCAAAATACATAAAAATCGTGATGGGTTAACTCATGAACATTGTGAAGTTTTGCCACAAATCATAATTTTCCGAAAGCTATCAAAAATATAGAGTATCACATGAGGAAGCATACTCTACCTTTTCCCAGCCATAGCAAGAGTGCCACAGAGTAGCGTACTTCTCCTATATTTACTTTACACCACTGATATACCGATAACCGAAACAACCTTTATAGGGGCTTTTACTGTTGATGCTGCATTGTTAGCGTCAAGCGAATCACAAACCGAATTAGTTAAAACTTACAACAAGCAGTCGAGTAAATTGACTTGGGGATTATCATCATAACAGATTATCATACAAAAACAATAAAAAATTTAATAGCATTTTTATTAATTTCAAATTTATTCGTTTAATTACATTTAAGTTTTAATGAAATATTTTTAATAATTTACGAATTAAAAATATATAATTTAAACGAGTTTAGGATCTTCATATTGACCCATAAAAAGTAAAGTATTAGTTTGTTTCTCGACAATTAAATAGAAAAATGGCCGATTTGCATAAAACTTAGGTGGAGTTATTTTATTAACGAAAACCGCCGCTGTAATAGCCGTAGCAGAGGTACCTTCCTCGTCCACTTTTATTTCGACGCGATGATGTAAACTCGATACAAATGTTCCAGACGGTGTTATTTTCGATAAATTGGCAAAATCTCGTTGAAATAAATCGAGCAAACCCATTGCTTCTAAGCTTCCTTGCAATGATAATTCAGTATTTGTATCGAATTTAGGTAAATGCACTTCGACTACATCGTCTTCGAATTCTTGTTCGGCTGTTTTTAGTGCAGCAAACATTTGACTGAGCGACACATTTTTCAATTTCGTTACAACAGTACTGATTGGTGTGCCCGTAATTGGTAGTAACACAATCATACTGAGTTCTCCGCTCGCATACGGTAATTCCAATAAATGTGAATTTAATTTTGACATGACCGTGTAGGGAAATGGTCCAGATTGCGCCATCATATTTACATTACCAACAACTTTGCCATCTTCACCGTAAAACGGCTCCTGTGTCGTTGACGATGTGTTAAATGGGAATTTCCATTTTGCATTGAATATCAATGCCGACATCATGATCATTTCTGCACCCTCCAAATCATATTCTTGTAATATTTGTGGTATTCTGCCATTCGATTTTTTCGCTAAATGATCTTCAACAATTCGTAGAGTTTCTTGTTTCTGACTAAAATTCACCACTATTATGTCTGAATTATAATCATTTATCAGTGTATTGGTAAAACCTTGTTCCACCCGTAATCTACGATCGAACGCAAATAATTGCGTTGTTATGATCTCGGTCAACGAACTGTTCACTCTAAAATACATAGTTAAATTTTAAATCGTTTTTAGAAATTATTAAATTATTTAAATTGGTAAAATATTTTGTTTGTCCCACCGTAAAAAGCTTTGAATTTGTTTGAACGAACTGTGAATATAGGTCAAATTATCCGGTATTCCCAATGTTTGTATCAATTCCGAATATGTATTTCCACTAGCACCTTCCGTTATTAAAACCAATAAAGACCATACGGAAAATGGGGCAATGACGAAATTTAATCGTGGAATATTTTCACTTTTTACTCGAATTAAAGAATTCTGGAAAATAAAAATTTCATAATTAAGTTTATTTGTCAATATTTCAAATTTAAATTTTTTTTTACCAAATAAAGATCGAGTGCAAATTTTTCTTGACCTGCAATGATCAACTCATTTTGATCAAACTGTTCTAATGCTGGTGTATTAATGTTAATCCCTTTTTGACCCAATGATGGTTTGATTAAAGAATGTAGAATTAGTAGAAATATAAATGGGTTACAGTATTCTGAAAATATAGAAATACGATCGACTAAGTTAAATTAAGAAATCATTTAAATTGAATTGAAAATAGAAATATGATGCTCGATAAATATTAAATAAAAATCCAAAAAAATTTCATTAGTTTCATTTGAATTTATTAATACAAAAAAATCATTTACACTTAAATATTTTATAAGTTAGAAAGTCTGTGGATCTTCATATTGACCCATAAACAGTAGTGTGTTAGTTTGTTTCTCTACAATTAAATAGAAAAATGGACGATTTGCATAGAACCGGGGCGGGGAAGCTTTATTCGCAAATACAGCGGCCGTAGTACCGGCAGCATAAGTTCCTTCTTCGTTCACCTTAATTTCGACTCGGTGTATTAAATTCGATAAAAATGTTCGACTTGGCGTAATCTTATTTAGTTCGGCAAAATCTTGTTGAAATAAATCAAGTATATTCATTGCTTCTAAACTACCTTGTAACGATAATTCCGAATTTGTCATGAATCGGGGTAAATGTACTTCAATTTCATCGTCTTCGAATTCTTGTTCGGCTCGTTTTAATGCCGTGAACATTTCGTTGAGCGATACATTTTTCAATTTAGTAACTACATCTTTAATTGGCATACCTTTTACCGGCAATATTACAATCATACTTAGTTCTCCGTTTGCGTACGGAAGTTCTAACAAATGTGAACTTAATTTACCCACAGCCGTGTATGGAAAAGGTCCTTGTCGATACATCATATTAACTTTACCCACTTCGATTGCATTTTCATCGTAAAATGGTTCCAATTTCGTGAATGAATCGTTGAACGGAAACTTCCATTTGGAATTGAATATTAAAGCCGATATCATAATCATTTGGGCATTGACTAAATCATTTTCACCCAATACTTGAGACAATCGGCCGTTTGATATTTTCGATAAGTGCTGGTCGACAGCATTTATTGTCTCACGTTTATTACTAAAATCAGCAATAACAATGTCCGAACTATAATCGTTTACTAATTTATTGATAAAATCGGGCGACACCAGTAATTTACTGTCGAATGCAAATAATTGTGATGTAACAATTTCTGTTAGGGAACTGTTAATTCTGAAATAGTGGTTTAGCATATATATTAGTATATAAAATATAATTGGTTTAACAGGTGGACATACTTTAAAAATTTTTGAATTTGTAGAAATGAATTATGAACATAGCTTAAATCGTCTGGTATACCCAAAGCTCGTACTAATTCTGAATATGTATTACCACTGGCACCTTCCGTAATTAAAACGAGTAATGACCAAACGGAAAATGGCGCCATAACAAAATTGTAACGTGCTACATTTTCATTTTTCACCAAAGCTAACGAATTCTGCAAAATATAAATTGTACGTTAATTTATTTAAAAAATGTTTAAATTTTTTTTTAAATATTTACCAAATATAAATCTAAAGCAAATCGTTCTTGACTTGCAACTATTTGTTCATTTTGATTGAATTGTGATGATTGTAACGAATTGAGTTGAGAACGCAATTGTCCCAATGATGATTTGATTACAATACATAAAGATATTATAAATATGAATATATTATAGTTTTCTGAAAATATAAAAATAAAATAAAATAAATAAAATAGCATGCAAATTATTTAAATTGTACTTAACAATATTTTTATGCAACGGTTCGGGGGGTAAAAATCATATTTTATAATTTTTCATCGAAACATCACTCAAACTATGGTTTTAAAGCCAGACCCGACCAAGATCATTGTGAACTCGATCACTTCGTAATCGATCGCATTTAAGGTAATAAAAATTCACAAATTTCCAAATAAAAATCAATCAGATGAAATAAGTCTTGAGATCGATCTTTCTCTTTGTACTGTTGTTAGACAACAAACAAAGAAGTCAAGTTGTTCTCTACCACCAACTAGACATCCTAACCAACAGCGACCTCCAAGCCTGCCAAATGGCGGCTTTCCTCTCAGAGATCACTGCACGATCTGTCCTGCGGTGCTATCCTATGAACGACATCAGAAATTTTCTTCAAATTCTTGATCTCGAGGTGAAAGAGAACTCGGTAAGTATCTTCGTAAAGTATTTTTACACGAGCATGATATTATTAAAGTACCACCAAAGGGTCCTTTGCTTGTCGTAGGATGGTGGTTAAACGACTACCCACATCCTTAAAAAACTTTAAAAATTATTACGAAAAATCAAGAAAGAAGCACTAAATACCTCTGAACCATAGCGAAGTGAAATAAATTTCGAATTTCAAAAATAAAGCATTGAATAACTCATCGCGATAGTGAAATAACTCTATTCCAATTTAAGTTATAATACCTAACACCATTAAAATATGGCGTTGGATTTCACTCGTTAAATTATTTTGTTTATAGTAAACAAATAAATTTTCTACTGCCAACACATAAAATAGAAATTAACTCCAAAAATTCTTTTGTTGAGAAAAAATAACTCGAAACTGAGTAGAGTTATTTTTTTTCAACAAAATACACTAAAAGTGTACCCACTTGAGGATTAACTTGAGCGTTTGGCAATTATATTTAATTGGTATCTTAATTTTGCTGTTAAATCGATAACACGTTAAAAACGTGTTTATCGTTTGACAGCTCTTGATACCTTAGTCCAGTGTCTCACCGCTAGGCATAATTATCAAAGATGTCTATGTTTACACCATAGCACAACATCGATTCGCGGTCCAACAGCGAATCGATGTTGTGCTATGGTGTAAACATAGACATCTTTGATAATTATGCCTAGCGGTGAGACACTGGACTAAGGTATCAAGAGCTGTCAAACGATAAACACGTTTTTCTATTGGTATTCGGTAAAAGAGAAAAATAAAAGTTGAATTAAAATTCGAGTAATAATAAAACATCATAGTGTTTTATTTCTTGCGAAAGTGATAACAATATTGGCGACGAGGATAACGATTATCTTATAAATTCAGCATCGTTAATAAAATTGTCTCATCGTAATGACCGAAATGAAAAATTTGGTTGGTGCGTTAATGGAGTTAGAAAAAAAACTTAGTGAACCCTTCCACATTCGAGGCGTGATATCGACAATACAAGGAAATATTCCAGGAAGACGCTAAATCCCTCAACGACGCAGAAAGAATTCGATTAGTCGTGTGCAAGTTGGACGCAAACTCTCATGACAGATTCAAGGATATGGTTCTTCCGAAATTCGAAGGATTTTTAAATGTTTGATGTGCGTTCGGAGTTTACAATCTTCACAAGGCGCCAAAATTGCATCACGATTTCTCGAAAAATTGGACGGAGAAGACGAACAATCCTGAAGAAACTAATTGCCGAAACTCAATGCATTTAATTCTCATGTGCGACACCGTAATCATCTGTGGAAGTTTCAAATCTCAATCAGTAATCAACGCCATTAAGCAGACGCAACCCAGCCCTTCAGCTCCATCGAATCTAATGACAAAACGAGAAGGCCAGCCCCGGTTAAAAAACATTCAACTGGGCCATCCAGACCAGGTTGTCTCTGCTGTGGTATATACATCGTTCGAAACTGTCAATTTGCGACACACAAGTGCAATCAATGTCATAATGTAAATAAACCACGAATTTCAACAGCCAACAAACATGGTGACGAAATGACCAACGACAACAAACATGGCGAAATAACATCCCGACGCTAATACATCAACATCGAGTATAATGGAACCAACGTGAAACTACACATCGACACGGCGTCCGATCTGACCATAATCTCACAGCAAATATGGCAAACTTTGCGGTCATCTGAAACTATATAAAGCAACAGGGGAGTAAAATCGGCTTCAAAGGACAGCGTCCTTATTATCGCAGAAAGTATGCAGGGCGGGCAGCACCCATATCGTCACAGTCAAACGCCCCACCGGTCGCATACAGATGTGCGCCGACTACTCAACTGAGTTAAATTCATGCGTCAAGATCAACGCATTAATTGTTAGGACAAAATTATAATTTGATTCCACAATAACGATGTGGTCTAAACAACAACTTACCAGAAACTGTGAAATGGGAGTCGTATATAAATTTATCTTAGAAAATTAAGTCAGAATCAAATTGCTCATTAGTCCAAGAGACTATAGATGGTAATAAAACAAAATAAATAAATTATTTATTTAAAACAAAAATTACGCAGTGCCGGTCTTTGTACCTGTAAGCTTGGGTATGCCCATACGTATGCTCACTGCCTGCAAATTTGGAAGTCGATCACTCCGATCTTATACCTTAGATGACCTGCTAGTTTTTATCGAGAGTACGGACTTATGATCTTATGATTTGGCACAATTCAGTTTGAATAAAGACTGATTTAAAAATGTTAAACCCTGACGGCACATCAGTTCAGCCAATACGTATATTGTCACATCACATTTAGGTAAAAATAAATACTGCACATTTGCAACCGACATTGTTCGGCAATGTGGCGAGCCTATGATCAAATCCGAATTTAAATATTCGCCATCTAGCAAACACAACACTGAATGAATTTGTATTACCGTAGTCCGTAACAAAGTTATCAGATAAGATTGATTGTACAACTGGCAAGATTGATCTGTGGTTATCGTAAACAGTGTTTACAGAGTTATGGTTATAATGATCGAACACTTCATTTTAAATTAACGGTATCAGCAGAACGATATTTTAGGCATGCAGAAAATATATTACCGACTGTAGTGCACTTTGTGATGTAAGTCAGAATGCGATACGGGCCAAATCAATATTGGAGGAATTTTAAGGGACCCATCAATTAGCTTTGAAGACGTTATGAGTTGCTTGAAACTTAAATGTCTCAGAAATTTTTCAATCGTCGTCATCACCGATCGCAATCAAGTGATAAAAAAGGGATTTTTCATCACTTGATTGCGATCGGTGATGACGATGAGCACAACTATGATCCCCTGTTGCAGTGCAGGTCCATGAGCCAAGCAACATAAAAAGTAAAAGAATTTTGCTATACGATCGATAAGTTACCGAATATGAGGGACTAAAGTGTTAGCCATTGATGTGTTAGATGTCGCTACTGGTATCGTTTTAAAACAATCAAAATATTTTTATATTTATAATCGCCTAAATGTCTTATATTATTCTAAATACTTTTTTTCTTATGATGGTACTACTATATGTATTTATATTATGGTTTGTTCTATGATTATGCATGTTGTATTGATATAATCAGTGCAACTTCGTCCTGGTCTGGAGCCATCTTTCTCGTTCCTAAGTTTCGAGTTAATTGTCGGTGGAATTCTGTCCAGAATGATCATTGCAGATATCTATATACTTGTGTTGAGAAGGGATATACCCCGCCAATTTTTGCATTCTCTCAGGTCATCTTTCTTGAGGATCGTTATCGTCAAGCCTTCTTTCCATTTTCGCGGTATTTAACCGTAATTTCATGCTTCTGTTATTATTGTTGTAAAAGCACTTGCAGTTGTGTTTGAATATTTCAGTTAGTATGTTTTTCAGCTAATTTCCCGCTCCAGTGGTGGATGGGTGTTGCTAGTTTCGTTTATGGCTCTAGTTGTTAGTTCGAATATTTGTGTATTGTTGGTGGTGTTCTCTCTGAAATATTCCTTCCATCTCTTCAATTGTGCTTCATCTATTGTTAATATTTGACCAGAATCATCACTTATTGGTGAGATATTGGAAAATCAGTGGGCCGTAGTACGCATTGATGTAGCGCGCGCATGTTTCGGGTTGCTGCAGCATAATCTGCTGCCTTTAGAATATTTCCAAAATATTCTTTACGATCATTCCTTGCCATTTCCTTGATTTCACGTGCCGTATCGTTATAGTCACGTTTCAGTTCTGATGTGTTTTGTTGGCACATTTAGAACAAGAGTTGTCGACGTTAGTAGCTGTTTTGATATAGGCTTCTTTGACTTGTTTCCACTATGGTTCTACACTGCTTTATTGGTTTCGAATCTGAACTTCAGCGCTTCACCGAATGTGTTTCTTGTATCGATATTTTTTAATTCATCGGTATTAAATTTCTTACGATTTGGCTTGGTGCGCTTTACAGCAACAGGCTTTATTTGGAACTGTGATATTACCAGTTGATATTTGGTTACGTGTTTTGCCATCAGATGATGTGTATTTGTGTATATTTTTATGTGAAAATCTACTGCTACCTATGAGCAGCTGGTTTGTGACGCATAACTCGACGAGTCGTTCTCCAATATATACCTGGTTATATATATACCAGGTATATATACCTGACCTGTATCGTATAATAATATATCGTGAATAATAAACTCAACATTTGCGGATGATATTTTAGTATCGCATCAAAATTACACGATAGTATCAAAAACATTTAGCTGAAACAGCAAAATGGTCAAATAAATGAAAAAAGCGAACGAGTGTGAATCATCCGACCTGTGAATTTACTCAGATTTTACTGTGAACAAAATGTGAAAAGACCTTCAATAGACCAAAGGTATATAAACAAAACAAAATACACGGTTCTATTGCCATCTATACCTTCAAAACTTTAAGAACTAACAGGTTCACTGTAATTCCTCTTTTTACTTTACTCAGTGTGTTAAAGACTTTAAAACCTAAACGCCAACAACATAAAAATTTTGTTATTTGACATAATTTCGTCTTATTTGATAAAAATTAGCGGAATGACTCAAGAAAATATATTTTGATAAAATTCAAGTGATAAATTTTTTTTTCAAGGTATTAACAATAACAAACCAGTTTTTTTGAAACTTCAACTTAATGTTGGATTTTCCCCGGTAAGGCCAAGTGCGAATATGTTAAAAACTAGTTTAAAATTAGTAGACGCACAAAGAGCAACAATTAACGATTATAAATCGAATCTCTGCTGTTTCGACCTTCTCTAGCTCAGCTAGGTGACGATGGATTTAACAGAAATCAATTATCTCTTATATAGTTGATCGAATACTTATGCCGGTGCTCAATTTTGCTGAAGCGAGAAACCGTCGGCACCGAGCTACTGCATTCCAATTTCCAGTAATAATAATAATCGGCTTTTAAATGTCATTGTAGCTGGTCCGTACTGTAAACATTCTGGGTTCGTCGAGAACCTTCGAAGAAGACAACTCGTTTTCAATCTTGAGGAGCCATCATCGCCGACAGCGACCTCTACGCCTGCCAAATCTCGGCTCTCCTATCAGAGATTTTGACTTTAGCAGTTGACGTAAGGCATACAAAGCGCGATTACCAGCGACAATATGCGCTTTAATATTCCCACCCTCCCAGTTATCATGAGTGACAAGATACCCAAGAGATATCGGATCATTGTCTCTCCTTCAAAGGTCTGGTTACTATACTACTAAAATCCATTGCGTCTTGATCTCTAAAACCAGTGATCATATATTTGGTTTTGAACTCATTGATTTTGAGACAAACGGAAGCTAAGGTTTATACAAGTGTATCCAGTAGTTCTTTGATACCGTTGCTTATCAGTCCAATTACACAGATATCATCTGCATATGCCAGTACCTGCGGTTGGACTGACGGTACAAAATGTTGTCCTCAGGTGTTTCACTTATATACGAAAGATAAATTCTACAGATCATTTCCTTGCCGTACACCAGACCTAATTGCAAAAATTCCTGATATCTTGTTCTTAACTTGACACAACATTGTGACTGCATTACTGTCATTTTACATAAACGCACGGATTTGTCAGCCACTTTCCATTCATCAAGCATAACTTGGCTTTCTCATACTAATCGAATAAGGTCGAAAAAATTTCACAAAGTGGGCCCTCCGAATATCAAGACCTCGGAATTAATGCAATCAACTCCAGGGGAAGTTTTTCTTTTTAGTCTCTGCATGGGTCAGTGTGAATTCCTCGTCGGATGTGTCTTCTAAGCATATCTCTGAAGTCTGTATTTGGAAATTTTTAAACACAGTATTTAGTATTTGACACTTGTTGAACATTGACTAAAGCTGAGAAATAATCCGTCCAAGTATCGAACACTATGCATCGATGTTAAGTCAAAGGTTTCCATCCTGATCCCGAATGGCATTAGACCTTGGTCTAAAGGTATGGTGCAGTCCGGGGACTAATTTAAAGAAGCTAGAAGAATTGAGCAAATTGCTGAGTTGTTGACTTAAGACTTAAGACTTTAGCCTTCCGGTTCTCCTAGCAAAAACCGCTTTGTTCTTCCGTACGATTGTAAAACCAATTTCCAATACATTCCTAAGAAATAGTAGGCGACATTTTACCTACTTAATATTTTTACTAGGATGCCCGTCGAGCACAAAATGGGGGAGGCCACAAAAAAGGAACAGATTAAAATAAATGGGTTTAAATTTGTTATAAAACCAATCCGAGAACGTTTTACACACCCACAGAATATCAGTGACAGACACGTTTACTCGAACAAAATTTGAGAATGTTTGCTTTACATAACAGGTTTTGAAAGTGGCAATAATTCCTTTATTCATCGGTTGTTTTAAAAAATTTTTTTTGGAGCCAGAAAACTAAATTGGACGTTTCGGTGCTCTATAAGTAAACGACCTGCTTCATCTATTATCAACAAAATTTTAAAGTCAGTGCCTTTATCGACCAAATAGCGTTAAAATTCTGGTAAAATGTACAAGTTAAGAATCTCCGTAACATTTAAGAAACCATTCGGTAAAGAGTTTAGTTGGAATTCAGGTATTTTACAACAGGGTGCAATATTTTTTTGAAGTCGCGTTAAATCAAATTCGAACAAAAAAGATAGCTGGAAAAGGAGACATTTTTTTATTTTAACTATACAAGCAACAGTTAGAGAAAAGTCAACTGCTGCAAAAGACATTAAAAAAAAGTAAAAAAATCATCAATCGCTGAGACAGAATGGAGTTTGGAACATGGGAGATGGGAGAATTATTTATGATGCGAAAGATGTGATTGATATTTGAGATGATATGATATATGATATGATATATGATATTGAGCTATGTACTTCCGAGAATGGAAACTTCCCATATCCTTTTAAATATTTCAATTTGTTAAAGCCAAATGACACAGTTACATTAAAATCAGGATTATTATGTCACTAATAAATCAGTGAATAATCGACAGTAACCGAAATGTATGAATTGTTTTTAAACAATTTCAGTCAGATTATTATCTAGAATTGAAGTTTGATATTCAAATGCAAAGGTAATATACTCTAAAGGACTATATTCCTCTTTTTGTTTTACCTTTGAAATGTTCATCTTCAATATTTTACACCATTGGCAAGAAAAAAGACGTTGTAACAAAGAAGTGATTCGACGTTGACACGAAGATTTCTTGTTCCGAATATTCTGAATTTCTTTGGAAGAAATTATACGTAAAGCGTTTACTGAGATTTTGTAATCTTAGGACACTATTAAAGCTTTTTTTAGTTTGAAAAAACGAAAATCGTTCTTATGATTACCACCGAAATTGGCACCTTACCGTCATGATCTCACATCTTTGATGACCTAAGACCGTTAGTATCAAATTACCGGGTGGGTTTATTTATTTAATTAGTATGCATATAAGAAATTTGGTATTAAGAGGAAAGCACATATGGAAGCAACAAAATTTAAAAATAAAAATAAAATAAATAATCTTAAAATTTGCTTTCATTACGCAAAAAAAATTAAAGAAACTTTCAAAACAATTTCATCCATGTTTCACACTTCATCTTGAGCAAGCGCTCTTTCATGATGGAAAACGCAACAATGGGTGGTAGTCAGCCCGACACCACTATAAACATTCTACTTTAAAAGATTTGGCCGATCCTAACCTCTTTATAGCTAATCGATTTGAATTCTAAAGAGAAATACAACTAAAACAAACGACATTTATAGCGACGTACAAATATTTTTGGGGGCAAATACCCAAGTTAGAGGAATTAAATCTGCCAAACAACAATTTTCTAAACAAATAGAAAGGTGGCTCAGTTTTAAGCAAATACAAAATAAAAAGACATACCCATACCTTTTACACCAAATAAATATATAGTTAATATGTTTGATAGGTATTTTGTGATTTACGTGCCACCTAGTGCCGGCGAGTACAAAGTGTTCAGCAAAGGAAAAATAAATGGAACATTTCATTATAGCGCAATGTTATTAGTACAGGAAATTTGACTTTGAAAGCCTTAATCACTTCTTAAATTATAAAAAAATAATCTGGTCGTCGCATGTTAACAGATGTATTATAAGCGTCTTAGGAAATTAAATTCTATTTTTGTTTTTAACACGTTTCTATTGAGTTAATTTAACGAAAATTTTCAATTTTACGACCCAACGAAATATTTTGTTTATTTTGACTATATAACGTGTTTCAAAAATACATTTTTTTAACTGTGTTAAGAAATTAACCAGTATTTAACGAAATATTAAATGTTTTTAAAAGGTTAATTAAAATTATTAATTGAAACAATTTCAAACTTCAAGAAATTTTGTTCAAGGCGTTGCCCTAACTCGGGAGGCCTAATTTAAAATGAATTAACAATTGTAGGGTCACGACCGATATCAGTGTGATATTAATACTTTTAAACTTTTTTCTGTTTGGATCAAACAGAAAAAACGAATCAAAAACGAACTTAACGAACTTAACGAAAATAACTTATATTAACAATTTAAACAATATTTAAATCAAAGGTTATTTATGTCATTAGTAATTTATTTTAACGATTTAATTTGTTTACTTCCACAAAACAAATTTTCGTTAAGTTAACTTGACGAAACTTTTCTAGCTTAGCGAACCAAACAAATATTTTTTTTTTTTTTAACTATAACGTTATTTAAAAACAAACCAATAAAATTTAATAAAATTGTACTCAAATAAGTTAACGAGTATTTAACGAAACCTCTTAAAAGTGCAACTTACAAGTTTTTGAAAGTAAATTAACGAGTTATGGGTCCAAACCACTTAGAAGCCAAAATCACCGCTTAGAAGCCAAATTTTATTGGAGATAGTAAAATTTACCCTACTTTATATAAAATAGCGGTTAGTATGAAAAATACAAAATACAAACTAAAGCTGATAAGTTTTCACACGCCTTAGTTTGAATAAGTAATTTAAACGTGTTTATGAAACTAGTGATGGATTTTAATGACAATTGGAAATATCATGGCAACTTAACACTTTAATTAAACACTGAAAAACTTAACGAAACAAATGGTTTATTTAAGTGACAGGCTATTATTTTAAACTTCGAAGGCTCCGGGCATATTGTAAGATTAATTAATAATTATAAAATTATAAAAGCTATCTGTAGTAGATAATTAATTTTTAGCAAGGTAGGTCTTGCATAGCAAGCTTTAATTTTCACAGTTTAAGTTTAGATTATAATATGTTTTTTATTTGTGCCATTCAGACAATAATGATCTAAAATCAAAATTAACGAAACTAAACGAAAATTATCAATATCGATTAAAAACTGCATTAAAATTTTAGTCTTAATTCTAATCTGTTTCTTTTTTAACAGATTCCCGTTAAGTTAACTTAACGAAACTTTTCAAGTTTAACGAAACGTAATATTTTTCTACTTTTCACGTACATAATAGCTTGTGAGTTAAAGAATTCACTTTCTCTCTTTTTAAATTTTCCACATAAGAACAAAATTAGCTTAAAATACATAATAGTGTCAAAAAACTAATAAGTATTAAATTAGCAGAATGCGATGCACATGGACCTAAATATGACTGTGGTTCTAAACCTTAAATTTGCGCCAGTATTACAATATTTTTACACTTTATAAACGACGCGTTATTAACCCCTTGTATTTCGTGTTAAGTGGTGCACTATTTTCGATTGGAAATTTTTGTGTTATATTCAAAGCCCGTCTGAATCTCTTTTAAGTAGTCTCTTTTAAGTACATTTTAAAAAATATAACCTATTGATTGTATAAAATTTAAAATTGTTTAAAATTATTAGGACAATTATTTTGTTTAGTGAATTTTTTGTGCCGCCCTATAATTTTGGCGCCCGGTTTTACTGCACCATCTACACCTATGAAAACGCCGGCTTTGGTGCCATCTAGGTTGAAATTTAGGAAAAGTAAAATTGCTAGGAGTAATGAAATCTAAAGAAAAAAATATGTCACAATAAATGTCACAATTGAAAGAAAAAATTAAGGTTACTGTATGAATTATTGTAGAATTACCCGATGCAGATATTTTAGTTTTACCGTACACCGCAATCTTTTTGTCGACTTGGCGCTTCTTTAATACACTTTTATGTTCGGTTCCTCAATTCTTTATCGAATTTTTTGAAAAGTATTAAATTTTAAAATTAGCTCTCATATCGAATTGGTTTCAATTTTAATTTTATTTATAGTTTAATTAAGATAAAGGTTCTAAAATAAACACAAAGTTCATAAAATACAGATAATCTACACCCTATTAAACTTGAATAAGGAGAAATATGAACAAATTTCAATACTTATCAAAAATAAATCTAGTACAAGTATTGGAACATCTTTGGAGAATATCCTTATTTAATTGAAGCATGCCAAAATCTATGAGAATTTTTCTAAACTCAAATGAGTCTGAATTTGATTCTTAACGAGTATCTCAAAAGCCTTACAACTTAAAATACTTATTGACCGGTATAATGGGACAATCCTGAAGGACTACTAACCTTTGAAATTGAAGTTATCTTACTTAGCTTCCACTGGTCTGGCAAAAAACAGGACGTGAGGATACAATTAAAAGTATGTAACTGTAAAAGTATATTAAAACGAAAGAGAGACGAGTTTCACGAATTTTAAATTCACATTATCCAAACTAGAGGCCGCTTCAGTAAACAAATCGACAGTACAATTACCAGAGTTTAAATAAGAGCAACCACTATAAAACCACTATAAGTATGAAACCACTATAAGAATGATGTGTGAAACCACTATAAGTATGATCGCAAAGTACAACTTTGATTTTCCATTAAAAATAACCAACCATACTCTTGGGCTAAACATCCTCATACTGCACCAAACTTCAGGCGCCTTACTCTCCTCTCGAATGTAAATGCTATCTCTTATACTCATCCTTCAGGGTCCAACTCTCACACTAACATATGACAACGGATCTGATGAACACTTTTTACACCCTCAGCTTATAAACATATAGCAGGTATATTTAAACTTGTGAAAGTATGGTATTTCAAGCATGGTTGCCGGCGGCAGGACGTGCTTTTTTATATCTCCTCCGACAATATTGTAATTCGCAATATCGCTTTTAGCTTTGAGAAAAACTCAATTAGATTTGAAAGTATGTCAACAAAAGAAGTGATTAAGTAATAATTGGATTGCGCTAACAAACGAGCTGAAAGCTTCATTTTCAATAGTTCATAGGTTTTAGATTCATAAAAGCCCTTCATCAGTTTAGCATCTTGATGCTTAGCTTGAAAAGATCAGAACCCTTTACTATTGTGCACTTTCACGACTCTTCGCATTCTCCGGTTAAATTCTCAGAAACACTTGACCCCTTTGACATTATTCTTTCTTCGAGTGGTTAATGAGTATGTTACCTATCATAGTCACATATTGGACGAATATCATGTTTACCAGCTAAATTCCCTCCTTTGAAACTATTGGTATTTAAATGGGACTTAATTTGTTTTTTTAACGATTATTTTTAAAACTTTACGGACAGAAACTTTAAATGTTTATTGGTTTGTAGTAGGACTACTATGAAGGATTACTAACCTTAGACATTTGAATTATCTTACAAAGCTTTCCCCGGTCTGGGAAGCAGAAAAAACATGAGAGTACTATTGAAAGTGTTCCGATAGCAAAGAGGTAGTTTTTAGTAATTTCGATAACAAAAAGGCAATTTCGATAACAAAAAGGCACTTTTATCTTAACCATATCTATATAATCGGTGACATATTTTCCATAATACCATAATCTCCCTTGCTTTCAAAATATTCTTCTTGACTCCAGAAGTCAAAGCCAAAATCTGTTACGGTTTGGGCTAGATTAATCGCTCAGACTTACTACCGTGAAATTTTCGATGAAGAAATGTTTCCCTGCAATAATAAAAATCAGTTATTCCTTGCTCGTTTACGAGCAAGATCGAGCCAGCGTACTCGCTGGCTTTTTGCTTCTGGAGGACATTGGGAATTTTGATCCAATTCTTGTTCTTGTGGTTATTATCAAACGTCATCAGATAAATTTCATACTCATCCATCAGGATTCAACTGTCAAAGCTACACATGATCAAGGGTTTGATCAACAACAACTTGTACAACTTCAGCTTGTCGACATTTGCAAGGTATTTTGACTTTAATAATCATCGTGAACGACAAAGGATCTGATGTATCAGAAGCTCGTTACTGCTCTAAATGTATTCTTTAAAATCGGTGATTATGGGACGTTGATGTTGTCCTGAGATGTTTCACTTCTATAAGAGAGATAAATTCTAACATGAGATTAAAGAGTATATCGAGGACTGAACATCTCCTTGTCGTACAACAGAGCTAATTACAATAACTCCCGGAAGCTTATTCTAAACTTTAATGCAACATTAACGCACATATTTTTCAGGCATTTCCAGACATCGCAAAGCAGACTATAAGCTACTTTGATTGACTAAGAATATTTAGAAATAATCATTTATCGCGAAAAAGTTGATCAATGATTGACCGATTCAGACGAAATTCTCTTTGATAGTCATCTAAAATTCGAACCGCTAGTAATTTGTATCTAAAGTAACCCCTGGGAATTAATTCAATCAACTCCAGGAGAATAATTACTTGTATCTGCATCTATAATTACATGTATCTGCATGACCAGTTAGAATTCCTCATAGGAAGCGTACTCTATGTAAATATAGAGCTCCTATGTTATCAATAGTAACTTCGATTTGATATTTTAAGTCTCTGGATGTTTAGTGTAACACTTATCCTTAACGGAACACTTATCCCTTAGCTGCGTGGTGGCCAATTGACATTTAAGTTACGGCTTATACTCGTTGTGAATACATTGGCTTCTCCTTGGTTACATGTGGATTTTCTGAGCCCCAATTGCGATAATTTTACTTACTGAAATAGCCTCCGAGGTGAAAATGAGCTTCGTCGGATAAATTAATTTTTCGGTAAAAATGCTCATTTCGTAAATGTCAAATATTAACTTAATTTTATTTTAACACGAATGACGTGTATTGCCACACTCGAAATAACCGGTAGTTGAAATTTCAAACGCTGATGGATCACCCCTTAACATTGAGTAAATAAGAGGAATGCTTCTTCCAAATGTCGAGTCATTCCTGGTCCCGAATGGCAATATACCTAGGTCTAAAGGTATTGTGCAATCCGGTGACTCTTTTAAAAAAGTTACATGACATGCGTTTATTGCTGAGTTGTTGTACTCTTAAGACTTCAGCCTTCCACCATTCACGCTTTTTCCGTTTACCACTTGTGATTCTCCTTTCAATGACCGTTTTGTTGGTGCGTGCGATTATAAAACGTATTCGGCCTTCGTATTCGGCCTTATAGCCTTTATCTATATATTCAGTTCTTCCCATCAAACCAATAATTTTTGGGTTAATCAGTCGCCTAGGCGCCACTGATAACTGAAGTTTTCAATACCTTTTATATAGCTGTCACATCATCAGGCCAGTGCCTGGTTTCCACAATGCTATGGCTATTACTGTTACTAAAGATTTTGACATTATGTTAAAATTTTCATACTAGTTTTTTCACAAAATATTTATAATATTAACATATTCACACACAGCCTAACCGTGTATAAAATTATAAATAAGAAAAAAGGGGAATTTTAATTTTTGTAATATAATTAATTAAATTCATTATTCACGATTAATAAAATAAGTCTAAGTAACATGTTTAGCACGACCTGTATCATCATGTACATATTATGTGAAATAACAATTTAAGTCGCTTTAACTAAACGGATTATCACTGTCCTCGTACCATAAATAAGTATTCGTCAATCGGTAATATTATGGTAATTCAGAACTTTTCTTCAAACTATTATTTATTTTCCCATGAAATATTATTATAATCGTGTGTATGTAAAATAATTAACCTTGCGCATTTAAAATGTATAATGTAGTCTCTACTTATTATCATTGAAGAATACAGGGCCGCAGCGAAGAGGAAATAATGATGGGCGCTTCGACTAGAAATAATTTCACCATTTCGATTTGTTAATCATTGGTTAAAAAATGTGATATAATATTTTTAGGATTGCCATTGTCGAATATTTAAAAGTATCACTAAACATAATATTGTAAAGTGATTTAATCGGATCTTTGAAAATACTCTGCAAATAGTTAAATAACAACATTATGCTATACCAAATGTATTTTAAAAACTTTATAAAAATCCCAAGGTCAACATGTAAGTATTTTACGGATGGTTTTTTTGTTTTTTTGTTGGGTCTTCAACAAACTTAAGAAATGAATTTTTGATATTAGTATTATCATAATTTTTTTTTATTTATCTTTAAAATGTTATTAACATTTAAAGGACTTATAGTACCAATATTAGAGAAAAATATCTTCATAAAAAAAAAGAACGCAAACTTACTTAACATAGTATTCGTATTAATCCACATTTTGTTTTTCGAATTTTTAAGTTTCTATCGATAGTATTAATTAGCTATACGATCATTAAAAACTAATTATAAAAACCAGTATGTAGATGTTGGTATTTTGTTTATATCACTTGTTTTATTTATTTATTTTCTTTTTTATATAATAATATTTATCACTAAACTCATATCGCCTAAACAACTTTGAAAAGATCAAATGGTAAATCGTCACTTTTGATAATTGAAATACAAAAATAAAAATCTATCACGATTTTATTAAAACGTTGCTTAAAAAATAACAAAATTTAATAGATCAACACTTTTACGGGCCACAGAGATGATCGCGAATTGAAATATTAACACGAACTGACGATAAAATATCGAAAAAAAATTATTTTACGATCTTATTTTTTTGTTTTCTTCTTTTGTTTTTTTTATTTTTATTTTATTTGATGATTCTCTCGTGCAACAAGAGATCAAAAAAGAGTAAAAAATTAAATTTACAAAAAAAATATTAATTTTTGGTAGACGTCGATGTCTGGATAACTGATTGATAAATTATTAAATGTTTAAAATATCTAAAAGGCTAATATTTAAGATAAATGAAAGATGTATAAGACGTTTTCGATGTTTATATAAAATTAGATTTAACCAGAAATGGAGTTTCCAACATTTTTAATTTTAACTAACTAAACTAACATCACTTTTTTTGATTGAGCACATTTCGTTTGCATGACTACGGTTGTTGTTAGAAACTGGTTAATTTACACAGTTCCAGTTTTAAATGTTAACTTTATTGATTTATAAATGTAATAAAGGGTGTTCCAAACTGAATACCGGATTCTGTATAGAATACATATTTTGAAAAGTTAAAAGATACGATGTCGGTCAAATGATCATCGAAGTTTAGATTACAGAATCTAGTAAAAATTCTCTCCCTGATCTAAAAATACTTCATCCTGATCGTAACTGAGAACTGCTGAGTGAAGCCTTTTTTAACACGAGAAATACTTTCCCCTTTACATTGGTGACCCCGAAGTGATGTAGTAACCAGTTACTTTTACAATGGAATCCTTGATGGATTTTACTACTCGCTGAAGATGCACGTGATGTGAACAAGGTCAAAGTGAAGAATGCATATACTTTGCCTCTTATTAGCTGGTTATTGGGAAAGCTGAAGCAAACACGATATACATCTATACGATTAATCTAAAAGATGCCTTTTGACAGATCCCGTTTAACCCACAATCCCGAGATAAGACGGCTTTTACAGTACAATGACGGCTTTTAGAGGACATTTCGTTTTGCGAGAGGGAACACAACTACCTCGGATATATTGTAGGCGATGGTTGCCTCCGCACAAATCCAGAAAAATATTAAGCTATCATAGATTTTCCTACGCCAAAAATCACAAAACAGATACGACGTTTCCTGAGTATGTGTGGATGGTAACATCGCTTCATAACATATGTTTCTTCGTTGACTGCTTCATTGACTAATCTTACCAGAAAGACCTTTAAAACTAAATGGTCTAAAGAACGGTTTGTTATAATGGATTATAACAAAGCGTTGGTAGTGTGGTGTTCCAAACAGATGCAAAACGAGCACCCCATCGAATATATTTCTCGCAGTACTATGAGTAATAGGTACTAAAAATAAAAGTAATTCTAAACTCTTAAGGGTTTACAATTCGTAAACCTTATGTGAAGTCTGATATTATTGAACAATCAAAGTGATGAACAATCAGACATATGGTATATACCTGGATAACCCCAATTCATCCAAAATATATTTCCCAATTTGGAAATGAGGATAGAAATGACGGTGGAATTTACTCACCAAAATAGCACCGAAATTTTGAAAAAAACGTTTTTGCTAGAATAATTATTAATATGATTATTTGCCAACTATAGTAGATTTTGCAAACACAAAGAAACCCAAGAAAGAAATTAGAATCAAATTACCACGTCTTGCAACAACGACAAGCTGAATTGCGTTTATTTTGACTTTGGTTTTGGTAACTAGAATGTTCTACGCATGAGCAAAGATATAACGTTTTATATTCCAATTGCTAAAATTTTATTGCAGCATAATAGGCGGACCGTATTGTCGCCAATTGGCCGCGATACAACAAATCGTTGGACTCTGGTGTATTGTGATGAATCCAAATTTTTTCAATTATCAAAATAAATGGATCACAGATTTTATGAAACCTTTCGGATGTTATAATTGGTAGCAAACAAGAACTTTCGGCCATCACAATTGAGTTTGGAGACATTTATCAAAAATTGTCTCTTCACTCGAATATCATCAAATTGTTTGTACTTTAGTGTTAAGATGCTATTTAAAATTTAAACATCATACCTACGTACATTAACAGCCAACGTGTTAAAAAAATAGACATAATATATTCTAAAAATACATAAACGATCGGGGTCAAATAGAGTTTGCACAAGATAATCATTTGTCTTAAATAATGGGATTATTCCAAAGAATTGAAATATTTTATTGTAAATTCGCAGAATTTTTCGAAAAACAAATATAAATGGGAAATACCTTTCGTTATTGTGCGGTTTGTCTTAAAATTTTATTAATTTCCTACGCATGTTTTGTTTGATTTCAAAAAATGTATGATATCTCAACTACTGTAGTGTCTAAAAACTGATAAAGTGTTGTTCAAAATTGACCATATCAGCCACTGTTGCATATGTTCAAAGTTTATTTATATATATAGTTTACTTGTATGAAGGCTAAACCGATCTAACTAGTATCAAGTGCACTTTTACAACAAACAATTCTAGTTTCAAGCGATGTTAATCGTTTATTATATAAATAGAATAACGGCGTTTATGATTAAGCATAGCTTGATTGTGTTATCTAATAATTTGTATGTCATTGTTAATGTTCTCAGCTCGGTATTCATATCCTATATATAGTCCAGGGTTTTCTGATTATAAAACAGAACGGAATGTTCCTTCTAAAAACCTTCTGGGGAAAACAAATTATACTTCCAGTGGTTGGATGATAACCTCCCTCATCATCGCAAAAAAAATATCGCAACAAATATATGGCAGTACTTTCGTCGCAATAGAATAATATTGCAAACAAAAACAATGTAGCATCAATATTTCGCTTACATAAAAATGTTCGAAAAAATATTTAGTCATTTGTTTTTCACATGCTACTATTATCAAAATCTCAACACAAAAATATCGCAAGCAAATATTTCGCCATTTTTTATCGTAATTCAGGAAAAGAGACTAAATTCCAATTTGGAGCTATCACTAGATGTTACATATTTCGTCATTCATATCATTTATTTAGGTTTTTATGGAAAATGTAAATAATGTACAATTATTTCCCTGTTAAACAAAATTCCTTGTTTTTTGTTTAGAGAATTTGTCAACAAAAGCCAACCTCGCTTTGCGAGGGATTACTGTATATTTCCTAAAGATAGTAAAAAAGGGCTAATTATGCGAAATTACAACAAAAAATTAGTTTTTTCACAAGGACACGAAAACAAAAACAAAAATCGAAATTCAGGTGGGAAATAAATTTACAAATAAAAATATTGCATATGTCATCAAAAATGCGCATTTTTGATGACATATGCAATATTTTTATTTGTAAAATTAAAACGATATTTTTTCTGCGATATTTGTGATTTTTAATGTTTTTGTTTGCGATATTTGTGTTTTGCGATATTTTTGTCTGTGGAATTATTTTTTGCGTCTTTACTTTATAGCGATTTTATTAACAATTGATGAAAGAGCATTCGACATTTTTGTTATTCGGTTATTTTGCCTGCTATAATTTATCTGCGCAATTTTGGTTGCGAAATGTTATCTGCAAAAATACGGTAGGGAGCCGAATAGTTGAATAGTTTAAGCCTTACTTATTATTATTTGTATGTTTAATCATCATAATCTTGCAAGAGCGTCAGATTTTTACCGATATTTTTACCGTTTATAAGTTAAGCCGCTTAACGTATAAACAGAAGCTACTTGCTGCTTATAAATGTGTACTTTTCTATGGCACTCGCCCAAATCAATGCGCCATACATCAGAATAGAAGTAATAATCTGCGAATTTGGCGAACACCTCATACGTTCGGTGAATAATTCACGATAAACCACAATTTACTTTCCCAGCTTTCTCACACACAGTGTTCAAATGAGCTTCAAATGGGCTACTGGAAATCAGAACTATTTCTGCCTTTTGTTTCGCCAACTGCAAACCCATGACCTTCTAACATTTCAAACTACCTGCAATATGGCTGTTCCCTTCAATGGTTTTATAACTATAAATCATGCATTTTAGATACAGCCCTTTCCAATATGACCCTGTACTTTAAACTCCTACATTGTTGATCTTTTATAGAGGCAATACCTTTTGTTTCTCCCACCAGCGATTCAAGAGCCTGAAGAACTTCGTTCTGTTTAGTCACTTTCTCAACGTCTCTTATTTCAACAAGCCTGTTTCAAGGTTTTAACATCATCAGCTTCATGCCCAATACGTGTCTCCAATTGGGATTGGAAATAGCTCTTTGCGGTTGGTTCCCACTGCTTACCAACTTTAGCAAAAGATCTCCCTTTGTAGTTTTGCGAATATGAAAAAATTTGTTTTCCGAAACTACTAAGATTTGAATCTGCCTTCACTTTCTTTAGCAGATCAGCTTACGATACATCCCCTTTTTTAATCAAAAGCGCATCTGGTTGAGTTGGTCATTTCGGAATTCTTTTTCACCTTTTTTTCTAGGGCGGCCAATCTCTCTTTCTTTTAGCGATCTCTGCATTAGAAGCGTCCAGTGTTTTATTTATCCCTTTATCTTGATTAGTCAAAATGTCTACTAGTTTCACACTAACAAGGGATCTCGAATAACTGGAGCGTATATACAATCTCCATTATTACGTAAATTTGCCTCGGGTCACCGACCCACATCTTCACAGCTTTCTTTCAGAGCCACCTAGGATTTTCCCAATTCTTCACTGAGTTCTTGAAACTCCCTTTCCACCTCTTTATATAAAGATGGAGTTGCATTCCAGTGAAGATATCCTTTGGAGTATCGGTGTTGCAGTCGTCAATCGTATGCATATGACAAAAATTAGCCACGTTGTTAAATATTGGTTATTTTTGGTGGATTTACCCTCTCCACCTCTCTCCATGTTAGATTTTAAGACAGAAGAAGATAAAAAGTATACAAAATAAAAGAAATTGCACACTCCAGAGAAGAGATTGAGGTACTTGCAAAAGTATTAAAAGTAGTCAAAGTATGTCATACAGTTCACCCAGATACTATAGTCAGAACATCAAGCGCAATACTCAAAAACAATATTCGGCATTACAAAAAAGAGGAAAAATATAAATCAAAAAGAGTTTAGGCAATCACCGTCAGCATAAAGGTAAATAGTCCCATTCTAGCCATTACTGCAAAAAGATTCTAATTACTGCTGTGGAAGGCAACACAAAGGATAAAAGCACTGATAACACAAACATCAAATAACCCAAAAACACCCATAATTATGAACCCTATAATCCAGGCGATTTGGACTTATTGTGTTTAACTGTGGCTGGCTAGGTTTAAAACTGTGTCTTTACCAATTGATGATCGCGATCATTAAGTTACAAATTTAAGTTACAAATATACCAACAAAACACCCATCCGCTAACGCGGATCGTAAAGTTAAGTGTTACAAAAAAGCTAAAAAGAACTTCCTGGAACAGACAACATAATAGCCAAAATATTCAAAGGCAATACATCTACTACTGCGAGCACATTAACATCATTAATACATGAGTTTTGGCATTCTGGCAGAATACGACAAAAATAAAAATAAGGCGTGATAATTACGATCCCTAAGAAAGGTGACCTAAGTGCAAGAACTCGTGAGATATATGTCCTTCTTTAACGCAGCAATAAAAATACGTAAATCAATGCAAAATTAAGAAACGAACCAGCTGGTTTCAGGCCAGTATGAAGTTGTGTGGTGATATTTTAATTGCTTTGGTATTTTCGGTTATTATTTCAGTCACTGTATTTTGGCAAGTTGGGTGAATATTAGAAGTACTTTAACTAAATTAAATCGTATAAATTTTCGATATAAAAAATTGATTATAACAATTAAGCGTATAAGGGGTAGCAGTGAACCCAAACCACAAGCGAACCAGAAAATTAAAGCGTAGGAATTATAGAAGTGAACTCAAGAAAGCGAAGAAATCCGTGAAGAGAGAAATCAACGAGCATTGGAAACTGTACGTACCTACCTCTTTTAATTCACTCAACATCAAATTCGTCTCGCTTCAATTTAACAAATTCGCATAAAAATTTAAAAAGTCCTGCTCGTCAAAGTTCGGGTAATAATGCATCTAAGAAATGTTATTATCACTTATTCAAAATTTTCTAACCGCGAAATTACCAGAAATCAAAATTAAAAGACCATCAAAAGGAGACGGCGGCCATTGATGGTCACTCTTCCAGCCGTCTATTGATCTATATGATATAAATTCGCGTACTAAATTTTTAATCGATACTGGTGCCGACATTTCCATTATCCCCCTAAAATTTGGTAAAATTGATTCAACTATTTCGACTTTTAATCTCTTCGCGGAAACTGGTACGCCTGTAAAGCATTCGGCACTAAATTTCTAAATTTAGATATTTGCCTCAGGCGATCATTCAATTGGAGATTTGTAGTTTCTGATGTGTTGATGCCTATCATCGGAACGGATTTCCTTAAAGAATCTGGATTGCTTGTTGACATACAGCTAGGATAGAGGCTCATTGATCTGTTAACCTCTCTGTATGCAACCGGTGATTTATCAACAAGCCAGGACCCCTTACTTTCAAGCATCGACAGATCAACCCTACTCGTTGAAATTCAAAATTTCAGGACTATACTGATAGCAAGGGCAGAGTCCGAGACAAAGATAGCGTAAGGGATTTGTAGACCAAGCAAGAGTTCCTGGTTCTTTATATTTGGTGCAGAAGAAAAATGGTGGATGGGAAACATGTGGAGATTAACGCGATTTAAATCGAGTCACTATTCCTGATCGATATCCAATTCCACACCTTCAAGATTTTTCAATCAATTTGATGGGTTGTTGTTTTGGATTTAGTTCAACTATCACCAAATTCCAATTGAACCATCTAATATCCCAAAAACTGCAATTTCAACTCCTTTTAGTTAATTTGAGTTGACAAAAATGACTTTCGGTCTCAGACTGCTATTGGGATTAAACTTAACATTTGTCTTCTAAGGCTACATATTAATAGCGTCTAAATCTTTCGAAGAACACCTAGAAGATCTAGAGATTATTCTTAAAAAATTAGCAGAATATAGTTAAATTATTAATCCCAGCAAATGTGTATTCGCTTCTCACGAAATTTCTTGGGCACACAGTTAATGCGCAAGGCATTTTACCTTATTCTGAACGAATTAATATTATTAAACATTTTGAGCGTCTTCGACAGTTAATTATCTCAAACGATTTTTGGGTATGATTAACTTTTACAGACGTTTTATCCTAAATGCAGCACATGACCAAATTTTGCTCGATAATTTGTTGAAAGGATACAAAGAACAGTAAAAGTTCAATAGATTGGTCAGCTAAATCTATCGAAGCCATCAACAATTGCAAGGAAAAGTTATGCATTGCAACACTTCTTGCACATCCCTCTTCTACAGCACGATTAGCAATAATGATACGCAGCAAAGATATAGTGCTTATGACAGAGAGTTGCTCGCAGCTTATTCTGGCATTAAACACTTTAAATATCTTTTAGAAGGTCGAGAGTTCACTCTATTCACGGATCATAAGCCATTTATTTACGCATTTTATCAGAAGCCGGAAAATGCAACTCCTCACGAAGTTCGCCATTTAGATTTTTTCGGTCAATTCACTGCCGACATCCAACACAATTCAGGCAGTAATAATGTTGATGCAGATACTTTATCAAGCATTAATCTTATTCCTATCCCCGAAAGCATAGATTATGTACAAATAGTAGATGCACAAGCCAACGATGCAGAACTACGACTTACGAGTGCTTTTGCGTGAAAACACGTCCTTAAAATTAAAGCAACTCTTGATTAATTTTAATTCTAAAAAAAAAACAATTTATTGTGACATTTCGGTCATACCAAGACCTAAAGACCTAAATTCTTGTACTCACGTATTTCTTAGAATAGACGCATTACGTAGGTCATTACAGCCACCATATAATGGTCCTTATTTGGTTTTACAACGCACCGAAAAGATTTTTGCCATTTAAATCAATTGTAAAAAGGCATAACATTTATATTTACAGACTTAAACCATGTTACCGTGAAAATAGCTGTGATGACCTAAACATTCGACCTCAATCATCTTCCAAAGTACCACTGACGACAGACATTTCAAATTTAGATCTCTCAAAACCTAAAAGTATCAACACAGGCAGACAAGAAACAGAGCTCAATTCCACGAAATCATACTTAGAACTCTCTCACGTTACCTGTCATCGTTGAATCATTACTGATTCCACTGTGGTGGGTGTATTTGTGGAGATATTTTTATTGTTCTGGTATTTTCGGTTATTATTTCAATCACTGTATTTCGTCAAGTTGGGTGAGAATATTAGAGGTACTTTAACTATAAATTCAATCGTATACATTTTGTTTACGAAATCAAATTGGCCATGATTTCGTCAACAAACTTTCGATATAAAAAAAAATTTGTTTTAAAAACAGTAAAAATTAATAATTTGTTAAGAATCAGTCTTAAAAAAAATAATTTAGAAAAAGTTAACCTTAATAAAGTAATTAATTGTTGGGTTAACTAAGTTTTACTTTAAAAACCATAAGTTATGTAAATATTGTAAATTTTGAATGTGTATTTGTCACGATAAATCGTTGAAGATTAATGCCAGGATGCGTTCTTTCCTCAATGCTCCTGATCGAGTTGGATAGTGCCATGTGAAAATTAGATAAGGATTAAGGGTGAACTCAATGATCTGCATCACGCAGATGATATATGCGGACTCACACACAAAGACGTGCAGCAAAGTTGGACTCAAGATATTGAAGTGCTTCTGGTCGAACACCAAAACAAACATCAAACTGTCACGAAACAGTTTGACATTGAAAAATTATCCCATTAAAAATAATATTACCATAAAAAAACAGATGAAAGTTAAATTACCCACAAGGTAGTATCCTTAGATTTGGAAACTAAATTTGGAACCTAAGCTTCAAAGGATATTACATATTAAAAAGAAGTGTTACTAAAATATAGAAATTGACACTAAGGCTCATATGGATATATATTTAAGGCTCCTTGGTACATTTATAAAAGAACTCAATTTGACAAGAAAACTATTACAAGTGAGGCAAATAGGGGAACCGCTCAGAACGGGACATTTTAAAACTGGATGTTTCAAAATAGGATTTGACTAGATAAGGTACAAAACTGGATAAGGAACAACTGGTAAGGTACCTAGATAAGTTACAAAACTGGATATTTCAAAATTGGATATTCCAATACGAGATAAGGTACAAAACGAGATATGGTACAAAACTGGATATTTCAAAATTGGATAAATCAAAACGAGATAAGGTACAAAACGAGATATGGTACAAAACTGGATATTTCATATTTTGACATATGATTTAAACTTAAAATGATTTTTTAGGAAAGTTCTGAAATATGGCCAATTAGGAAAGAACTCGGTGATTTCCTAACCGATTTTGATGAAATTCGATATGTAAGATGAAAATGGGATTTTAAAATGATTTTTTGGAAAAGTTCTGGAATATGACCAATTAGGAAGGAACTCGGCGAGTTCTTAACCGATTATGATGAAATTCGATTTGCAGGATGAAAATGGGATTTTAAAATGATTTGTTGGGAAAGTTCTAGAATAGAGCCATCAGGGTTTCAAGGAGAGAAACTTCTAAGGAGAGAAATAGAATTTTCCTTCACTTAATGTTTTTTTCTTTAATTGTAGAATTAAATTTGATTTTAAAATCTTTTTTGGGAAAACCTCTGGAATATGGCCAATAAGGTTTCATAAGTGAATAATTTTAAGCAGAGAGATAGAATTTTCCTTCACTTAATGTTTTTTTTTAATTGCTGCTTTTCCCATCTTATTAAAATAATCATTGACTTGATCGAGTTTACTGTCAGTAAAATGTGTCTTCATCTATTTTTTATTCTTCTATTTAATATAACTTTTCTTTACTTTAGAGAATATATATGAGAAAAATTAATTAAAAAATTAAAGAAAAATAAATTAAATTATAAAATCATTTTCAGTTAAAAGCGAGATTATTTGATTATTTAATATAAACAAGATCGAGCTCTATAATGAACATTACATTAAAAATCATGTAAATACGTGCTATAATACATACATATTATTATTTAGTAGCGATAGAAAAATTCAAATCTTGAACACTTATAAAAGTAATTATTTACGATTTGGAAATTCCTTATTTTTTCACTGTTCGATAGCACAGTTACAACCTACAATTCCCATCCTACATATAGAATTCCATCATAATCGGTTAAGAACTCGCCAAGTTACTTCTTAATTGGCCTTATCCCAGAACCTTCCCAAAAAATCATTTTTAAATCTCATTCCCATCCTACATATAGGATTTCATCATAATCGGTTAAGAACTCACCGAGTTCCTTCCTAACTGGCCAGATTCCAGAACTTACCCAAAAAATCATTTTAAAATCACATTTTCATCCTACATATCAAATTTCATCATAATCGGTTAAGAATTCACCAAGTTCCTTCCTAATTGGCCATATTCCAGAACTTTCCTAAAAAATCATTTTAAGTTTAAATCACATGTCAAAATATCCTATATTGAAATATCCATTTTTTTACCATATCTCGTTTTGTACCTTATCTCGTTTTGAATTATGCAATTTTGAAATATCCAATTTTGTACCATATCCCGTTTTGTACCTTATCTCGTTTTAAAATATCCAGTTTTGAGTTATCCTGTTTCATCAAATCCATTTGTAAAATATCCAGTTTCGATCGGTACCCGGCAAATAGATATACACGGAAACACGAATGTATGGTTTAAAATCCAAAATTAGTTAAGTGATAACAGCATTTAAAGGAATCGTCTGGCAATGAGGATGCTTTATAAGAGGAACTAAAAACCAAGAGACTATATAGTCAAGGTACATTGAAGTGCCAATCAAAATTAGTAAGCTATATACAGATCTGTTCCCACATTGTGGTACACTATCCACGGCGAACCAAGCTAGAATAAACAAATAATCAGAAGCTATCTGTGTCCTCCAATCACGATCAACAGTTTTTGTTTAAGTGATCAATCATCACGATTGGATTGGACCACTATTCCGTATTTAAACATCAATGGTCTTATAAGATTTCGCTACCCCGAATTCTCCGTAACCGAATTTTTCATTACCTTTCAAACGGACATTCTGCAGCATCATTGTTGGACCAAAAACTACTTATATTCTTATAAAAAAATCCCCGCACACTTTATTAAATGCAATCAAACGAAACGTTTGATAGAACACTTCCGTATTAGAAAAAACTTCCCAAAATTTATTTGCTGCTTAAAAGAATTTAATTAAAATTCTAAGAGATTTTAGGTAATTCCCAATAAACATTTTTTTTTTGTTTTTGACTTTCACAAGTAGTTTTAAATTTTTATCATTATAGTTTTTGGCTATGTTCTTACTTGACCTTTTGGCGAATATTTGTTAAGCAGAAAGCGACGTGATATAGCGTAAATTTTGTGATATGCTTTAATTGTAATGACGTCATCGAATATAATTTAAATGACGTATTATTTAATTGAATATTAACATATTTTAGGTACATTGTACATAATTATAGCTTAAAATATCATAAAATATATATCAAACTTTTTAGTTGAATCTAATTACTTATGACCAAATCTTAAAAACAGTTTTGGTGTCTTACTACTGAAACACACACACTGTGACAAGTATTTATTTATTGAAAAATAAACAGTTTTGAAACTGGTTATCTTATCAAAATAACGGAGCCATTCGACGATTATTGCATCAATGGGGCTATGGCCATCATTGTTGAAGCAAATTGCAATTAAGATCTATCAAGAATTAACAAATTCAAATTCGTATAGATGCGAAATAAATCGAGCCCATTTAAGAGAGTAATGTCAATATATCGTCTTTGAAAAATTAAAATGAATTTGGTAAAAAACATACAAGATGGTAAAAAAATCAAAAATTGTAGTTTACCTTGTATTGAACATTGATAAAGCAACGGCTTTTATATATACTCGTATTTTAAAATATTTTATTTCGAGAACATCTTTCTTTGCTATACTAAATAAAGTGTTAGAACAATTTACCACAGAATAACGAGTAAGCAAAGTATCAAACCGCTTTGTTAGTTAGACGTTTCTGATGGATGTATTTTGAAACAATTTTACTTCATCCAACGGATTTCAGGACATATTACGAAGGAGGTGCTATTTAGGCAACCAAAGTCATAAACCAGTTTGGTTTATTTTATTTGCTACCGTAAAGGTGCGTGGAAGAGAATTTTTATTATTTTATTATGACAAAATGACAAACCGCTGACCGCACCTTCTTCCATTGCTAAGTTACATTGACAGAGCAACAAAGGCTGAATAAAATATGAAAGAATGCGGCCAATTTACAAAAAAAAAATTAAATAGAAAGATTCGATGAAAATCTAATAAGTATAGCAATGACTATTTCAGACAACTGCTAAAGTATAGAGTGAGAAGTAGGGGTACTGACTGTCCTTGTCTATCAATTACAAAACTCAAAAGCTAATACTAATATTATATAAGTAAGAAGACTTAAAACCAGCTTAATGATATATAAGACAACAAATTTCTCAAATGAGTTTAACTATATAGCGTATACAGGGTGAGGCATTTAACTTGAGGCAAGAAACTAATTTGATAACTATATGAATCTGTAAACAGAAATTTTAAGAAAGCAATGGTTGATTCTAAAGTGGAATCACATGGACCTTTTTTGACAAACTTTTCTTTATACCAAAGTTTTTTTTAACTTTGCTTTACCGCTTGTAGAACGATTTATCTTTGGCTTTAAAATAACCCACAGTTGCCGCGATCATGCAGAGTTGCCATTTTTTCATTTAGCAATAACCGGAGAATTTTGAAATTTCTATATTATTATTCTTTATTATATTATAGTTATATTTTTTTCATACGTCAAAAATTATTATTATTATTTTACCACCAAAAAAAAATGTCGGTTATTCGTTGACCGATCTAGTTTTTCAGATTAACCGTTACATCGTGTAGTGCAATTCTGGTTCGATAATAATGATAAATGATAAACTTATCATCGATAAAACACAAATCACGATTCTCTTTCTGTGTTAAATAATAAACTTGTGTCAAATTTGGTGAAAAAATTAGATATTTTATCATTTCGATTTTGTTGCTGAAAAGTATTTATATATCGCCGATGATAAAATTACTGTCTTTGCTCTTAAATTTATGAGTTTCGTGAGTTGTATCATGTATGTATTGTATATGTGTGTATTCTATATGTGGGTTGTATGTATTTTGTTAATGTTAAAATTTAAAAAAAAATCAAGTACTTTCAATTTTACCAAAAAATATTTAATTTTACTATAATAATAATAACAATTTGCTTCAATTTTACAAAATAATTTATAAATTTATATAAATTTGTGTATACAAAAAATCTATTTCAAATTTTGAGATATATTTTGTGTATACAAAAAATCTATTTCAAATTTTGAGATATATTTTATTTAGATATATAACTATATATAACACTGAACTGAAAATGTATAACAGTTTTCACTGACATCATGCGTAAAAAACTCAGAACTAATGTATTGTATCAATTTGGTAAACCGGAATCGCGTTTTCGATGTTGATGATAAAATAAAACGATAAAAGCAAATAAAAACTTTATGATAATTTTTTTTTTGCATTATCATATCATCGAAACAGAATTTTTAAAATCGCTTGCTTCATTATAGTTAATAAAAGTGTTGAACTAAGTATAAATATAATTCGAGAATGATAGGATTTGTTAATATTTGTTTTAGAAATTTCCAGATGAGGTCATCGCAGTTTGTTTTAATATATAATTTAATTGCAGGATAACACAAAATAATTTTATCAATTGTATTTGAGAGCGAAGAGTATTTGAGAAAAATATGTAAAAAATTATCACAACTTAAAAGCCCGGAGAAATTGTTGTGATAACCGAAGACCTGAGATATTGCAAAAAAATCGGAGACTCCGGGTAAAAATCTCGAATCGGCAACCCTGCCGCGATGATTTCAGCATTAGACCTAAATTTCTTTCACTGGAAAATTTTTTTAGTTCTGCTAATAGCCAGTTATCACTGGGGATAGATCTAGAGAATATAATGGATGGCGAAGCAATTCGAAGCCCAACCCGTGTAGTTTGGCCATAGTTTACAACGAATTGTGACACGGTGCACTGCCTTGGGGAAAGCTCATTTTTCGTCTTTTTCATTTGTGGCTGTTTTCCAGTGATTTTGCCTTTTAAACGCATCAATAATACCATTTTATGTTTGCTACTGATGCGGTTTTTCCATTTTCAAGGTAGTCAATGAATATTATGCCGAGTGTCATCGGACGCTTTGGCAGACTGCCGATTTGATTTTGAATGAAAAAGTAAAATCATATTTCATTATTGCCTCAATATGTACCGACGTAAAAAAGGCATTGTTAACTTTTCGATTTTTTATCACGATTTTTAGGACTTGCGTGAAGTTTTCTTGAGTCGCTGCTTCATGTGAATGATCGAAGCACAGTACTTTTCAAGCCATTGCCGAGTTTGAATGGTATTTTTCCCGTTTAAAAAATGCTTTATCAACACACGATACTATTTTTCCCATTGTTTTCAAAATTGTAAAAGAAGTGTCACTTAAATTATTGTAACTCAGTATGCTATGATTCGATTGTCATGTAGTTTGCAAATATATCGTTTAAAGGTTGCTACGTTCTACAAACTATAAAGATTTTTTTATTAAAGACGCCATCTCTGGGTTAGTATCGGGATTTATGACCGATCGTGTAATTTTCATGGAATTCTTAAGTAATCTATCGCTTGTTCTGCAATTCTTGAATAATGTTTTGTGTGCGTAGAATAACTTCAAGTAATTATTTTAGAAGTATACCATCAATAAATTTTAAAAACGGACTATTCCTTTTAATAATACATTTTTTAATATATTAATCCACAATTACCCTTTTTGAAACTTAAACAACCTATGCGTGTATTCCCTATTGTGAAAAACAAACAAAAACGATAAGGTAACAAAAGATCTCAAAAAATTAGGGAATAACTCCGCGGATACAAAAAACTACAGTAGAACGGCCGCTTCATCTTCTTTGAAAGCTAGCCTTAAAAGATTCTGGAAATGAAAAACATTAAATATACTAAACTAGCAAGATAAAGCCAGTGGCAGGTTTATACATGATAAGGGTTTATCCGAAAAATACATGATAAAACTGTGAAATTTATGCAATCACCTAAAATTTCCAAAATCTGGAAAATACGAGAGTTACAGATAACAGATGAGATTTAAAGGGTATCAGCACAAAATGTCGTCTCGAAAATCAAACCCCGGTTAGAAGTGTACTACTGAACTGATCGTCAAATAGTGGAAGGAAACCAAACTTTCAGTAACAGACTCCTTAATTTTAAGATAAAGTTTGATAATTAAAAATAATGGTCCTGATCTCGTGGTTAAAGAGGACTTGATATGTGTCACCATTGTTGCATTTAGGGCTTTATATAAAAATCATGACTCGTATCTCAAATGTCATGGTCAACGGGTCTGACCGACACTTTGTTCAACCTTGGCTTGTCGGCATTTGCAAAAGATGACTTTAGCCGAGGACGGAAGGTCTACAAAGTTCAGCGGTTGCAAGCGGCAAGTCGTACTTTAATAACCCTCCTACACAATTATCATGAGTTAAAAGGAATCCGAAGTATTAGAAACCCATCATCCTTAAAACTTCTGATCATCACTACTAAATCAGTTGCATCTTGGTCTCGGCAACCTGTGATCGGGTGTAATATCGGGCATCGCAGTCTAAGAAAAAAATTAAACCAATTTTGAGAATTTAGAAAAAATAAAATGAAATATTCGATAAGGTCGTGAGACTTCAACGATCAAAAATTTGCAAGGTACGCAATTTAACAAGTATAAAAATAAAACCCAAGGATAAACCTGAAACCAAATACATACCTGAATACGTCCTTAAAAGTGTAAACTGTGACATTCGAAGGTATCGGCAAAAAAGTTGAAAGTATTATGGCCTCAAAAAGACTACCAAAGTAAAACGCATCAACTTTTTTTCATTCCTACTAATATTAGAATTTATAAGTGATTTCTAATAATTCTAATATTTACTACTGTAAACAAATGATTATGTCTTAGGACAAGAATTTAGACAAAATTTACTTAAGACTCGATAGCAAATAGTAAATCGTGTCAAGATGTTTGAAAGTAAATAACTTTACTTTATGATACTCATAGATAGGTTAGTTTAAGCTATTTGAGTTAAGCACATAACTATTATCAAATAGCTCGGTTTGATTTTTAAAGATCAACATCGTGAGTCAATGGATCATATTAATAGACAAAGCAATGGTTGCGGTATTTCTATGTTATCTTCATTTTCAATTTCTTCTGGTAATTCAAAATCTGTATAGTTTAAAAATTTTGCCACGTTATGAAAATATATCATCGAAGGAATTTTTTCCGTGGCCATTCACATTTCCGATTGTAATATTGGGAAACCTTTCTCTTTTGAGAAAATCAAACATGCGTCATGGACCACGGCCTCAAATAATATCCCCCATCACCCCAAAAAAATAGCACCTACGGAATTTTCAGTCATAGTTCATTCAATTTCGCTAAATACGTGCATCGTGTACCGAGGCCGGCCACTTATAATTAATACTCGCGAACATTTCATTTCCATCGCAAGTTGCTTGAACGTTGAATGATGCCAAATTGTTGCGATTAATGTATTCATCGCCATAGATGTGTGGCTTTTTTATTAAAATGCGTGTACAGTCGTTAGCAATTATATTATGCACGGAAATATAAACTTTCTTGCCAAATTTTCTTGTCATATTCCATGTCCATAGCGTCGCATGGAAATTTGATCCATTCCGTCGCCTTTTCCACTATTTTCTGACACACAAACCAATAAGTTGTGCAAACTGTAGTTTGATGAATGCCAAGGTCATCATCGACGCCAACCTAACCACATGTATTTTACGCTGATCATCATATAAAAAATCCATCCATAAATATTGCTTACCTGGAAACCATAACTAACTTAACGTAAAAATGATTTCATTTTTTGTAT
The DNA here is from genome assembly GCA_963556175.1 of Tipula confusa. NCBI lineage: Eukaryota > Metazoa > Arthropoda > Insecta > Diptera > Tipulidae > Tipula > Tipula confusa. The sequence continues at coordinate 151,520,446 of OY744476.1, read as the reverse complement.
GTTAGAGATTGCACCACCAAAATATGATAAGACCATTCAAAATATGCAAATAAAAAGTGTTGAACCAAATACTCCACATTCCGACGTGTAAAACGATACAACTGTTTAAAATTTTTATCGTTACCAAGTGTTCTTGGCTTGTACTGATTTTTTTCACGAAAGTTGTTTGCCACCAGAATCGGCACAAGTGGTATAATATGCAAATCCATTTTAAATAATTTTACTTAGAATTTAATTAAATTCTTTCTTTTACGGCAACCTAAACAGAACCAGATTTTTGTATAATTTAAATGTCAAAAGTACGTAGTAAACTCTCATAGTCAGCTAAACAGCGCAGGCTCAGAATATTCAAGCAAATGCTAAGGTTTACGACTTTTTATTCATACCGATTTAAGCAAAAGCGGTTTTCGAGCTTAACGAATTAAATTAAAAGCTAAATATGGAAATAATTGCTTCAAATTAAAGCAAAGTAGGTTTGACTTATTGTCATTGAAAATTGGTTAAACATGACAAACCTAAGTGTCATACTGTCATAACACCAATACAAGAAGTGTGGAGTTCTGGCAGAATGTTCTTTCAAAAAAGAAAGATTCACTATTACGATCGCCAAAAAAGGTGGCCGAATAGAATACCAGAACTGGCGAAATATCTCACCTACATACATTTAATGCAGAATTAAGAAAAGAGCAAGTTGGTTTCTGAGTAGGAAGAAAAAGCTCTGAGGCCACATTAACTCAATCTGAATCGTCACTGAACATTGACACGATAAATAGGAACGCAAAATGGCAGTCATTTTGTGATATTCGCATATCAAAGAAATTGTTTGAACTCATAAAAGAAATGTATCAGGTAATGCTGGTAATGCAGTTCAAAATCAAGGCAAACAGCTCACCAATGTTGTCCTTGATTCTTGATCGTACTGGATAGTGTTATGCAAAAACTAGTTAACACATTCTCTAACGGGTGTACTTAATAATCTGAATTACGCAGATAATATAAGCATACTCACCGACAAAAATTCTGCCATACAATGCAGTAAAAATCAAAAAGCTATATCTCGCTAACTAACAATCTATCTAAGTTTCAAACATTTTCCATAAATTGATAATTTAACGCCCAATGAGGGCCTTTCTTTGGTTAAATTTGGATTGTGGAAAGCTTTAAAATCACGTAAGTATCATCTAACACGAGTACTTATTCTATATTTTCAGACTAATCCCAGAGTAATTTAATTAGCATACACTATAAGCAATCATTGGCAGTTGACATAAGTTAAACTATTTACCACCATTATAATAACAAACTGGTAAAAGTAAGAGCCCTACATAATAATAATAATCGGTTCTTACAGGCCACTGCTGGCCCGTACCACATCAACATTTTGGCCCATAGGATCTGATCGCGAGTTCTTCGTATTATTCTAGACAATCCGAAGAAGGCAAGTCGTTCTCTACCCCGAGGAGCCATCGTCGCCAACAGCGACCTATGCACTTGCCAAATGGCTTTTCTCTCAGAGATCGCTGCATCATCCTCTTATGATCGGCTCGCAGAAAGTGACCTAGCCAGAGAGTAAGTTTTTACATCATGAACGAGATCAGGATCAGAACGTGGTTTCCATAATGCTACTGCTAACAAGATTCTGATATTGCGTTTTTTCTGTGATTCCTGAGAACCCTGACTCATATGAAAACTGTCATATTAGCTTTACAGTGACCTATTGATAATTACTGCTTGCAAATTTGGCAGCCGACCGATAAGATCTAACATCTTGGATGACCCGAGACCTTCCCTTAGTAATTAACACATGGTCAATTTGACTGTGAAAAGTCTTACAAGGTGTGTCGATGCTTCCAAGGGGATATTTTTATGAGGAAAGACTGCTAGCCACAATGAGGTCGTTCGCAACCAAAAAGTACATCATTATCGTTTGCTATATCGTGTTGGGAGTACGGACCTATGTTTTCACATAAGTCTGTTTGATTTTTGCCAGTTCTAACGTTAAAGTTACAATCACTACTTTGCCATCGTGTTCCGGTATGGATCCGGGTTGACTTACATCAGTGGGCGCATGAACACAAATGATTTACAGGTTCGCTAGTCGCATGCGTAAACGTAGCTGTTGATAATCGTATTTGTATATTATCAAATGCTTAGAAATCCAAAAAAGCCTTTTACACCTCGACAATCGCGAACCTATCAACTTTGGTGGCAAAGGACGAGTTGGCTAAAAGACAATAATTATACGCTAACACATAAACAAACTGAAGAAGCAGCAAATGAAGAGTTAAAACTAGTACGCTTACTCACCAACATGGCTTCTGTAACACAGTACATATAAACATAGTAACCATAAACATAGTAGTCATGTAAACATCCTGAAATATAAAATACAATGTAAACTATGTAATATTCTATATAATAAAACAGTTAGTTAATAATTCCCATCTGAACAAGACGTGTAATGTGTTTTATCATGACCGCTCATCATCACGGTGTCAGAAGTGGGATATGGAAATAATATAATATAAAGATCAAATTAGATTATCAATTAATGCGTAATAATTAAAATTAGGTGAGAAAAAACGACGAAACATTAAATAAAACGAACGCGAAAAATAAAATCAAGATAGATACACAACAAAAGGGTGTATAAAATAAAAAGAGCGAAAAAAAAGCTCACGTGGTATAAAACATCGTAATTGTTTCACATAATGGAAGGATTGATATAACCAAAAAGTTTGCTGATCAACAGCAATATGGCTAATCAATGGAAATTATGGCAACAACAATTTAAATATTATTTAACAGCAACGGGACTCAACAAAAAGGATGCACAAATAAAAAACGAACGAAATTACACTGCAACGGGTTCAGTCATTTAAAAATGAAACGGTTTATGCTGTCAGAAACCAAATTAGTAGCTTGGAAAAAATAGAAACCTTTTAGTTGCAATAGATGTAAAACGACACATGGACCCAAGAGCAAAAGAAAGAGGCATTTTAGCATAGCCTGTAGATCAAAAAAGAAAAATATTAGTAATGGGAAAAAAGTTGATTGCCTCGAATCCAACGAACATTGTTTAACATAGTGAAAAACAAATAAGTTTCCAGTTAGAAAGAAAGATAAAATAATCAAATTTAAAATAATCGAGGAAGAAGGAACACCGATAATAGGGCTTCATACAGCAATCGATTTAGTTAAAAGATGTGCAATCACAATTCGAAAAAATTTTTGAGCTAGATGACGACATTGTCAACGGGATAGGTAAAGTAAACAATTTCACGTACGACATTGACCTAATTCCAAATCCAAAATTTATCATAAGTAGAATAGCTTTCTCAATTAGAGAAGAAGTTGGACAACATGGTAAAATAGGGAATAATAAAAAAGATTACAGAGCCAACTTCGGTTGTTTCTTTATTAGTAGCGATAAAGCAAAAAGGAAAACTTCGGGTTTGTATAGATCCACCCAATTTAAATCAAAATATACTTAGACGACACTATCCGTTAAAAACGATAGACGAAATCGCAACAAATATGAAGGGAGCTAACTACTTCACCATTGTAGTCTGCCTAAAAGGGTCTTAGCAAATCCCAGTGACTCAACGTACTGAAAAATACCTAGCTTTTGCTACACCATGGGGAAGGTATACTTGCCTTAGGTTACCTTTCGGACTAGCATCGGCACTCGAAATTTTCCAAGAGCTAATGACAAGCTTGCTTGAGAATTTTTAAAACGTTGAAGTTTCCATGGACGCTATACTCATCCATGATAAAGCACTAACCGGCTGCCAAGAAACCACGAAAAAAGTAATAGAAACATTACGAAAGACAGGATTTAAATTAAATCTGGAAAAATGCCTATTCAATTAAACGTTAATCAAGTTCCTTGGTCACAAAATTTCTCAAAATAGCTTAGAAATCGACGGAGACAAAATAAAACTGATCAACAGTATCAACGCTCCTACGACAGTGAAACAAGTTCAACGACTGATGGGTATGATCAAACTGCTCAGAGGTAACGGGACCAATTCGATATATAATGAGAAAAGACATCGAATTTAACTGGGGCTACGAGCAACAAAACTCGTTTGAGAATATCAAGAATCTATTGAAGACCAACCCAGTCTTGAAATAATACGATACAAATAAACGAGTGAAATTCTCGGTTGACGCCAGTAAGTCAGCATTAGGAGCAGTTCTAATGCAAGACGACCATCCAGTGGCGTATGCATCAAGATCACTGAGCAAATCAGAAACTGTGGTACCCGCAGACCGAAAAGGAAGCCACGGCAATCAGATTTGCATGCAGTTCCATACGTATATCTATGGCAAGGAGTTAAAGGTAGAAACGGACCACAAACCTCTGGAATCAATTTTCAAGATACCGTTAGGATCTGCTCCGCCAAGACTACAGAGAATCATGTTCGAAGTTAGTCAGAATAAGATACAAGAAAGGAAATGAAATACCAATACCGGACCTATATAAATATTAAGCCGTGACATAGATAATGCACCTTACACTGATAATGAAAACGAATTAGAAGTTCATCTATTCGTACCGCTAACAAACAACGCCGCCGATTCACTAATAGATGAATATGGTAAGGAACCATATTACAAAGAACTAGTCGCATATATAATTGAAGGTTGGCCAGAAGACCGAAATATAACATTTTTCAACATTTAAAGACGAATTATCAATATACGGTAATATTATATTCAAAGGACAGAAAATAGTCGTTCCGAAAGCACAAATCACTGAAATTATTACACAGACTCATGCAGGTCAACAGTCCACCATTCGAATAATTAGAAGTAGCTTCTACTGGAAATCACTAGATAAAGACGTAATTAATTATAAAAAAAGATGTTCTGTATGTGAACAAACACAGCGTAGTAAAAATAAAGAACCAATTACTACGAAAACTGTCCCAGAACTCACATTTCAGATAGTAGCATCCAGTCTATTCTCGTACAATTCAAAAACATATATAGTCATGGTAGACAGCTATTCCGGGTATTTAGTTTTCAAAAAGTTAAACTCCCAATATTCAGCTGAGGTGATCAATTAGCAAAGGAATGGAGATTTAAGCACATAACTTCGAGTCCTTACTTCCCAAGGGCTTTCCGCTTAGCGGAAAGAGCCGTTCAAACGAGAAAGCTAATCTTGAAAAAAATGTTCGAAAGATAATTCTAACACATATATCGCATTGCTCAACTGGAGAAATACGCCTAAACAAGATCAGTTAAGCTCACCAAACCAAAGGCTAATGAGCCGAATAACCAGATCAATAATACCGATTTCAAAAGAATTTCTAAAATCAAAAGTAGAAAACGACGTAACGATAAATCTTCAACGAGCGAGAGATAAAAAGAAAACTTATGCAGACAAGGGTAGCCAGAATACAGTATCGTAAGAAGTCAATGATAGATTTAGAATTAGAATGAACCCAAGAGATTGCGTAACAGGACGAGTAATAGAAAATTCAGTCGCCCCAAAGTCAGTTATAGTCCAGACTGACAACAAAGAAACTTACAGGAGGAATTGACCGCTCATCATCACAACTTCTATTCCAGAATTATTGGAATTTTCAAGATCATCTGCTTTTAAAATCAAAAGAACAATAGATTTTTGCCTCAGACTAATTTTAATTCTTAAAAACTTAATCCATTAAGTTCCTGAAGATAAGCCATACTATCTAACTACTGAATGCTGATGAACCAGAAGTAAGCAACAGAATTATAGCAGCAACACAAGGTTCGGAATTTACGATTCACAACTGATTCTTACGCATGCTAGGCTTCTTGTACTAAAACAAACTTCCGTCTCTTTAAAATCCTCGGATTTTTAAAAAATTCTCATGTTGATTTGACATGAAATAAAATTTAAAAACTATTTCGAGAGTATATTCAAGATGTAGTATGTATTTTTTTTTATGATCAAATTTTAATTAATTTTATTCATTTATTTTAATTTTATTGCAATGAAACACATAAAAGCAATAAATTTTATTTTAATTATTAAATCTAATTAATAAATTTTTCTGTCTGAATGAAATTACTAAAACTTTCGTTTTTTTAATTATTATAACATATAAGTATATATAATTAGTTATATTTTTGTTTAATTACTATACGTAATTGAATTTAATTAAAATAAAGTTGGAATGTTTTTTTATTTTTAAATAATTTAAACACAACGTTTTTTTCGGACAGAATAAATTTAAAAATTATTTTTAAGTAAAATATTAAATTAATTTAAGAAAGATTATAATTAGATATTATATATTTACCTACACTATTTAAATAATACAATATGTTAGTGCAAATAAAATAAATTAGGTTTTTTTTTGTTCTATGTATATTATAATAATAGATTCCTTAATATTTTTAAATATTCAATCCCATAAATTTACTATTGATCTTTTCTTCTAATAATAAAAATCTGTAAAATTAAAATAATAATAAAAATATCATTAGAATATTTTGGTGATATCACAGAGCACCATAAATAAATTATGAAAATTAAATATACACAAGTTTTTTTATTATGATTTTTTGCAAATAGTATTTTCAAAACTTAAATCGATTTTTTCATCTTAAAAATAAAAACAAAACTTATAAACAAAAACAAATATATTTATTAACAAAAAAATAAAATTGCTGTATTTATTTATAATATATTTATATATATAGAGAATGGTTTATTTTTAAATTTTTTGGTGGATAAAACGATAAAAAGTTGTACATCTTATATATTTTATGAACGTTTTACCTTTTATATTTATGTAAACTCAAAAATTTTTAAAAATAAAAAAAAAAGTTGATGGAAGATTATATGAATTTATCGTAGATCAGGATTATCATTGGCTTGTTTTTTAATTCGCAACAAAATCGTTGTATACCATTGATCCAATCTAGAAATGCTATCGTATTCTTTAACGGTTTCGGTGAATCCATCAATATTTTGTTCTTCTAATTGTTCGCATAAAGTCTGAATTGTAGAAATTTAAATTATCGATTTTGTTAAATTTAGATTTTTTTCTACTTACTTTCACCAATTTATATTCTCGAGAATCCTGAAATGCTGGATACTGTTGTGAATATTTTTCCAATGCATGTTCCGCATTCAATATGTCTACGCTTAAATGACATAATGCCGCACGAAAGAAATATTCTTTTGCACTGTATTTCAATAATGAACTTTCTAGACATGATCCAGCGACCTAAACAATAAAAAAAAAATGTTTAATATCATTACGTAATTTAAAAATATGTTTTTAATTGGAACGTACTTGTTCATATATTTGAATAGCTTTTTCGTAATCTTCTAACTGTGCAGCGTACTGTGCAACTTTGAGCATACATTTATTAGCCGAACTAGTCGATTCCTCGCCTTTAAAATAGTCGGCTGCTTGTTCATAATGTTGAACAGCTCGTTGCTAAAAAATAAAAATGTTAATATTCGAAAGTGATATCATTTTTAAATTTTGATACATACTAAGTCATTTGCTTCATTTTCATACATTTCGGCAATAGTTTGATGATGTTTTGCGGCCATAGTAAATCGTCCCATATCCGTATAAATATCGATGGCTTTTAATAAACATGATACCGCCTCATTTGTATCCGTTTTCTTGTAACAATTCGATGCATCGACATAATTTGTTGCCGAATCGTGACGACTACCAGCTTTCGCGTGTAAATTGGCCGATTCACAAAATGCCTGACCCGCCTGATTCCATTTTTTACTCATTTTAAACATATTCGCGGCCCGTTGATAACATTCGATTGCATCTTCCACGCGTGACGATGAACTTCTACGGATGATTCATAAATTTAATAGAATTTTAATTAACACACATCATTAACAATTGTATAAATATATACATATCTATATATTTGACATATCCAACAAATTAATAAAAAAAAAAAATAAAAAATTTCAACAAAATGAAAATCAGCAACTCACCCAAATAGTTGTCCGAAAAATCCTTTCGAGGAATTTAATTTCTTTTCTGCCTCGGCCATAAGTTGCATGGCTTTTTGCTCATTATCACCCATTATATACGAAACTGTTATTTTAACTTTTAACAATAAATTTAAATAGCACAAATAATTTATTTATATAATTTCAATTTTACTTTATTTTTTTTTGTGTTTTGCTTTTTTCAGACAGAACTTGACACAATGGATGTTTTGTTGAAATGTCGATTCGTACATAAATTTTGATTATTGACATTTTAGTTGTTTCATTGGCCGCCAGGTTTTTTTTTGAAAATATTTATTCACCACTTTAAAAATATGAAACACACTCATTCGATTTTTGACGGATAAGTACTTTTTTTATACTTTGACATGAGTGGTCATTGGTCAAATAGAACGACATGAACGAGTAGTTCATGTGCTGAAGAATTGTTATAAAAAATGATATAAAAAGTATTTTAAATCAAATTAAAAGTAAATATTCAGTGTGTAAATTTCCCATAATAATTTATTCATTAATCTGACTGTGGTGTTATTCAAATAAAACCTTATTTCTGTTTAATAATGTAAGTAAAAAAAAACAAAAACAAATTTCACATAGAAAAGCTCAAAATACATATAATTATTGATAAAAATTATTAAATTTAATTAAAATGTACATTGAAATATAGATAAGCGTGTATTAAAAAGTTCTTTAGGACCATTTAATTAAAAATTTAAAGTATTTGATTGGTATTCTTAAGTAACCTCTTAACCTTCATTATGAATATTTAAGTTAAGTTTTTTTTTTTTGTTTATTTTAATTTTACCAACAAATTTAAGTGAAACTTTTATTGTCTTTGGTACATTCCAATATTTGGTTAGTGCTTGTAATAAATGCTTGGTTTTAAGTAGAAATTATAGATTAGTAGACATTTGTTGGAATGTCCAGCGCGACGTTTCATTTAGTACGTGTGTAAATTAATGAAATAATTAATGTACTTATGTAACTGTCAATTGTATGCGTACCTACTTATCTATCATATTATATATTTTTCACACGTGCGATTAAAGAAGTTAGTTTGTTTTAGTTACATTTTTCGGATCCTGGCTCAGATGTCCTCTGTGGTTTACATCTGACGTTCCATTTAATTACATTCTACATTCCAATGAGCAAGATTCTATCCTTGGATTAAGCAAAAGACAATAAAGAAAAAATTGCACTTACATACTAATTATTTCTAAGATCAACAAATATTTACTAAGATTTACTATAAATGTTATTTGTTATTTACAGATTCAATAATTCAACGACCACATACTACACAAACGATCACAATGTTTTCAGGAATTAAGAATTTTGTGTCACGCCACAAAAAAAAATTTATTGCCACTGGAATTGTTATTGGAGGCACCATAATTGCGATACGCTATGCAAAGAAAAAAATTCGTGATTTTCAAGAATCTCAAGGTACCGAACTAATTGAAAAAGCTCGTCGATCATATCATTTCGATTCGACGGAACAAACGTGTAATCATACCATAATGAATTTGGCACCAAATGTATTTGATATTGTAGTAAAAACTTGTGATATGGATTCGATATTAGAATTAATCAAAATGAATCCTGACAATAAGTTAGAATTATGGGATGAATTAAAAATTCTATCGTTTACACGAATAACAATGTTGGTCTATGCCTCGTCAATGTTAGTGATAACACTACGAATACAATTAAATTTACTAGGCGGCTATCTATATAAGGATACAACACAATCTGAAACAAAATTTACAAATGATATTCAACAAGCGTATTTATCACTAATCGAATATTATATACGGGACGGAATACTCGAACTGTATACGCTGATCGAAAAAAATGTTCGTAAAATATTAAAAAATTATACATTAAAACAAAACCTAACACTATCCGATATAGAACAAATATTTTGGTCGATTCAAATGGCAATCAATAGTGATCAAATGGATCCAAATAGTAATATAGCAAAGTTTGTTCTACCCCCAAAATTGGCCAACGATAACGATTTGTTGAATAAAGTGTTTTCCGAAACATTAGATTTTCTCGAAAGTGACGAGGTATCGAGTCAAAGTACGAATAATATAAGTCGTGGATTTTCACAAGTAATGGATAATTTGGCTGAATTTTATGCAACACCTAGTCCCAAAAATAATAACACTTTAGTGGCAAATAATTTAAATGAAACATTTAACAATCAGCCGTCAACGTCGAAATTGGAATTAAATAAATTTTTCGATTTAAATCAAAATGAAATTCAGCTAGCGAAACTAATACCCATTATGAATGTTTTGGGTTCGAAAGGTATAAATAATGCAATTAAACCGCCAAGTCTATCCACATCGTTATTCACATTGTATTTACTTTCTGATAAAATTAAAATGTTAGGTGCCAATGTTTATGAAGTTTTTAGTCAGTAAAAACCAAATCTGGTGTTTTTCATTAATATAATTATTTTTATTATATCTAAACTATAACGGCTTTTTTTATTAATCATATCTGTGCGGGACACATTCCTAAACATAAATATAAAATAAATTTTCAATCAAATAACATAATTACTTGTTAACAGTAATTGGATTTAGGCTAAAGGATTGTTATCAGATAAACATTTTTTTTTTAAATTTTTTGTTTATTTAAAACATAAATTTGTACGGATTTTTACTTCTATAAAAATGGAATTAAGTTAAATATACATACATTAATTTTAAATTGAACAATATTGTAAATATGCTACATGTTTTGTTTTGTAGATTACCCAAATTATTATTGTAATTATTTTTTGTATTTGTATGTAGATTATATAAAAATAAATAATTGGTTATTGATAACTTATAGGAATATAAATAAAATTCTGCCAATTTTCGAATCACAAATTTACTCAATGTCATCTTATAAAATAAGTCAAATAACTTCCCTTATACCTTCGTTTTCGTTAGTATTTTGTAAACAAATACATATTTACTTATATAAATACACATTATTACATGCAAGAAGTAACAATTATATGAGAATTCGACACATACGAAAAAAGAACCAGTTCATTAAAATAGTTTGGTAAAAAAATATGCTGACAAATTATTTTGAACAATAAAAGGATTTATGATGATGTTGGACAGACAATTGGGCGTAGCCTCGATCAAACGAAGAAGTTAATTATTATGAACTCCAAAAATTCAACGAAGAGAAATAAACCAATAAGATCTGTCTTGAAGAGAGGATTGATCAACATAAGGACAAATGAATACAATCATAATTAAATCGGCCTAACTTAGAACTTGTTGTTCTTCAAGAAACTCGATTACCAAAAGGTAGACAAAATGTATCACGCGGCTATAGTTTGCTTTTCTATATGAACGTCTAATAATCAGCGGTTTTTACAGGTCATTGCTGAAACAAAAATTTGAAATTTGAAACAAAATTCGATATCTAAAGATTCGATAAAACATTCGTCTTTATCACCCAAAATTTAACTAATTCTCTTTATTTACACCCGAAATTTAGCTAATTGTCTTTATTTGTCACAAAAAATGTAACTTATCTTTATTTATAACACAATAAAAATATAGAACCACTGTCATTAATATCTTACACCTTTAAAACTCATAAAAATATTTTTAATATTTAACAAATCAATTTAACTAGCTTTATTTAACACAAGAAAAATATTCAACCACTATCATTGACATTTCGCATAATACGCTATTCGCCATCTATAGAGTAGTCGGATTTTGACGTCACAGATTCGTAAAATTCGATTCATATCGAATTATCCGAAAGCAAAAAAATTTCATAATACTACAATTCGCCGCAAATCGAATTTTTCGAAAGCGAATATGTTTCGTAATAGATCCCCTGGTTCCAACGAATTCGATCCCGAGCTTGCTCTTCGTATTGCTCTAGACAACCCGAACAAGACAAGTCGTTCTCTACCCGGAAGAGCTATCGCCTACCAAATGGTTCTTCTCCTAAGAGATCGGTGCACCATCCGCTTAGGATCGGCTCGCAGAACGTGACCGAGCAACCCTACTCGATTTCCTTTTTATTTCATGAACGAGCTCAGGAATTTTCATTAAATTCTGATCTAGCTCGTGATTAAATGAAACTAGGTAAAAAGGCGTCATCGTCGCTTTTGGGGCCATATATCATGCGCATGATTCTTCTCTCAAATGTCATTAACCATCTTTCACTTATCCGTCATGGTCCAACTCTCACACCCATGCATGACCATGGGTCTGACCAGCACCTTGTACAACTTCAGCTTGTCGGGATTTGCAAGGTATTTTGACTTCAGCAGTGGACGTAAAGCATACAAATCACGGTTACTAGAGACACTAAGCGCTTTAATACCTCCATCCACACAATTATCATAAGTGACAAGACACCCAAGAGATATCGGAAACTTGTCTCTCCTTAAAATGTCTGGTTACCACTACTAAAATCTATTGCGGTTTGGTCTCAAAAATCAGTGATCATATATTTGGTTTTGGATTCATTGATTTTGAGACTAATGAAAGCTGAGATTTGTTCAAATGGATTCAGCAGTTCTTTTACAGTTACTACTCAGTCAAATTTAACAGATATCATCTGCATATGCCAGAACCTTTTATATGTTTTTCATGAGGCATGGAAATGCCCCCGAACCACCATCACCCACTCCACCAAGCAAAAGGAGAAGTCCCACCGCAGATACAGAACTATACAACCAAAAGCTAGTCTTAGCAGGCATCTACAATAGACTTATAAAACTACAGCTTGAGACCTGCAAAGCCCAGCTATTGAACTGTCTCCAACAATACCACAACTGCAAACAAAATCCAGTTAAACCACCCCATTGAACCAACATGCCCCACTCCTGACAGGAATCCCCAACCACACACCCAACCTCCTTGCAAAAACCACTCAAAAATCACAAATATGGAATTCACAGATGATCAGTCCTCAAACCAGCCAACATCTCCCACTGCACCAGGCATCGATCCAATGATACCACTTTTGGTCCCAACTCAAGTAAAAATTTGGTACCGAAATGACAAACTCACTCTCCAACTCACAATCCACAGACACCAACATAGACAAACTGACAAGCCGCATTCAACCAGCAATATACTGACATCCCTCCCGCAGTACAGTCAAAGATATAGTTAAAGATCGTAGAGGGGTTAAAATTAAAGATCGAACCCTCTTCAAAGCTCAATCTTTATTAAAATTAAAAGATATTAAAACTCGAAGAGAACTCAATTTCCAAGTGTCCCAAACAACAAGAATACCATGTATTCGTTATGTAATGCAACAAAAATATTAAAAAGGTAAAATTATTGAGTCCACTTCAAGAATAAGTAATTTACAAAGGGCAATAGCACCAAATAAAAACCGGTAAATAACAGTATATTGCGAGCTAAATCTTAAACTAAGCACTATTAAGTTCTCAAATTGTCAGGCATTTGTCGATTGAATACATCGTTAAGGCATTTTTTCAAATTTCCGTTGAATTATTTGCCGAATTTTTTGACTCGTACATTACTGCACACTTTTCTAGACCTTCTGATTTTTATAATCTTGACCTTTGAAGATTTGCTTTTCAGATTTAAAAGATTAACTCTGTCACATCTATGGTGTTAAAAATTACTGCGAGACGAGCATCAACAGAATTATTGGACCTTTCATTAAATTAAGAAAAACGTACTGATTGGTGTGGTTTACCTGTCGTAGGCCTCATTTGCTCCTATTCTTGTTAAAAATTAGACTTGAGCGAATGTCACTATCCTTGTCGATTGTTTTTGTTATAGGTCCATTTTATAAATTACTATTTTTTTTAAAATCAGAGATCGGCCTGTGGAAGAATTTTAGTTTGAAAGTCAAATTTCAAGAAAACATTATATTTGTTAAGGTATTGCAGAATTTATCGAAATCGACTTATCGTCAGTAATAAAAATAATAATTGTCACTCGGACTGTGTCCGAAACCCATATTAAAGATTTGTGAATATACATTTTTGACATTTATTTGATAACAACGAACACACCCAAATAATCACGGTCAATTACTATGATCATTTTTGACAAATACCAAAACCTTCTACATATAATAAAAGCCAAACTCATCCCGTAGCATACTCGGATATATAAAATTCACTACTTGGTTTTGTAATAGTACCATGCAAAAAACATATACAGGGTGTCCGCCGGTAAGGTATACTACTTTGTTTGTTTATAATTTTTGATTAAATGAAAGAGAATGGATCTTAAATGTTTTATTAATTGCCGACATATTATGTATGGAATACAATATCAGATAAATGTCCGCCTCTGTTAGCCTTACAAATGCGAGCCCTTTTGAGCACATTTTTCATTACATTCTCACACATTTCACGCGGTATTTCATTAATTTCATCACGAATATTTTATTTGAGTTGCTCAAGCGTTTCTGGTTTATTTGCATAAGCCTTGCTTTTTAGATATCCCCTCAAAAAAAAGTCCGGAGCAGTCAAATCAGCCGACCGTGCAGCCCAATCAACATCACCATTTTTGAAATAACTTGTTGTGGAAAGAGGTCTCGCAGTAATTCCATTGTAATCCTGGCTGTATGCGATGTGGCACCGTCTTGTTGATACCACATGTTAATCAAGCCCAAAGCATGCAGTTGTGGCGATTAAAAGTTTTCAATCATATCACGATATCGCTCCCCATTCACAGTTACCGTTACGCCGTTTTGATTTTTAAAGAAGTAAGGTCCAATGATTCCTCCTGACCAAATTGCACACTAGACTGTCACTTTTAATGGATGTAAAGGTGACTGATGAATAATTTGAGGGTTTTCCATTGCCCAGAACCGACTATTCTGTTTATTCACATATCCATTTAAATGAAAATGTGCCTCGTCACTCATTATGATTTTTTCATGAAAATCTGGGTTGTCATGGGCGAGCTGTAACATCCTATTGGCATGTGTACGGCGGCGTAAATGGTCTTGTGGAAGAAGCTCTTGTGTCAACTGAATATTAAATGGAAACAAATGCAAATCCTTGTGCAAAATTGTGGCCAAACTTGTTCTTTGAAGACCAAGCTCCTGAGCACGGCGTCGAATTGAGGTTGATGGATTGTTTTGAACACTTTCTTGAGCAGCAGTAATGTTTTCAGCCGATCTTGCAGTACGTTGTGGCCCATGCTTGGGCCTTTCACTTACAGACCCTCTTTCTTCGAAATCATTCGCACGATAAATAGTGCGTTTTGTTGGCACGTTGTTTCTCCCAAAAATTTCACGTAACCTTCTCATCGTCACAGTGGCTGTTTTTTTTTTGATATCGGAGAAATCGGAGAGTTCAGAGAGATTATGTATCGGATATATCTGATAATTTTTTTCTCCGATTTTTATCTGTCAGATCGAAAAAAATATTTTTTGTGTTTTTTTTTTAGTATCAAAAATAATAAATTATTCTATGAATTTCAGCATTAAACTCCCTAAATCAAAGTTTTATTTGTCACCTGATAGCTCAACATTAATCGGAGTTGCCATTTTAGAATTTACTAAAAAATATAAAATACACACTGCTTTCAAACAGTAATCTGTACATTTTTTCAGAGTAAAAAGATCGTATCCGATAATTATCGGAGCGTAAAAAAAACGACACAGAGAGATAATTTTTTTCTCGGATATTAAAAAAAAAACGCATATCTGAAAATTTGACAGTAAATTTATCTCTCCGATTTCTCCGACATCAAAAAAAAAAACACACTCAGTAATCGATGATTGATTTTGATAAAATGTTTTAACGATTAAAACACGTTGGTTTATCGAATATTTTTCAATAATAAATTTGCTACGTGTCTACTTCACGACAGTCAAATATGAACTGTCAATACTAACGTTTACCAAAATGGCGGCAAAACAAAGTAGTATACCTTCCCGACGGACACCCTGTATAAGAAAGTTTTTTGTTGCTATGACAATTTCAATAAATAATGCACACAATATTATAATTGTAATTGTTCTTCATAGTTTGTATACTTTACAAAAAGTGAATTTAAAAACATATGAGGAGGGGAGTATTTCAAACAATTATTATACTTTTCGGACAGCCTAATAAAAATTGGGAATGTAGGGGAATATTTTTCTAATAAATGTCAAAAACTAGTATTCACAAATATTTATCTTCGGTTTCGCACACAGTCTTAATAAAGAAATGTAACAACAAATATAATTAAAAAAATAAAAAAATATTTTGTTTTAATTTGAAAACAAAATTTTAAAGGTCTAATGATTTGGTTTGTGACCATTTATTGAGTTTTATGTGAGTCCCAACTTACGAATACTTTCATTTTTTTTGCTGTGATCAATTGATGATAACTTCGTACAAAATTGGTTGGTCGAAAACCGCCAATCGACCATTGAATATCAGGCACCGATTCGAATCGGAAACTGAAACATCTAACGGAAAAATCAAGGGTTAGCACAAGTTAAGCAGGAAATGAAACGCTATAACTTCGAAAGATTAAGACATTGTGATGTAAGATGAAATTATTATTGGTAATTTAGAAACAAGCAATTGAAATTATGTTCACTTACAATCCACCATATTTAGTAAACAATACAACGCAAAAAAAGCTTTGTTTTATGTCAATCTTGCAAGCAAAGCAATCAAAATGGTGGAGCGCCCTTAACGACACAATCATTAAACAAATGGCAAATATATGATCGGAGAAAACATTCTCATTCTCTTTCGAAAATGCCGGCAAAATGTGTAAGAAGAGTCACCGGAAAATTAAGAAACGAACGTGTGTAAGAAAAAGATAGGCTAGCTTTTGGAAAGAGCTGAACCAATCACATTAGCACAATCCGTATCAACATCAAACAATCCTAGGAAGTTGAACTTCCACACAAAAGGGAAACAGAGTGACATATACCACAACACACGAGCAGTTATACGAGGATGGGTATATAATACCACCATTAGTTAATTTTTACCAATATTAAACGGCATTCAGTAGAATCCTATAAGTTAATTGAGTGATCCTAATTATGCAGTTGACAAGGCACAAACACTGTGACATGCAACCCAAATAAACTTTAAAAGGAATTTGGCTAGAGTAGAGTGAAGTACAGCTTGTGGAGTAGAATTCACAGAAAAGTGGGAAGACAAACAGTAACCTGGAATAAAAAATTTCTACCCGAAGCGAAATACATTAGCAAAGCATTAAAGGAACTAAAGACATCTACCTTCAATAGAGTTCGATAGAAAATTGGAGTTAAAAAAAATCGAATGTTTAAAGAAAAAATTGTTTGGAGTATCAGAATTTTGTCATAATTGTGAGATGAATTAATAATAATCGGGTTGCTTTCTAGACACTCCGAAGATTGCTTGTCAATCTTTACACTAAAGATCACGTCAATCTTTACACTAAAGATCAATAATACAGTCACCAACAACGACTTCTGTGTCTTCGAAATGGAGGTACTCCTTCCAGGCTTCGTTGATCTAACTGCGTAGAATCAGCACTTAGAACAGTGTACTCGCTATAGTTTCACTTTAGTAATGACCTCAGCAATTTACATCCAATATATGAAATTGGTGTCAGTCCAACCAAGTGATATCTGTGTGATTAACTTAATGTTATTGATCTCAAAATTAATGAGTTAAAAACAAAATATATGATCACAGGTTTTAAAGACCAAGCCATTACCGAACTAAATCTGATAAACGCAGGGGTTCCACAATGAAGCGTATTGGGACCAGTACTTTACTTGTTGTACACAGTTGATCTACCAACTACTGAAAATGTGGTCACATCAACATTTGCTGATGACACTGCTACTATGTATTCACATAAAAATCGACAAACTGCATCAAGAGAGCTTGATACAAATTCAAAAAGTAACAAAAGCTCCTGAAATTGAAAATCATTGACTACAACGAGGAGTAAAGAAGAGTGATTCTTTCGCATATAATATAAATTTTGCAATAAAACATGTAATAGTGGTCCAATTTTGATGACTAATGCTTTAATCAAAAGCTCCTGTTATATGTCTACGGGCCTAGCACTTCCATGTTTATGTATTATATCTATGATCGACAAGTAGGGAAGGGAGATGAGTGTTTGAAGGGAAACTAAACAAGACATATGTAATAAAAACCTCATGTTTATAAAAAAATTAAGTTAATTATTTTTGATAATAATAATTATTTTATTTTGTGGATAAAACATCCACAACATGGTGTCAGAAGTGGGATAAAATAATTTCAATAAAGAAAATATATTGAAACGTGAACATATTATTTTATTCGTGATTAACATAAGTGAGGTTAAGAAAAATCACACACGGTTGCTACATAAAAATTTTTTTTTCTGGTGAAAATACTAATTAATATAAAAAAAAATGATTGAGTTGGCTGAGACAATAAAACTTTTCACAGCTACGTGCAATAACATCAATAAAAATATGAAATTAGTCAACGATGAGCTGAAATCGCTTCGTGATGATTTTTATAAGAAAAATGAAATTGACGTTGTAACATCTTATGTTCCATTTCCGAAACCATTGGATATAAATTGTAATATTGAGGAAAATTTCGAACTCGAGAAATTTAAACGAGTACGTTGTGGCATCAGGTATTGACAAATGGCCTGCTACTGAAGAACAGAAAAAGATAAATTTGCGCTGTTATCGTTAATCGTTTATCGTTTTCGGGGATGATGCGAAAATTAAGTTTTCTCATTTTTCTTTGACTAAGGCAGAGAAGAACACTGCTGTAAATGTTATTGAACTAATTTGTAATCGTCTGGTGTCAAAGCGACACGTCCTGTATGACCGATACATGTTTCATACGTGTTCACAATACGAGCATGAGTCTTTTGGTGCGTATTTGATACGTCTCCGGAAAATTATTGACGTATGCAAATATAACGAAAACGTAACCTCAGATGATATGTTGCGGGATCGAATTGCGTTTGGGATTCGAGATATAAATTTAAAGAAACGATTTCTGTCAAAAGATCCAGGCACATTGAAGAAACTCGAGAAAATTATACAGAAAAAGACAGAAAACAGTACAATGAAATATAAGTTTTGTGCGACCAATCATGTTTTAAAGAAAATCAATTGTCCTGCGTTTGGTAAAAAATGTAAATTTTGCGATGGTTTTAATCACTTCAAAGTAGTATGTAAAAAGAAAAATTTTAAAAAGAATAATGACAATGTAAAAGAAGTAAAAATTAAGACAGACAGTGAAAGCGATACGACAATCGGAAAAGTAATTGATTCGAGTAAAACCACTAGTCGTGTACAGTTGAGGCTAAAATTTAATGATGATTGGCAAAACGTTGTGTGTGATTTAGATTCAGGCGCTCAAGCTTGTCTGATCGGATTTAAGCAGTATTCAAAGTTAACGAATGGTAATATTTGTTTGAACGACTCTAAATTGACATTAACAGATTATGGTGGACATAATATTAGAGTTCTGGGACAAGTAAAAATTCCATGTCTTTATGAAAAAAATATAATATAATAACTCAAGTAGTTGATAATGATCGTTTTACAGTATTATTCGAAAGTGCTTGTACCTCTTCGACTTATAAAATACAGCGAAAATATTTGATGGCTATGGACTCTTGCCGGGAGATGTGGAGATCGAGATTGATAAAAGTATTAAACGTGTCATCCAATGTCCTCGCAGAATACCAATGGCAATTCGATCGAAACTAAAGGAAGAGTTGGACTCACTAGTAAAAGATGACACTCGAACCATCAAATACAAAATGGGTGAGCAATATTTTACTAGTGAAAAAGAATAATTGTTACCGAGCAATTGGCGCAGTGGTTAAAGCTGTGGTGTTTGGGACGGGAGGTACCTGGTTCGAATCCCAACGGGGGAGGGTTGCAAAAGGGATTTTTCATCACCTGATTTCGATCGGTGATGACGATGAACACAACTATGACCCCCTGTTGGAGTGCAGAATCCATGGACCGAACCATCGTTCATGTCAGTGCAGGCTGGCTGGAGCAATGCAATGTGCAGATGGATTTAAAAATCGAACCTGTATTCGTGCGTCCTCAATTTGGCTGGTGACGGCGTAAGGTAGGACGTTAAAAATTAACTGCGAAAGAGTTGGGAGAGCTTCGGCCCAGAACAGATTGCAGAGCTCAGAAACAAAAATAAAAATAAAAAAAAATAAAAAGAATAATTGTTTCCGAATTTGTCTAGACCCAATTCCTTTAAATACGGCCATCAAGAGACATTGTAAAACAACAACAATCGACGAAATTTTACCGAAACTTGGTAAAGCGAAAGTTTTTAGTACTATGGATACCAGAAACAAACGAACTACTTTTTGGACTCCAATTGGCCGTTACCGTTGGCTGCGTTGCCCTTTTGAAATTTCTTCAGCACCAAAGCTTTTTTAAATGAAGTTGTACACGGTCGTTCATGATTTGCCAGGTGTTGAAATGTTGGCAGATAATATACTAATTTATAGAAAAGAGGAAACTGTAGAAGAAGCATTCGTGGACCATAATGCAAATTTGGAAAAACTATTAGTAAGTTTCGCGAAAATAATTATAAACTAAATAAATTAAATTGAATCTTTGTCGATCGGAAGTAAAATTCTTTGGACACCTTTTGTCAAGTGAAGGTCTAAAAATGGACGAGTCAAAAGTCGCGGCTATTAAGAATATGCTACATACCAAATCACAGTACAGAAAGTGCTCTTCTTCGCAAGTTAACGTTGGATAAGTCAACGTGGTTATGGTCATATGACGCAGAGAGAGAGAGAGAGAGAGAATTTGAAAAGTTGAAATTTCTAGTTAGTGATATCAAATTATTAAAATATTTCGAGATTAGTAAACAATTGACTTGAGTGTGATTCGAGCAGTACTGGACTGGGTGTATCAGTTTTCCAGGAAAATCAAATAGTGGCTTATGCGTCTCGTACTTTGTCCGCAGCAGAAAAGAATTACGCGATGATAAAAAAGGAGCTAGTAGCCATTTTGTTTGCTTGTGAGCATTTTGATCAACTTATTGTGGGCAACGTTGCGACCATTATAAAGACGAATCATAAACCATTAATAAAAACCACTATTGAAAGCACCTACACGTTTGCAGTTTAAGCTGATGATACTACAACGATACAACATCAAGTTACGTTTTATTGAGAGCAAATCAAACATTATTCCCGACACATTATGAAGGGCATCGTTGGACGTATCGGAACATGACAATTTCATAAATAATTACAATGTATTCAGTGTTGATTATGCAGAAAATGAAATATTCCAAAATTTAAAGAAAATTAATCTAATTCGGTCGTTAAAAATTTCCGATGAACGGACACAGAATATAAAAGAAGAAACCTCAAAAGATCGTTCACTTCAAAAATTGATCTCTGTGATTTCTATTGGTTGGCCGAACCGAATCAGAGATGTTCCAGAAGACATTCAATTATATTTTAAATATAAGCATGAGCTAGCATATCAAAATGGACTCATTTTTCGAAATGGAAAAATTTTAATTCCATATAGTCTTAGAAAATTAATGGTGGAAAAAGTTCATATAGCACACAATGGCATAGAACCCACAATGAATTTAGCAAAAGATACTATTTTCTCCGAATATGGCATCAGATATAAAAGAAAAGGTGCAAATGTGCGACATAAGCATTAGATATTCTAATTCACAGTCACATCCACCTATGCCAATGTATCCATTAAAATACCAATGTATTCATTCCAGTTTGTGTCAATGGATGCTCTAGTATATAATATAAAATCGTATTTAGTTACCGTTGATCATTATTCAGATTTTTTTCGAGCTTGGTATCCTTATAAAGGATTCAACACCAAACTCGGTAATTGAAATCTGTAAGCGAAATTTTAGTTGACAATGGGACTAATTTTATAAATGCACAATTCAATAATTTTTCTGAAGGTTGGAGATTTACACAATTACTAAAGAAAGCAGAAAATTCTAATGAAGATGTATGTTATTGTTTACTGCATTGGCGCAATTCTCCTAATAAAATAGCTAGCAGTCCTGTGCAGAGATTTTTTTGACGTAAAACCAGATCCGGAATTCCACTGTGTGATAATCACTATATACCAAAAGTGGTTGAAGATGTTCCCGAAAAAATTGAAAACCGTCGGCGTGAAAGCAAGTTAAAAGTAAAAAGTTCCTTTTTGGAAGGCAACATCAAATTAGTGCAACAAAAGGAGCAAACCGTCCTGAAAAATAAGGAAAACCCGAAAAACGAACTGTTGCAAGAGAATTGCAATCGTTCTTTAACTGAGAAAAAACTGTGCAGTGAATTGTGCATTGGTCGATTCCACAAATATAAACAAGAATCAAACAATTGCATGGATGCAGGAGCGAATAAAAGTTCTAGAAAACGAAGTTAGCACTCTTAAATCAAATGAAGTCAATAACCAAAAGACTAATATAATAACAACAGCTGTGCAAGAGTACCATACAGATGAAGAAGATTTAGCTAGGGAAACGGAGTTTGTAAGAGTTATAAATCGTAGGAACAAAATGAAACGAAATAATACCTCATCTCTGCCTCAATTACAACTGAATGTTCCAAAGGTTATAACAAAAAAGCTACAAAAACTAGCTCAACCCCCACCAATAGTCATAAATGAAATCAAAGATTATGACTTACTATATGAAAAAATAAAAAATATAACTGCAACAGATCAGTTTAACGCAAAGGTGATGAATGGAAATAACATCAAAATAAACTTGAAAGATAGTGAAAGTTACCGACAAGTAACAAAAATGCTTAATGAAGGAAAGCACTATTGGCACACGTTTGAAGACAAACAAACTAGACCAATCAGAGTGATGGCTAAAAACCTTCATTACATATGTACAATAGAAAAGATAATTGATGACTTAAAAGCTCAGGGATTTAAAGCTGTTGATGCATCAATTCAATTAAAAAAACGAGATAAAACACCTCTTAATATGTTTATGTTGACCTTCGAAGCCGAAGAGATAATCAAAAAAATATATCAAATTAAGTACATCTTAGAATGCAGAGTGATTATACAGCCATAAGAAGGTAAGCTTATACCACAATGTCATCAATGCCAAGCGTATGGACGTACACAAAAGTATTGCAATAAGGAACCAAGATGTTTCAAATGTATCGGAAAACCTCATTCAAGAGATTGCGCATTATCAAACAATGGGCAGGTCAAATGCATTCACTTTGGAGAAAATCATCCTGCTAACTATAGAGGATGCAGAGTTGCTATTGATTTACAAAGCATCAAGTTTAAAAGAATGAATGAAAAAAATTCAAATTTAAGTAGAAAACCAACCATTCGGAAAAACAAGCCCGAAGTAATACGACGAAAAGTATCGGAAATTCCTCGGGAGGAAATGAGCAATTTGACGTACGCTCAAGTATTAAAGAGTAAAGTAAATCAAAGAGAAACTACCCAAAGTGCGGATATTAGTCAAACTCTAAAATTGATATTAAGTAAACTTAATACGTTTGATGAGCGCTTACACACACTTGAGTATAGTGCTAAATGAGCTATCCCTTAACAGAAAAATGGCCAATAATCTTAGAATTATATGCTGGAATGCAACATCAACAAGAATTGCAGGTCGTGTTAAAAACAGAAAAAATCTACGGAGACTCACTTTACTCGGAGACTCACTTTACTAGACAATCACGGAGACTCACTTTACTAGACAATCAAATATTAAATTTAAAAATTATCAAGTATATAAAACCAATCACTCAGAAAACACTGCTAAAGGAAGTAGCGTTATTATAATTAGAAATAACATCCACCATTACGAAGAGCTGAAATATGAAACAGTTGAAATACAAGCAACTGCTGTTAACGTCAAAACGAAACACGCCCTCCGAAACACGCGCTGAAAGAAAAAGATTATCTCGAATTCTTCAGTAAACTAGGAAAAAGATACATAATTGGAGGAGATTTTAATGCAAAAAATGTCCATTGGGGTTCTAGGCTAACAACGACTAAAGGTAAAGAACTGCTTAAAGCTGTCAGAAAATGCGGTAGTGAAACCTTGCCAACTGGAAAACCAACCTACTGGCCTACAGATCAAAATAAAATACCAGACTTCATTGATTTTTTTATAATCAAAAATATATCAATGAACTATATACAAGTAGAGGAAAGTCGAGATATAAACTCGGTCCATTCTCCTATACTTTTGACATTAAGCGAAAAAATTATTCAAAAAGAAAGAAATCCAAGCCTAATTAATAAACACACTTGTTGGGAAAACTCTAGGCAGACCTTAGAAGAAAAAATTAACCTTAAGGTTCCATTAAAAAACGAGGAGCAAGTAGAAAACGAAGTTCCAAAAATTTGTAAATGATATACAACAATCAGCCTGGGAAAGTACCCCAAAAATTAAATATGAAATAAAATGAAACAACTACCCTAAATAAATTAGAGAACTTTTGGCAGAAAAAAGAAGAGCGAGAAGAATATGGCAGCAAACAAGAGCACCTCAATATAAAACTAAGTTAAACAATTTAACTCAACAGTTAAGAAGGGAAATCCAAATAGTAAAAGATGAGTCAATCAGTAACTGTCTAAAACTTTAGAATCTCAAATAATAACGGTGGAATCTAAAAAAGAAAGTGAAGAAAATCTATTGACTTCACCAAAAGAAGTCATGCATGAGATAAAATTCAATATGAATTCAAAAAGCTCCTGGTTATGATCTTATTACTACAGAAATTTTAAAAGAACTACCAAGGAAGGCTCTAGTTAAGCTTACTTATCTTATCAATGCAACAGTTAGAATCAAATTTGTGCCCAGTTTGTGGAAAATTGCAGAAGTAATAATGATACCAAAACCTGGAAAACCACCATACAAAACTTCATCTTATAGACCAATTTCGTTATTGCCAGTTATGTCTAAGGTCTTTGAGAAACTACTGATTAAAAGGTTAAATCCGATAATCGAAAGGAATAACTTAATCACAAATCAATAATATTGATTTCATCGTCAACACTCGCAACAATACAACAAGTACACAGAGTAATCAATGTAATTGATAAAGCACTTGAAGAGAAAAATGTCTGCTCCACGATATTTTTAGACGTGGCACAAGCTTTTGACAAGGTTTGGCATAAAGGACTTAATCATAAGTTAAGAAACTAACTTTTACCAATGCAATTCGCTAAAATACTGGAATCATACTTGAAAGATAGATTCTTTAGAATTAAATTTGTTGAAACTTATTCTGAATTAAAAAAAATAAAAGCAGGTGTACCGCAGGGCAGCAGGTGTATACAGCAGGTGTATTAGGACCGATTTTATATTTACTATACACGTATGATCTACCTGAATTAGAAAACAACACAGTGGTGAGTTTTGCTGATGACACTGCGATCCTAGCTGTTGGAAAATCAGGTATCCGCGAAGCACATAAATGGACTAAAAGATGGCGAATTAAGCTAAATGAAACTAAATCAGTTCACATAAATTTTACCAACAAACGAGTTGAACATAAAGCGGTTTCAATAAATCGAAAAATAATACCGAATGTGAACATAGCTAAGTATCTAGGTATGACCCTCGATGCTAAACTTAGATGGAAGGTCCACGTCAAAAAGAAAAATGAAGAACTAAAACTAAAATATAGAAAAATGCATTGGCTGATAGGCAGACACTCTTTTCTATCATCATACAATAAGCTGCTATTTTATAAGCGGGGCGTAGAGTGTGACTGTCACCTCAACGTAGAGAAAAATTATAAATTAAATATTTAATTGAATAATATCTTCGCGGTTATCCCTGGACAGCTATGGCAGCCAAACGGTCAGGATAGCTATGGAAACATGGTGAATTTCTGGCGTAGTAGGCACCTAGTTGATGAACAACAGCAGCATAATAAAATCCAGGAAGCGTCTATCTTACAATGAGCGGCTTCTCGATCTGCTTCTGCACCGAATCGGTCGGCAGTATTTAAAGTCTGGCCGTAGACTGAAAAGGCTAGGGGAAGGACACACTTAAAATAAACCAGCAATGAATAAAACATCAGGAAATAATACCCCAGGTGGCAGACCTGCACTGCAGGAAAATCCAACCTCTACGGAGGTTGACCCCATGGATTCTGGGGAGGGTCAATCATTGCAAAACAAGCATGACGCCATTGGCTCAGACAATTTCATGAGCGGAAATACTAGTGACAACCCATTCAGAATGGCAAGCTAATGATGAGATCTCCTATAAGGCCACGAAGTATCTCTGTGGAAAATTTAGCAAAAAGTAATGATTCTCGGCAGATGAGTTACAGTAGTTCTCAACAAATATCTGAGAGTGATTCAAATGATAAAATAATCCAAACATTACAAGCTGAATTAAAGGAAGCACGAAATGAGATCCAAAAATTAAAACTGATGATAGAACAGAGTCAGCCACAAAAAAATAATTATACTATACCTGATTCGAGCGAAGAAGAAGACATAGTAGCACAAGAAACAGCATGGCTACTACCAAAATCCAAAAAAGGAAGCGTTCGTCAGAAAAAGGTAATCAAGCAAGTACTGCATCCGACAAAACGGATAACCATCTAAATCCAAAAACATAATCTCAGCCTGAAAAAATAACATACCAGGAAAGCATACAACTTTTCAAAAAACTAAAGAACCTAAAAAAAGCAAACAAAATCCTCCCCCCGTAATACTTAGCAATGTGACAAACTATTCAGTCATTAACAAGTCATTACAGGATAACAGCATCAATTTTCAAGCTAGAATGATGAACAACAATCAACTGAAACTAAATGTAGACACCGAGACAGATTATAGAAATCTAACACAATATTTAAACAGTTCGCAGTAACAGTGGCATTCATATGAAAATAAGCAGACTCGACCAATAAGGGTTATGTCTAACCATTTACACCAATCATTCAACTCAGGAGACATTAAAAGTGAACTGTGCGAAAGGGGTTTTAAAATCCTTGATGTCGTCAATAAAATTAAAAAGTCTAAGAAAGGGGATGAAGAAATAAGAATTCCTCTTCCATTATGCATGCTAACCTTCGATAACAAAGAAGATATAAAAAAAATTTACGAAATAAAACATATGTGCCATATGGGAGTAAAGATCGAGGCGGTTAGAAGTAATCGTATAATTCCGCAATGTAAACGTTGTCAGCGATATGGCCACACTCTAAAGTTCTGCCAACACGAACCTAGATGTGTTAAATGTGCTGAGAAACATTTAACTATTGCTTGTGAGAAACCCAGGACCACCGCGGCAAAGTGTTCAAACTATGCACAGGCCCACCCTGCAAGCTACCGAGGATGTCTGGGAGCGAAAGAACAACAAAAAGGAAGAAATAATCAAAATAAACCAATGAGTTTACAAAAGAGTCAACCAACAGAATCCTTTAGTTATCATGTCAGAGGTAGTATATCTTATGCACAGGTGGCTGCGAAAGGAAAGGTCAGCTCAGGATCAGTGTTGAACCCTACACATTCGAATAGTCTGATGGAAATGATGCAGAATGTTTCGAATGCCATAAGCAACCTTTCTGAAAGGCTACAAAGATTGGAGCAGGGCAATTCTGCCTTATTATTCTAATTATTTCTCCCAAAATGATGTACCAAGAAAAATTGAGAATTGCTACATGGAATGCTAACGGTATTAAAAATAAAAAAACATGAACTTGAAGTCTTTTTAAAAATGCAAAATATCGATGTGTGTCTGGTATCTGAGACCCACTCAACAAGACAATCTTACTTAAAAATTCAGGGTTACCAACTTTACGAAACAATTCATCCGGATAACCAAGCAAGAGGTGGAACCGCTGTTATAATAAAAAATTATATTAAACACCATGAATGCCAGCATTATAAATTACCTGAAACCCAGCTTACCGTAGTAGAAATTACATCTACCAAGCAACGCCTTCAGACAGGAGCGGTATATTTTACACCTAGATACAACCTGAAGAAATCAAACTACTTGAATATCCTACAACATTTCAATGGTAGATTTATATTAGGAGGTGATTTTAATGCAAGACATGTTGACTTTGGATCTAGGCTTACAACAACCAAAGGGATGTAACATACATTCCACTGGCAAGCCGACATATTGGCCTACGGACGCAGTTAAAACTCCTGATCTACTGGATTTCTTTATATCAAAACAAGTTTCATCAAATTTTATTGAAGTAGAGGGTAGTTCAGATATGGTCTCTGATCATTCTGCAGTGATACTTACCATAAGCGACAAGATAATTAGGAAGGAAAGAAGACCAACTCTTGTCAATAAAACAACTGACTGGGTTAGCTTCAGATCTGAATTAGAAAGCATTATTAACCAACAAACACGATTAAAAACGGTAACGGAGCTAGAGGAAGAGGTTGAAAACTTCATAAATATCATTCAATTAGCCGCGTGGAATAACACTAAAGAAACAGCATCCAGCATCTACTGGTAAAAGCTACCCAAGAGAAATTAGGAACCTGGTCTTAGAAAAAAGGAAAGTTAGGAAAAAATGGCAACAAACGAGGAGTCCATCTGACAAGACGATCCTAAATAACAAAGCACAGCAGCTTAAGCGAGAAATTCAGAAACTAAATGAAAAATCGTTTTCTTCGTTTCTTGGAAAGTTGACGGCTGATGAAAATACAGACTACTCATTATGGAAGGCAACCAAAAGAATGAAAACCCCAATCATGCAGATCCCTCCTATTAAGCGAAGTGATGGCTCGTTGGCCAAGGATAACAAATCAAAAGCTGAAGTATTTGCTGATCACCTGGCTGGTATTTTTCAACCGAATGAGACCGAATCGGATATTATACTCGAAAATGGAAGCAACGACTATGAGGGCAGAATCCCTCTAATAACATAGAAAGAAGTTAATAGGGAAATAAAATTCAATCTGAAGACCAAAAAGGCTCCTGGATATGATCTTTTAACAGGAGAAGTTCTAAAGCAACTACCAAAGAAAGCTATTGTCCAACTAACCCATTTGTTTAATGCTGTTATTAGATTATGGCATGTTCCTTCCGCTTGGAAAGTTGCAGAATTATTATGCTACCGAAACCAGGTAAACCACCAAATGAAGCTCAATCATATCGTCCGATATCCCTGCTAATGGAGAGACTTCTTCTGATAAGAATGACACCAATAATAGAAATTAGAAACCTAATACCGGATCACCAATTTGGATTCAGATGTAAACATTCAACAATTGACCAGATTCACAGAATTACAGACATTATAGAAAAGGCGTTAGGAAATAAACAAATTTGTTCTACCTTATTTCTGGATGTGGCAGCAGCTTTCGATAAGGTATGGCATGAGGGATTAATACATAAACTAAAAGTTATGCTTCCGGGACCATATGTTGACCTTCTGGAGTCGTACTTATCTAAAAGACTTTTCAGAATAAGACAAGAAGATGAGTATTCCAAACTGAGAGAGTTAAGGGCAGGAGTTCCACAAGGCAGTTTTCTAGGCCCACTCCTATATCTACTTTATACAAGTGATATACCACAGTCCGATCATGTAAGCGTAGCAACGTTTGCTGACGACACCGCTATAATAGCAACAGCGCAAACTGTCGAAGAGGCGGCGAATAAGCTTCAATTTGCAAGTGAAGAAATTCACCAGTGGACCAAGCGATGGAAAATCAAACTTAATGAATTAAAATCTGCGCATGTCAACTTTACGAACAAACTATTGGTTAATCCGCCGCCAATCAGCATAAACGATGTCATGGTGCCATTCGAGAACTCCGCCAAATACTTGGGTATGACACTGGCTGTTAAGCTCAAATGGAAAGAGCATGCGAAGAAGAAAAGAAAGGAGCTTGATCTTAAATATAGACAATTGTACTGGCTAATTGGACGACGGTCAAAATTAAGCACAGACAACAAAATATTGATTTACAATCAAATCCTAAAACCGGTCTGGTTATATGGTATTCAGCTTTGGGGCTGTACTAAAAATGCTAACATCAAACTTATACAAAACTTCCAGAATAAGGTACTTCGGAGTATAGTCAATGCACCCTGGTACATTCGTAATAAGGATTTGCATCGAGATTTGGGGATACCGGATGTAAAACATGAAATAAAAAGATTTGCAACGAAGCATGAATCGAGGCTATTGCAACATGTTAATGCGGAAGCCTCTCGGCTTCTGGATAATGAACACATGGTTAGAAGACTAAAGCGAACCAAACCCTTCGAGCTCGTCAGTATGTTAGCAGCTACCTATTAACGAACAGGCATTGGAGCATCGTTGGATCAATAGTGCCTCATTATAGTTTAGTTTTTAAGAGTTCAGATGTAAATTGATGGATAGTCTGAAAAGACTAGTTTCAATAAATAATAAATAAAAAAAAAAAAAACTTTATAAGCAAATACTGAAACCAATATGGACTTATGGTATTGAACTTTGGGGTTGTACAAAACCCAGTAACGACAATATCATTCGAAGGTTTCAGAACAGGGTACTAAGAAACATTCGCTCCATGGTACGTCAGGAATAGTGATCTACATAGAGACCATAAAGTGGACCCCGTTTAATTGAAATTAAAAAAAATGCAAGGAAACACGAAGAAAGACTCCATCAACATGTGGATATAGAGGCAATTCAGCTGTTAAACAACACCAATTTTATAAGCAGACTGAAAAGAACCAAACCCTTTGAACTGGTTTAATTGTTAATGGAACCAGCGGCTTGATGGAGACTAGATTGTAATAAAATAAATTAAACTCAATTTATTTAAAATAAAAAAAAAATAAAAAAATAAAAAAGTTTATAAAATCTCAAAGTTAATTATTTGATAATAATAATTATTTTATTTCGTGGATAAAACATCCACCACAGCAAAAATTATCTTAACAAAAAATATTACATGCACGAAGTAAACATGTTACAAATTTTCAAGATTTCTAGACATCTATATATTTAAATCGTTTATCTTTAGTTATAGAGCAAAACCATTAAAAATCATGGATACTGCACCTATAATAATCATCACCAGCATTTTACATAATTCATTGCCAACCATATTCATATAGATTTATGTAATGATACTGCTACATTTAAATGTTAACTATGTGTATAGTTATATCTAATTACAAAACATATATAAATAAAAATTTAAGGTCATTATAGCAAAACTATTAAATGCGATACCTGTAGAGTGTATACAGATTGTAGAATTAAACGTTACAGTTTCGTCATAGAAAATTTCTGGATTTCATTCATACTTTACCACACGTACCAAAGCAAAATCAAAACCACACAACATTCACCAATTTACTTTAACCAAGAAATAAAAAAAAATGTTTACCCCTTTCCTAGGTAGTAATGAAAAAAGTTTTTCATCGTCATTCAGTTGTATTTTCGTACTCATATGTGTCTTACGAGAATTTATTCACGAAAATAATTGAATTTTTTTTATAAATTATTTTCAATTGTGATTCGCCGAATTAACAAAAATTTTCATCTTTCGTTTATGTCTCGGCATCTTGCGTACATTTGTCTGTGCAGTGCATTCTAATAAAAATTATATGTGCAGCATTTTGTCATTCCATTGAAAATTGTGAATCAATCAGTTTCGTTTAGTAAGACACGTGAAGTAGTAGTGCGGCCGCCGTCCGAGTTTGTTATCAAACAATTTTTTTTTTGTTCAATTTTCCCCTTTTAAATATGTTTCGGGTGAATATATAGTACGGAGAAAAGTGGAGAAAATTACACTTTGAATGTACGTTATAAATGCTCCAAGATTTATACTTGTTTACGACATAAATTTTTGCAAAATTTAAATAATTTTGTGAAGATGATTAATTTTTTATTTTTTTAATCTAAAAAGAAAAATGTGTGTGGTTGTGAAATATTCGTTTGTGACAAATTTAGTAAATAAAAATGAAATATTTGCGATGTGATTTTGCGCGAATATGAACTATTTATTGGTGTTTTGGCACAAATATTTCAAGGGGCAACAATTTGTTTATAGCTATGTGATTGTTGTTTTTATAGTGAAAAAAAAACGTTAAATTAAAATTACCTTCGGATTTAGTAAGCGCACATCAACAGGTAATCAGAAATTTCTATATAGTAGACTTGAAATGTTTTCTCTCACATGTGATCTCACATGTGACAGAGTTGTTTTTTGCTGTTGTATAACTTAGGGTGTTTAACCCCTTTAAAAATGTATCGAAATTTTTGGGATCAGCTGCAATTTATGGTTGTGATATTTTATTGTGATTGTTGGATGCTTCAAAATCAAAGGTGGTTTAACATTTTTTAAAAAAAACCGGGTTATTGTTATTTAAAATTATATAACTTATAAATCTTATCTCAAATCTTAAATGAGTTTTTAAATTGCTATGGGTATGGTTACACGATGGCTACAACAAACAAAATAAACAGCACTAAAACATCAACAGAAACCCACTATATGATGTATAAGAATATGCAATTAAGGATTGGTATGTGAAACACGCGGTCGCTAAAAATTCCAGATGCTTTTGACGGTGTTATCTTTTCTATGAAAAAGTGATGGTTAAAACTTGTTGCCCTCTCAGAAACATATAACGAGTTTTTCAATAAGAGGTTTCCTTTTGATATTAAAAAAACGAGTATTTTTTAAGAGAAATCAATGAATGATTATTTCATTGTAAAGAGGTAGGTATGCCATTAATATTTGAAAACGATATAAACAAAGGCCGCCACGACTACGCTTACAGCACCATATCCTTTGCATGAAATTTTCCATGACTAATTCGCATAATTGCGGCTGTATGTCCTCGGTAACTTCACGAATTTCATCTTTAAGGCCCTGAATCGATTGAGAAGCATTGCCATAGACCTATGTTTCACGTAGTCCCAAAGAAAAAAGTCTGAAGTGGTTAAATCACAAGATCTCGATGGCCAATTGTGATCACCTCTTCGAGAAATAACACGGTCAGGAAACTTTTCTTGCAAAATTACGATTGTTTCTTTGCTTTGATTGTAGCACGTAGCGTCGAAAATAAACGTCGTCCACATCAATATCTTCCAATTTCGGCCATAAAAAATCTTTATTCATAGCTCAGTAGCGCAATCCATTCACCGTAACAGTTGCACCAATGCGTTTCAATGCGTTGTTGAAGCGTGTATCGTACCTTTTTTAGTAATGGCGTAGTTTTTACTTGTCAAATGTCAAAAGATGACAGCTTCAAAATTGACAGCGGCCC
Organism: Tipula confusa; assembly: GCA_963556175.1. Classification (NCBI taxonomy): domain Eukaryota; kingdom Metazoa; phylum Arthropoda; class Insecta; order Diptera; family Tipulidae; genus Tipula; species Tipula confusa. Next base: position 151,487,234 of record OY744476.1, on the reverse strand, counting down.
AAATAGCAGGCTATTTAAAATGAAATTTCTTATTGGGTAATCGTATAGATTCGTACTTCAGATATGAACTATACCAACCAATACGAGGACAGGATGATGTTTCTTCTTAAAGGTCCTTCCAATTTGGTTGGACCAACCAATTTGGTTGGTCCAACCAAATTGGTATGTTGGTACAACCAAATTGGTTGTACATACACACGATCCAATTTGGTTTTATTTTGTGTACGTTTAAGAAAATTAACAACAAAAAATATTTTATATGTTGACTACTTTCTCGTTTTCGCTTATGTTTTACTATAGACTAAAATAATATCATCCAACAACAATACACACGATCCAATTTGGTTGGTTGGTCGGTCGGTTGGTTGGAAATTTCCATCCAACATGCCCGACCAATTTGATTTTAACCAACATGCATCCACACGTACCAATTTCCAACCAAGTTGGACCAACCGTCCGACCAAATTGGATCGTGTGTAGGGCCTTTTATATTGATTGCACTATTTATTTGTTGTTATCTCACTCTTTTCTTATAATAGTCTGTTAATTTTTCCTTTATATCAAATATAAAGCAAGCAGAGTTAAAAAAACGTCTTATATTTAACGGAAGCAACTGACTCTATTTACATCTATCATTATATAGAACATAATCTTGCGTTTTGATAATGGAATGGCATACACATTTAGTAAATTTCCGTTGAATTTTTTCAATTCGCATGGTGTATTCCTTGGTGTGAATTATATTTATGAATATAGACATATTTGCTAACATTTTAAGGAACACGGGTTAAAAGCAGTTCCTGTCAGGAAGTATGTATATGCACCACACTTTGCAAGCTCTACTTCTCCTGAGGCTACAAGGAATTATTTAAGTAACAAACTGCAAATTTCTGATGGCGAATTGGACTGTCGTTTACTAGTTGCAGCCAACAGACACGTTAGTATTTTTAATTTCGTTTCATTCAAAATTGGGGTGAGTCCTGATATATTAATTAAGTTGCTGCGACTGGATATCTGACTAGAGGAGTGAAACCAAAAACACGTTCAGTTAACGGTGTCGATGGCTTAACATATGCACCTATATCATCTACAACTTCAAGTTAAATCTCACTGCCGACCTAAATCAGGTCATAATTCGGGGTGTTTCAATAGCAGTTAAATCCATTTTTAGCTGCAGATTACTTCATTTCGGATAATTCAATGACTGTGAGGCGATTTGTATTAAAGTTACTGCTGCGTCCTAAAACTTTGTTAACGGTGTGCATAATATTGATTGATTGATAGATTTTGAATATACTGCCAAGCATTAAGCAGGATATCCCGGAAAGCGCCGGGCCCACAGTACACCCGTTTTTACATATACTTGGAAGGATATGGAAGGATACTAGTTAAATTATTGAGATCGACCCGGTTATAGACACCTTGGCGGCCAATAGTTAGTAAATTTTTGTGAGTTAGGGAAAGGAAAAAAATGTAAGTTATGACATAATTGGTCCGATTTCCCGGTAGCCAATATTCAAACTACTGTTAGTGTAAGACAATCACTTTTTTGTTGTACTGCTCTGCATTCTGCCATCTCTTATCAGCAGCTCCAGTATGCCGCCATTTATCTGTAATCAGCAATGGTACCCTGAAAACAAAACTATTAACAAACTAACTACTTTTAGTCGTAGGCTGTAATAAATTGAATTAATTTTGCTCTGAAATTATAATTAATTAATTTTTAATATAATAACATCATTATACAATTTAATTCCTGGAAGCCATAGTTGTAGTCACTACAACTATGTAGTCACTAGCCATAGTAGTTTCATTGTCAATAACACCATTCAAAATACGTTCGCTGAACGACCATATAACGATATACAAAATATGAACACAAAAATTATAAAAAAATGTATTTTTAATTTTTTTTTTTGAAAATATAAAACATACCCAGCAAATGCAAATCTAAAATACAAAAACATTAAATACAAACCAAAACACTTACACAAACCTAACCCCCCCCCCTCCTGGCACGAACAAATCAAAGCCATTCCCATCCACAGATCCCACAACCATCCCCAACCTGTCCAGTCATAGGCAATTCCAAGCAATGTCCATGTCTACACCTCACGCCAGTACCTCAAACCGGGAACACACATCGACACTTCCACATAACTGACAATCAACAGGAACATTCTAATAGGAACCTATTCATCCAGACATGAATGATATAAAGAAAAAAACACCCTCTCTATTACAGAGACAATAGAGTTCACAATAATAAAAACAAAAATAAAAAAACAAAAACATGTAGTGATACACAATCCACACATACTATATAAGATGCCTCACAAACCTCAACAACAACAGACCATGACACCGTGATTCAATACACAATCGATGAACACGAACCATGTTATCAACGACAATCGAAACACATCACACATGAACACTAGACGCAACAAACACTTGAAAAACCAAAAACCACGCTACCTCCAATTCAGGAAATTATGTTTTAAAGACACTCACAAAACAATTACTTCTTAAACTAAACAGCTTTCCGTTTTTACTAAGTCCCTTAAATTGTTAAGCCCTACATGAATCCCACTTCCATACACCCCTATATATATGTATATATACATACACATACACACACACATATACACATAAACACATAAAATGAAATATATAATATGTGCATATATACACATATACACATATGTGCACATATACACATATAACTATATATTATAATAACCTACAACGATAATACATATATCTATCCCTTGCTAAAAAAAAAACAAAAAAAAAAATGCGCTTACCACGAACACAAAAATAACTAAAATTCTCAAACTATCAGATAAAATAAAAATGTACAATCAAAAATTATGCACTGACACCTGTCTCTGGGAAAAACGACAGAGTTCAAGATCCACCCCATTCACACACAACTCAAACTATAAAAACAAATTTCAAAAAATGAAGAGATCGAACTAAAACACGTCCGATCTCTTCAATGAACAAAAATGCACGCCCAACAAATGGTGAACCAACTCTTGTGAAAAAAAATACTGAAGAAAATTCGAACGAACGCAACCATAAAAGCGCCTTCAGTGTAAAGTCACGAACAGTCTAGCATTACAAAGCCTTCGTAAACTGCCCCGTAAACGCAACGCCATGCCTAAAGGAACAACCAAAATTACACTCGCATTTATAAACAATAACAAAACCAAAAAAATGTGTAAAATAATATAACTTAATAATTCTATAATAATAATTAAATTAAATTGCCAAATTATTATTTTTTTTTTTTAAATATACAAATAAAATTAAATATAAAAACATAATACATATCTTATAAAATTTGTTATTGATACATATAGCAATCAACCCAATTAACATTTGACTATTTCTATTAATGCACATGTATATTTGCACTAGTGTACATTTTAAGTTCAATGTTTGATTTGGTGAATAAAAACATCAAATGTGTCTTTGCTACCAAGCTAATCGTTTAATTCTACCACTTGCTGGCATGTCATTAATTGACACGTCATTAATTGCCAACAGAGAATAATCATTTATTTTAATAATTTTCTTCTGTTTTTCTACTTTCACTACACTATAAACAAACTTTGTACGTTTAAATACTCTATAACACTAAACTTAACTGAAAAATTCCACTTGCACTATTTAAATTATTTATTTTTCCACTATCGACTAACAAATGCGTCTATACCACTTGTTAAGTTGTTAGTCGAGCCTTTGTTAACGGTGTGCATAATATGACACTAAATTCTAATCTTATAGTCTTTATATACGGACCATTGCAACATCATCAGTTCTCTTGCACAGTATCTTGATGATCGATCAATTGTGTTAGTTTTTGGTGATTTTAATTTACCAAGTATATCGTGGACATCTTAATCATAAATGTCTTCATTACCGTATCAGGTAACTTCTTCGAATTAATATATAAATTAATCGAAAGATTGTTTGATTGTCTGGTTGAAAACGATGAACTTCATAACTCAATTTTATTAACTATTAAACTTATGGTAAAACTGAATTTGTAAGTCAAGTTATAAGTCATTTTTGGTTACAATTAGAGAGAGCAATTTTCGAGGTCTAGAATTTATGATGCTGTGTTTTTTGGTATCGAAAAGTTCATTCCGACTCGTCAGTTTCACCCGCAGAACAAAACTATATGTTTTGACAAACATTTAGGCTGGTGACACACCAAAATAGACAAAACGTTTTTTTTTGTCTTAAACCGGCTTTGGCCAAAAACAAAATGAATCGATTGAGTAAAAAATGCTAGGAAAATGTATTTTCTTCAGGCTATTATGTTTTGTTCAGGCTATTGTTTAAAGTTGCCCGAGCCGATTTAAAAAAATGTGCATACATTAAAATTTTGCCAATATATTAGTGATTAAGGTCGCGATAAAATGTATCCCAATAATTGTTGGTCCTTTATCAATACAAAAAGAGGTACTTTTAGTTATTCTACACAGTATGAAATTGGATAACATTAAGTCTGACTGTATTCGAAATTTTAGTCTTGGTGTTGGCCAAATCATTGTCTTGGTACTGATCTTGTCCTTGCAACTGATTTAAGCAGATGTGTACAGCCTCTGGCTTTGTGGTAATTTAACAGATCCCTTGAAGTTGGTTATTTTCATCGTTATTGCGGAAGTCGTCGTTTATTATTCCAATTTTCACGTAACCATAATCACAAACACCATAAGTTTTATTATTCGATACAGCACCAACAACGACACAACTCCGGCTCGAGAAGAGCAGCATTCCATCATATAGAAGCACCCCAGTTTTGACGATTACCCAATTATGTTTTACATTCAATGTGTGTTTCGTTCGGGCCCTTTTTTGCTTCTCGGTATTTTTCTTGATTTTTTCGTTTCGATTTCGGTGCGTCGTGCAGTGTGGAGTAACAATTCAAAGTTGCACGAATTTTATCGGAGTCAATTAAATATGCGTACATGGTTGAGGTTCTAGATGCACGACACCTTCGCGTATTTGATTACTAACGCGAAAAGTTCTCAACCATACATTGCGAGTCAACCATTCGTCAATTCTGGATGAAGAGGTTGCCGTAGCACGTTCAAATGGTACTCCCTTCGTTAAAAAAAACAATGTCTTCTTGTCGTGGCTGACCGGGCTAATAAAGTGCTATGAAAAAAGCACAAACAAGTTTCCTTGAGACCAGATGTGAATATAGAATTTAAAAAATATCTATTATCAGAATTTTTTCACCATAATTCTCGAACTCGTTTCAATTCAAATTCTTGACGTCGTAGCACGGTCGCAACATGATTCTATAGTAAGTCTAGACAAAATTCAATAAATTATCAAAGTTCTACTGATTAAGATCTTGGTAATCATTCGGCAGCAAATAATTTTACATGTTATTATACTATCAAATTTTCGGTACCAACTCTTTTAAATGTAAACCTGGCTATTAGTATATTCTCAAAAACTCTTCTAATAGTTCTGTTTCAAGAAATCAGTAAGTCATTAGCATGGTTGGCGGGATGCATAAGCTTATCCAAATCCAACCGTCTTTCAATTTTCGAAATTCATTTACAAACTCAGTTTTTAATTGATACTAGCGCAGACGTTTCGGTCTTACCAGCTCGCTTTGTTCGGAACCCAGTGTCGACCCATTATTCAGGTTATTTACAGTGAACGGCTCTACGATAAACGCTTTCGGTGCAAACGTTTTAAAACTCGAATTCTCCTGGGAGTTTATTGTTGCTAACGTGTCTTATATACAAAGACAAAGGCTCAAAGACCTCCGTTAACGTCTTTGTATACATCTGGTACACTTTTTTTCAATGATGCTACTGCTTTAACTGGGATTGATAGGTCAACGATGGACCCAGGAGTATTGAACACTATTACAAAATTCCCGCACTCCAGCCCTCTGCATCTTGTGCAAAAAAATAATGGAGAATGAAGACCGTGCGGAGAGTTCCGAGCACTTAATAAAGCCACGATACCAGATCGGTATCTCTAGGGTTTTACTCAACACTTCGAGGGCTTCAAAATATTCAGGTTGATAGACCTTGTTCAGGTCCCCCTCCGACAAAACAGATGAACATTCCGTAATCTGCGATTTCGACATCTTTTGGACCTTTTTCTTAGGAATGCAGCCCAGTCATTCCAACGTCTTATGCATTCAGTTTTACGAAGACTTGACTTCTGTTTTGTATATCTAAACGACGTGCTCATTGTCTCTCTATATTATGACAAACATCTCGAACACATTGAAATTCTCTTTTTAGGCCACTTGATTACTAAACAAGGCATATTACGATCGCAAGAACGGGTTCAAGTCATCAAAAATTTCGACTACTGACTGTAAAACAATTGAAACGTTTTTTAGGTATATGATAAACTTTTATCGACGCTTCATTCTTGGTGCTGCTGCGGATCAAGCATTACTGAACGACATCATAAAAGGCAATTCAGTGGTCGACAGTAGTAATTGAAGCGTTCGAAAGCTGCAAAAATAAACTTACGGACGCTACCTTACTAATTCATCCATCATCATTAGCACCTCTGGCGATCATAGTTAACGCTTCCGATACAACGATTCGATTATACGGATACTTGGCGATTGCCACTCGGCTTCTTTTCGGTACATCTCAATGATACACAAAAAATAACAGTGCTTATGGGCATGCAATTCTATTATGGTTCGCACCTTATTTGGTGATCAAACATTTTTGGCATCTTCTCGAAGATCGTACCACTGGTCGACGCTTTTAATCAGAATTCCGAAAAAACATCTCCTCGTCAACTCAGAAACTTAGACTATCTTAGATTTCTTAGATGGTCAATTCACGACTGATAGCCCGCACTTCTCTAGCATGCATAATGTCGTCGCTGAAACCCTCTCACGCATTAATCAAATGTCTATCCCGGAAAGTATTGATTATGCTGTCATCGCAGATGCTCAGTCCAATGATGAAAAATTTTAAGAAATCTTATGGAATAATTCTGTTCTCAAATTTGAGAAATTCCCTTCTCGGTTTCATTTAATTCGAAAAGTCTTATTTACTGCTACACCTAGAAAACAAGTTTTCGATACGTTTCATAATCTTTCAGAATCTTGGCGTCAAATTTTACATTAAACTCTTAACACAGAAGGTTATTTGGCCATCTAATAATAAAGTTGAGCGAAGGCATCGTGTTATTATATCTGCCATTATGTGCTACGACCAAACGAATTGGACCAGTGTTTTCCCTTCAATCTTACTTGGACTAAGAACGGTTTACAGTGACGAACTAAAAGCTACACCCGCCAAACTTGTATTCGGATATACGACTCGAGTTTCGGGAACCTTTAAGGATACTATGAATGATCAAATTTTAAAGTAATGTATCGAATATCAAGCGACACTTCGACGATATTCTTCCTATACCGGCTTCTCGTCACGCTACAGACAAAATTTTTATTAGTTAAGATCTTCATACTTGCTCGCATGTTTATTTAAGGAATAGTTGCTCTTCATGGCGAAAAAATAATAAACACACCTAAAGTGCTATGATGGGGTTTATGTTTCGCAATGGGGGAGATTTTAAATATTAGGATACCTTCAAGACCATCTATAGAATACCTATTTATGGTATGGTATCTTCAATATGATATTCGTATTAAGCGAATTGAAAAAATTCAACGGAAACACCATCAATAGGCTTGGTAGGTGTTCCGTTCAATAAGGCAAATGAACATTGTCAAGTGATAGCTTTTAAAATATAATTTTATCAAGTTTTGATAAAGGGACCGTTAATGACCTAAAATTTTGTTGGTATTCGGGTTCGGCCGAAATTCTGGTGCGGCTTATTTGCAGTATATGCTCTAGTTTTTGCGCGTACTGTAAAGTGATAAATCGCAATCCCTGAGTTGTTAAACTATTAACTGCTTGTCGCATGTTCAAATCTCCAGGGTTAGACTTAATTCTAAATACCATGCTAAAGCATCTACCAGCTTCAGGCTTTCTATTTCTTTCTAAACTATTTTACAAGTGTTTAAGATTTAATTACTTTCCTACTTGTTCGAAACTTTCAAAAATAGTAGCAATCTAGAAACCTGACAAAAATCATTCGGATGTCTGTAGCTATTGATCAATCAGTCTGCTTAGTTAGGTAAGCAAAGTTGTTGAATGCGTAATTAAAACTAAGTTTAGTGATCATTAAGAAACAAACAACATCCTAATTCCGCAGCAATTTGCTTTTCGCTATAAACATTCGTCTATCCATCAAGTTCATCGAATAATCAATTTTGTTAAACCTCAAAGAAATGGAAGCAAATCTACAGGGATGGCCCTGCTGGACCTTGAGAAAGCTTTTGATTCGGTGTGGAAAACCTCTTTTAGTGATTTGAATGCCTTCTGCATATTTGCCTCATCTTCAATTTTTTAATCTCTTGCTTATTGGGTCTTCTATATTATATCCTCCATGAACGATTTGGATGGAGGCCGTTAAAATATCTGAGATAATGTTTGATACCAAGAAGCATTAGTTTCAACTAATGAAACGTCTTTCATGGTTAGATTAACAAAAATTTGAGAGGGTCGAAGATTTTGAAGCTCTCTGGAAATTTCGGTAACAAAACTTACACATTTAATTATTGCTGCTGCGGTGCAATAGATCACAGTATTAAGCTAAAAATAATCTTGCATAGTTCTTTTCTAGGATGCCTCTTTAATTTGACAAAATTTATTTGCTGAATCTGCTGTGTAAACGTATTTATGTTTTCGCCATCCTTTTACGATGATCAGTAAGTTCTATGAAGTGTATCAAAAATCGAAAACCACCCAAAGTTTGCACCATTATTGATAAGTTTTGAAACGTCTTGCAACTGTTAACTTCATGAGTCCCACCGCAATAACCACATGACCATTTGTTGTTGTCAACGAAATTTTTTTTCATAGTCGTTGTTTTCATTATTTGGATTTTGTAGCGGTGCTCATGCTTTTTATTATCCAGCTATTATTTCCATTTTAGAGTTATTTGTCATTATCCAGAACCCTGCTAGAAGGAGGTGTTCTATATTTTCTTTTGACCTCTGCTTTATTTCCTTGATTTTTTGCAAAGGACCGTTTTTTTTCGAAACAGAAACCGTTATAAGTGAACCACCCGGTATATTTGTCGAATGAAAATCTATAATCAAAATGGATTATTTTGATAAATTTGTGTAGAAAAGAGAACGATATATAATTATTTCTCCATGTATTCGATAGCAGGCAGCCACGTTTTCTTTTATTTTCGTAAATTTTCCCCATTTTCCATATCATACTCGTGTTCCATATACTACAATATATATTTCAGATATTTTCTATATAGATAGTTATAATTAATTGGTTGCAATTTGTAATGTTACGAAATAGTGAGATGAGAGAGATAAAGATGCTTTACAATTAAATAAAATTGACAACGGGGTGAATGATACCATTTGTATAGTAGGGACAATGAACTGGCTACGATTATTTATATTAAATATGACTTTTTATTTTAAATGTTCACTTGTGGTTTGGCCATTAAATATTGATGGTCGTGAAAGGTCACTTAGCTTTTGAATCACTGAGGGGTCAGTTAAAGAAAGACAACAACGGAATTGTTGAACCATATACGACTTAGAATTGACACTTGGATGTCGTTCAGAACCATTCCAATTGGTACATAATCACGTAGTGATTAGCACATTTTGATATTTAAAATTTTCGAATAAGTCGATGATTCCAGGAGAACAATTTATACCGTCAGTTACGAAATTCGAAATTCAAATTTCAGAAGGTTCAACATCTCTGTTGTGTTTTGTTCACAACATGTCTTTAACGGTTTACATATGAACTCTGCATTGCAATATAATTTAAATTATCTGCCATTTATAATAGGAAGAGAAACGGGAGAGAATACTTAACAATGTGGGAATTTTCGATATGTGGCGTAAATCTCACCTGTTTAAGAGGCTAACTAACCAACATGTATTTTTTGAATTTTGGGAATTTTTAATTTGTGAAAATAATCAGGGAATTTCATTTCTATATAGCAGTATGGATTTAAATTGATCTAGCTTTTGATAGCATTTGGCTTTATTGTGAAATACCAAGTCACCTACTATGACAAGCAATTAATTAGAAGACCAATAATCTCAAGATGAATAACTGAAAATCATCGATTTCATGTGCCTTGAAACTTTGGATTTTTGGCAAGATATACAGCTTTGAGCCATGATTTTTTGAATCCTTTGAGATAGAGGGCCAAACAACATTTAACAGCTTAACAAAAGTTTTAATTCCGGGATGGAACAAATTATGATAAATTCAAAATAATTTTGAGAAAGGTTCTGTTATATCAGTAGAAACCCACAGTATATGGATTTATTATCGTTAAACGTTAGAGGAATTTCCTGTTATTTAAGAGATGCATCGAAAGTCATTTCACAAAATGAGTTTTGAAATTGCAGTTTTTATAGTTTATCGAAAGGTTCAATGGGAATTTGATGGTAAGCCTTGACAACGTTTAACTTGGTAAAAATATTGCAGCCGTTCAGCTGTTACGAAAAATCCTGGAGGTGAAGAATTGGGTAACTATCTGGTAATGTGACTCTATTTAGTGTCCGATAGTATCCACATGGACTCAATTCATTCTTTTAACCAAATGTAATGGGCTGGACCAGGAACTTTTGTTAAGCTTGCAAATACTTTGACTTATTATTTCCTGGAACGCATTTTTTGCCATTTGTATTATGTATAGAGCCAAATCACATCACCTTTTGTTCATAAATATTTTTTTTGTTGTTTTTTTATTTATTTTGCCTGGATGTAAGACTCCTCAGGGTGTGGGTCGTCCCCACGCTGTAACGAGTGACTTGTTGTGCTCGTTCCCTTGGGTTAAAATTATTTATATGTGTTCACCTCTGAATTTTTTTTTGTCTTTATATACTATCTTTCACATTACTTTATTTATTTATATAAAATAGAAATTTTGTTTTTATTTAATTTTATTCAAGAATAGCAAAAACACAATATTACGAACATTGCACGTCAATTTTACTTCAACATCTCTACTCAACTAACATATTTTTTGATTCAATCAAAAAAAATTACGAATAACACAACAAACGGCTTTTTATACCTACTCATTACCCGTTACTTCATTTTTAAAAAAATTAATGTAGGGGAAATGAGAAGGTATAAAACACAAAGGTACAAAATAAATTAAATATATAAAAAAAAACTGGTGTGGACAACACATAATTATTTTAGGTCCCAGGGGAACGAGCACCACAAAGTCGCTCGTTACAGCGTGGGGGCGACCCACATCCTAAAACGTCTCACAGCCAGGCACTAAACAACGGAAATCTAGACAAAAACAGAGAGAGGTAGATAGAGAGAGAGAGGAAAAATTCAGGCTCGGATGTCCTTGGCATGATAGGTTCCAAGAGATTTCCCTTTGGAGATTTCTCAATCTGTATGCAACATTACCCACCTTAGCATCAATGATTGCGGGAAGGAACTTAGCAGCTAATTTCGCTGAAAATTTGTTGGCTGCGTTGCTCAAAGCAAAAGACCTTGCAAAAACGGATTGACCGATCTGAAATGTACGGTGACAGCTACGAAGGTTGTATCGCTGAGCTCCTTTTTCATGGGCCACCCTGAGATAGTGCAGAATTAGACTTTTATTGACATTCAGACGGTTCGTTTTAGACAAGGCGTAGATCTCATTTTCATCGGTTTCGCACAGTAGATTCCGTAATTTATACTCCGAACCGTGAAGAGTCATATGTTGCCCGAATACGAGGTAGTGAGAAGAATAACGCAATGTATCGTGTATGGCGTTGCGCAGAGCAGCAGCTACCTCTTGCAGATGTTTATCCCAATCAGAATGCTCGAGATCACCCACGTATGACCGGATAGCTGAAAGAATAGTTCGATTAACTCGCTCAGAGGCGTTGCTCTGAGGAGAATAAACTGGTGTGCGAACGTGAGAAATACCGTATTTACCCATCAGCTCCTGAAATAATTTGGAAGTGAATTGCTTCCCATTGTCGGATTTTAAAATCTCTGGCACAGAGGACAGCAGGAATACTTCGTTTTCGAGGAAGTTACATAATGACAAAGCAGTAGCTTCACACATAGGCTTAACGATCACAAATTTAGAGAAGTGATCGAGGATGATGCAAATAACAGTATTTCCCCGCTTCGAACGAGGATACGGACCCAGGAAATCAACGAACAGCCTTTGAAATGGACGTGTCGACTCCGCCGCCGACCACATTTCAGGACTAGTGTTATAATTGACCGGTTTATTCATTTTACATTTGGAACAACCCGCCACAAAATCTCTTACCTGAACTGCCATCTTTGGCCAAAAATATTGACGTTGGAGATGCTCAAGAGTTTTGCGAGTGCCCAAATGTGCTGAAGTAGGAAGAACGTGAGACTGTTCGATGAGGTCCTTAGTCAATGAAGAAGGAACCACCAGCTTATAAGTAGGAATGTCGGTGTTTACGTATCGCCGACCAAATGCAGGGTCGATGAACAATTTGCCGTCCCGAACAAGAAAATTGTGCTCAACGTCAGCAGCGTTCTGAATTTTATTGATTTGCTCTAAGTATTCGGGGTCTTGAAAAGAGGCAAAGTTCAAATCAATGTGAAGAACTGGTACCGAAACTGACGGAGCAAGACGGTCGAGGGACAAACAATCCATCGAGGCCTCCGGAAGAGCAGTATTTAACAGGTGACTTTCAGATTGGATTCCAGGTTTGACTTTGCCCTCACCATTGGACTCCCCAGTACAAGGAGGTGGTTCCTCACAAAAGGCTCGAGATAAAGTGTCTGGGACTATACTTACGGATCCTTTTCGGTATCCAATCTGAAAGTCAAATGCCTGAAGCTTTAAACTCCACCGAGCAAGTCTTCCCGACAGATCTTTCCGGGCCATCAACCAACGTAAACTGGCGTGGTCCGTAAAGATCGTGAAGGGGTAACCTTCTATATACGGCCTAAATTTTTGAACGCTTAACACCGCGGCATAGTACTATAATCCGGTCACAGAGTAATTTCTCTGAGCCGCATTCAGTTTATGCGAGATGTATTCAATTGGATGTTCACAACCATCATTATCCAATTGAAAGAGTACACTACCCACACTAACGATGCTAGCGTCGCATTGTATATAAAAGGGTCTACTGTAATCTGGATCTGCCAAAACCAGGGCGGTAGACAAATCATTTTTCAGCGAACGAAACGCATTATCTGTAACGGTGGACCACGAAGCCCGACCAGACTTCCAAGTAAGATCAGTAAGAGGAGAGGCTAACGCAGCGAAATTTGGAATGAAGCGGCGATACAACCCGCACATATCCAGAAAGCGCCTAATCTGTTTCACAGTTTTAGGGGTGGGAAACTCCAGAATAGCTTTACACTTATCTGGGTTTGTGCGGAGGCAACCATCACCGACAACATAACCCTAATAATCAACTTCCCGAAGCACAAACTTGCTCTTACTAATCTTACTGGGAAGTCTGGTCGGGCTTCATGTCTATGCGTTTCGCTCCCTAAAAAATGCTTTGTCTACCGCCCCGGTTTTGGCAAATCCAGATTACAGTAGACCCTTTTATAAACAATGCGACGCTAGCAAATAACGCAAAAGCAAATTATTAACCCATGCGGCAAACATCTGATTCAAAACATATAAATATTATATGGATACAAATGCGCGCATGGGTTAATTAAAAAAAAAAATTGAACAAAAACAAAAATTGAAAAATAAATTTGAAAAAAATAACAACAAAAAATGATTTAATTTAAGTTTTTATTCATTCATTTTTACAAAGTTCTCGAACGAGAAAAAAAAATTAATTATTTAATTCGAATTATTCGTAAAGAGAACATAACTGTGATGTGATGGTTACAAGTCTGGTTGCGTGCCGACTTGTTCAAGTGAACCCGCCTTCCTATCTTCTAATCCTTTCCTGCGGTTATTCCAGCTTCTAAGCATGCCTTGCAAACCCCACGCCCAACCCTGAGCTCTAGCCGGCTATCATACCGCAGCAAGGCCTCTGCTGGAAGAATTCTGTTAACGCAATCGGGGTGCGGATCGTTTTAATGACACTTATAGGACTCGCACCTAAAAATTAGTTTAATTTTATATTTTTAATTAAATTAAAAAATAATTAGTAATATATTTATGAATTTAAATTAAAATATACAGACAGTAAATAAATAGTCAATCCAAATACTTAATTAATCATATAAAATTATTTTTGAAATAATAAAACAAAACAATAATCAAAAACCAGAGTAATAGTGCACAGTTAATATATAATAAATTCCGTTGTTACGGTAACGACGACAGTGTTACATTTTAGTGAACAATGTAATCAAGCATGTCATCAACAAAATGACAACAATCTTTCACATTATAAAAATATTAAAGATCAACAAAGTCAACTAAACTATAGCTTGACAATGTTTAACGATAACGAAAGCGATGCAATAACAATACTTAATAATAATAATAAACGCTTAAAAATAGCAGATCAGAATGATAAAATAAACAAAATTCATACAAACCATCAGAACAGAAAAACACGAAAATGCTAAGTTACGAGAACTCGTAACAAACTTAAAGAAAAAGATCATGGAAAATAACCAAGTTAACTTAAACAATGATCTCAATACTCATAATAACAGATTTGGAGTTCTAATGGATCTAGAGAACAATCTAAATAATGACAACATTAATTTTGATTCATTTGAAACTATAAAGCGGGAAGTAAAACGTAAAAATGATACACCCAAAACAATCACAAATAATAATAAAACTACTGTAGTTACAAACAAAGCTATTAACGGCATCCCCATTACCGAAAAAATATTAAGAATACACTTCAAAATATTAAGGATACACTTCAAATTGTGAAAGGCGCGCAAGTCGAAAGGTTTGAAGTCAAGCGCATCAATAATGAAAAGCATTCTCTTTTATTAAACAACATTGATGAATACCAAAAGATTCAAACTTTTATTTAAAGAAATAAATTCAAAATATTTTACATTCACCCCAAAAGGATCAAAACCCAAAACAATTGCTCTCAAAGGACTAAATGAAGAAGAAGATACGGATGAACTAAAAACAAGCATTGAAAAATATGAAATAAAAGTACTGAATATAATGCAATTAAATACGAAACGGTCAAGAGAAAATAAATATAAACTCCCTGTAAATAGGGTTCAATTCGCACCTGATACAGACATGCCTCGAGTCAAAACCAATACTATTGTATATTATACAACCAATGAAGCTTGGCTAAGTAAAACATATGACTACTATTTGGTGTATGTGTTAGTGAATTTGACTACAGTAAAAATCGAAACAAAAAATTATATTTCGCACTGTCCATACTCCTCTAAATTCAAAGTACATAACATTTCTAAAAAAAAAACGAAACAAAAATTATATTTTGCACTGTCCATTCTGCTCTAAATTCATAGTATATAGTATAGTATATAATGAAGTAAATAATAATACCAATACTTCTCTCTCTCGTTAAATAATAAATTTGTTTTTTGCTTTGTCATAAAGAGTGCAACATACTGTTGTTCCATCATTCGTATTCATTTTTTATTTACATCAAAGCATATAATAAAAGTATATACAAATTATACTACGTCACAACACTAATACTTAGGTATAGTAGTCACTTTTTGGCATAAGTATCGCAACTTCATGGCTTGTATATACATTTGTGTTGGTTTTGCTCGAGTCTATAATATTAAAAATATAAATTATCAAAGAATATCATGGGAAAATCTAAAAAGAAATAATAACAGAATTATGCAATGCCGTAAATGCCAGAGATTCGTTCATGCAGCAGCCAACTGTAACCTTAACTACAGATGCGTTAAATGTGATACACAGCATAATCCGGGTGAATGTAAAATAAAAAATACGATCGAAACCAATAAGATATATTGTGTAAATTGCAGAAACACAGGACACCCAGCATCATTTAAAGGCTGTCCAACATACCAAAATACGCTTAAAATTGCAATACAAAATCAAAGAAAAAAAAAATCAGACCGCCGAGTCGAAAAATTTCGAAAAGGTACAAGTTAATCCACAACATGGAACATATGCCGAAGTATTAAACCAATCGAATACAAATCAATTAACAATGCAAAAATTATCAACCCGAGTTGATCAAATGGCAACCACTATACAGCAACAAAGTGAACAAATTTCACAACTATTAAGTATGCTCAACCATCTATGAATAAATTGAAAATAATAGCAGTAAACGTTAACTCAATCATCAGTGTTGCAAGAAAATTAAACCTACTTCATTTCATGAACAACCATGAACCAGACATTTTATTCATATATGAAACAAAATTAAATTATAAACATCACTTAGAATTTAAAAATTACAACATTATCAGACAGCATCGTCCTGGAAATACACACGGCGGAGGAACAGCAATAATAATTCAAAATAAATTCAATTTCGAGCAAATACAAATTTGTAATCTTCAAAATACAGTGGGTATAGAAACCACAATCATTAAAATAAACCTGAATAACGACCAACGACTCTACCTTATCTCAGCATATTGCTCCGGAAGTAACAAAATAGTTACCGATCGTCAGTTTGAAGCAGATTGGCAACACATTTTCCAGACCTTAGAGCTCGATAATGAAATAAACTTTTATATTATTGCAGGAGTTCTAAATGCTAAACATAAAAAACTGGGGAAATAGCATTAACAACCAGAAAGGTATTTATTTAAACAGATGGCAATGCGACAATAGTCTGCAATACAAATCCCAAATTTACAAATCAGATGCACCTACATTCCCAGTGGCCAATAGCTATTTAGCGATCACAAGGCCATTGAAATTCAAGTAGAAGCCATTGAAATAATTAAAATCAGGAACAGTTCAACAAAACCTCTTTTCCAATTTATAAATACCAAGTGGCACTCTTGAAAATGGAAACTAGAAAAAATATATGAAACAAATCTATTTAAGACAAATCAAAATTATATAACTCCAAACGATAGAAATCTTACCAATGAAGAAATCGAGCAGTGCATAAATTGTTTGACAGAAATAATTCAAAAAAACCTAAACATAAACTCCCCTAAAATAAGGAGAAAGAATAATATGGAATGCTTTACAAATAATACGATCGAAAGACTATATAAACACAAAAGTCATATCATATCAACAATAAAACGATTAAAACGTATTGGAAGTAACAATCCACAACAAATAAACCTAATGAAATCACAAATCAAAAGAACAAACGAATTAATCATTCAAAATATAAAACTGCAAATAAACAAGCACTGGAAAAGTAAACTAAAAGCCATAAGAACAGGACCCAAAATGTTTAGAGATCTCAAACTTTTAAAAGAAGATCTATACTAACCGAGACATTAACATGCTTGAAATAAATGAAAACGAGGCAAAAAATATAACCAACTTAAATATAGAATGGGCAAAAATGCCAAAAGTAGGAAACAACTACAATTGTTTTAACACACAAGATAATTTAAATGTCATTGGGCATATCATTGAGAAACAAACAAACCTAAACCCCTCTTTAGGTAATCTTAGTCATGAAAGAATAATAACAGAAACAATTCAAAACATAAAACAACAACAAGATCAATATTTAGCAACCAAAACAAAGCAAATGAGCAACAAATGACACAGCAGGATTATTTCATAAACATTAAAGAACTAAAAGCGATACTAACCTGCGCAAACAACAAAAAATCGTACGGGTTAGATCAAATACCCAGTATTGTCTTAAAACATCTTCCAGAATCAATAATAGCAGAAATATGCACAATTTTCAATAACTTGTTGAACAACAGAACCTTCCCAACATGCTGGAAACAGGCAAGAATTGGAAAATTGTTAAAAAAACGAAAAAACTCAACTAATCCTCGGAACTAAGTCTTTTATCAAATTTCGGTAAGATATTTGAAATCTTAATATACAACAAGATTCATAGCTACACAATTGTCAACAACCTTATACCCGATAACCAGTTTGGATTCCTTAATAATCATTCAACAACGCATGCTATCGCCAATTTAACTTCACACATATGTTACAATTTAAATAACAAATGATGTACGGGGGCTGTATTTATAGATATGGAGAAAGTTTTTGAGTCAGTTTGGCTTGATGGATTAATATTTAAATTAATGAAAATGAATTTTGACATGGATCTTATTCATATTCTACTTGATATGCTATATAATAGAACATTTATTACAACAAACGGAATTCAATCTTCATCCAAGATATTTACGATCCAGAATGGACTTCAGCAAGGGTCAATAACGGCTCCAATCCTATTTAATTTATATACTAGGGATCTAATAATAAATGAAAAAAATTAACACGCGCAACTTACACACAATTGCCTATGCTGACGATATAGTAATCTTCAGTTCCGACAAAAAAATTAAACAAATACAAGAAAATTTACAAAAAGCCATCGATTTTACATCAAATTTTCTTCATAACTGGAGAATAAAAATAAATAATTATATGATTATTGACTACATGGAAGCCAGATCGCAGATGAGTATACATTTTAATCATTTGGTTTTCATAGTTTTCATAGTTTTTGTTGTTTTATATGCCGGAGCAAAATGAACATTTATTTAAATTTGTGGTCATAGAATTAAATAAGTTAGAATATTAGGCAATAATTCGGTATTAAAATTAATAAATTTGGTTTTAAATTGGTGTTCTGGTCGAAAAAGATTGAATAAAGAAATAGTTTCTAAAAATTCTAAAATTTATATGAGTTTTGGTTTACATTTGATCGTGTTCGAGTCGTGTAACATAGGGTACAATATGCATCTTTGTCTGATCATTCTGATTTTAGTGAAACAAAACGATAAAAACAGTTTGTAGTGAATGTATGTGATTGTGCGATTCCCGTAGTTGATTGTAAATAGAAAATAGAAATAAAGATAAAAAGTGTGCGATCCTTGTGGTGGTGGAAATAAATATGACAAGCAGAGATCCAAACCTTATATATTTAAATTTTATTCACCACTATGATTTTATTCACAATTGACTGTTGTTTCTTTGCACCCATCGAAATGTTTGGTTAAATGTTTAAGTATTTTGTGGTGTTAGGACATTATTAATGTTTTGCCGTTGAACTTTTGAAGCATAAACAACAGTGCCATAAACGAGCTATTTGGTTCGTACATATTTATGTAATATAGGTTGGTTTAAGTTATATGTAGGGGTTCTGTGGTATTCAGTTCGTTACAAAATTTGAACACAGTTTAATTTGGTTTGAGGTGAGTAGTAAGCCATTCTAATTTTTGAAAAACAAGGTAAAATTGGGTATAATGCATCGTAAAACGAAGGAAAGGGAATTTTTAATGTTGTAGAATTCTTGTCTCATTTGGTGTATTTGGTACAAAACAGTTAATTCGATCGAATTAAAACGTTTAATTGTCTCAAAAAAAAGGGAATAATTTATTTATAGTAATTTCGGCGATTTTGTTGATTTGGAGATTTGTGTTGAGTTATCGGTGTTCATGCGGTACTCATGATACTATTATTATATAATGTTATTATTATAAAATGATTTATTATTATATTATTATATTTTTGTATTTGAATTTTTAAATAATTATATTTTTATATATTTATATTTCGATATTTTTATTCGATATTTATATTTCGATATTTATATTCTTATGTAGTTATGTAGTTATGTATTTATGTATTTATATATTTATATATTTATATATTATGAGACAAATTAATAATTTGTATTTTCAGGGAAAACTAATCCAGTTTATTACAGTCTACGGCTTGCAGAAATTATATTACGATGTTATTAGTTTATTATATTACAAATTAATTAATTTATCATTTCAGATGAAAACTAATTCAATTTATGAACAAATATTTCATTAATAGATTTTGCTTTTAGGAAACATTTGCTCATACACCTGAATGAGGGCACTCTGCAGTTGACGATAAAAAATGAAATAATGCAGAGCAGCTCGTCAAAATTGTGATTGTCTTGTGCTAACATTAGTTGAATATTGGCTTCCGGAAAACCGGGTCAAATCTGTCATTACTAACATGCCCTTCCTTTCCTTACACCAAAAAAACACTAACTATCGATCGCTTAGGTGTCTGCAACCGGGTCGAGTCTGTCATATCTAACAAATTCTATCCACTCCTTCGGTTTTGTTCACTCTAATCAATCAATCAATCAATCAATAACTGGAGAATAAAAATAAATGAATTCAAATGCGAAACCATACTATTTCGAAAACCTTATAAATTAGCAAATAACTACATGCGAAAAAATAATTTAAAAATTAAAATAAACAACAAGGATATCGAACAAAAAGAATCAGCGAAATATTTAGGAGTAAATATTGATAAATTTTGTTATTTAACAAATCACATAATCGTGCAACTACTTAAAGCCAAAAATGCAATTTTTATGAATAAAGCGATCTTCTATTCCAAATTTGTGAAACCGGAAGTCAAAAGAATATGTTATCAAACTCTGATCAGGCCTATTTTAACATACGGTTGTCCTATATGGTTTAATTGTAACAATAGTTATATGGAACGCATCCGATTATTCGAAAGAAAATGTATTCGTCATTGCACAGGCCGGCATAGAAAAGCGGAAAATGAATACAAACATTACATTTCAAATAGAGTGCAATATGAAAATTTCAAAACAGACAGAATAGATATCCATATACTTAAACTGATAAGGAATCATATAAACAGGACAACAATAAACACTGAAAACTCTTTGACATTTGGGCTATATTATACGAATGATAGTATAATTGAAAACAGTATAGAAATTAACAACATACCAGGACCAGAAGCTTTTATTTATCTAGACAAATTCCGGTTCATACAAGATGATAATCAACTGCCAATCATTTATCGTATTCAAAGATTACCAAACGAAAAAGGATTTGATAGGACAAAATTTCCGAATTATGATGAAAGTTTACTAAGGTTTAGCACAGAATTCAAAAGAACGAACAATGATAAATACATCGCAAATAAAGAAAAATATTGGTGGCTGCAAAGTTAGGCACATATAATGAAGATTTTGTATAAGTATAGTTTAATTTAGTTTTAAGTAGTCAAATTTTATGAAATTGTTAAATGGCATTTTTTATAGCTTAATTTTTATGCCTACAATTTATATTTAATAAGGAGCATAATGAGTGACCTCAAACAAAAATAATTTAGAACAAATAATATTTTTTTAGTCAAATTTAATTACTAGAGCACCGTCAGGTCAGTAGTAAGACCAAAGAGTAAAAGATCTTGGATTTTCTTGTAATATTCTTTCGCCATCTATCATTGTAAACCGATGTGAAGCTAGCACGAAAAGTTAGTACGATTATTTTAAAATTGTACATAAGGTAATACTTTTATCAAAGATTTAAACCAATATTTATAACTTATGGCATAAACAATTTAATCAAATCGAATTGTTGGCAAATAATTAAAAAATGTAAAGCTTTTTGATGTTTATTATTAAACTTTACTAATTTGAATTAGTTAAAAGTTTAAATAATTTGTTTAATCATAATAATTAAATATGCATTTAATTCTGTGTACTAAAAAATGTTGGTTGGAGTATTAGATAGAGATAGCACGAAAAAAAAAAAATCATAAAGATTATAAATGGAAATTAAAACTAATAAAAAAACAGAACAGCAATATGCGATTTGCATAATTTTTACAAACTATTCACTGATGAGCACTAAAATAACGTTTTAATTGTAATTTATAAAAAATAAAATATAAATACTTATATCGAAATTAACAAAATTAATAAGCATTAACAAAATTTTAGTAAAAACCTAATGACTAACGATTCGCGCTGGACACTTCCAAACATTTGTCGGGCATGGAATCAGTTTTATATGAGAGTAGAATCTGCAGCGAACTTATCACAAAAATATCAAAATATTTGTATGGGTTAGAGAGGAGTACTAACACTTCGTGCTAGACCCTTCCAATCATTTGTCGGATATGAAATCAGTTTCATATCCGACAAATGATTGGAAGGGTCTAGCACGAAGTGTTATTACTCCTCTCTGACCCATACGAATATTTTGATATTTTTGTGATAAGTTTGCTGTAGATTCTACTCTCATATAAAACTGATTTCATATCCGACAAATGATTGGAAGGGTCTAGCACGAAGTGTTAGTACTCCCCTCTGATCCATACTAATATTTTGATATTTTTTGATAAGTTCGCTGGAAATTGTACTTTCTTATCAAATTAATTTCATTTATTTCTTATCAAACCAATTCCATTTAAATGTAATTATCTTTTTTTCGTGCTAACTTTTCGTGCTAACTTTTCGTGCTAACTTTTCGTGGTAGCTTCACAGACATTCATTGTAACTATTGAAAGCTTAAATAAAGAGTCATATTTATAAAAAAAAAAAAAAAGTTAAATGATAAAAAAAGTTACGAGATAGATGTTATCCGTATGATAAATGGCACCAAACGCGACGATGACAATTTCTAAGAGTATAGAATCACTATTTGATAGGTGCCTAGAACACTAAACATTTTGTGAGTGAAAACGGCTTCTTAAAATAATCAACGACCGTCTTCTTATAATCTAAAAATTTATTTTTGTTTAATATATAGAAGTTGACTTTTTTCAACTGACTGTAACTTCTATCCCCTTTTCTATATGTCAACTTGATTCTTAATCAGTTTTTCGTCGGTCACATTTTTTTTGTGATATGTAATCACGATAACGTTTTAAATGAACACCCTGTTCATGTACATACATAAAATACATAGTACAAACCACGATAAGGAGAACGAAAAACATTAAATCAACGTATACTCGTATTATTTAGTGGGGTGTATTTGTTATTGTAGTGTAAATAAAAACGAGTGTGTATATGTGTGTGTATGCGAATTTTCTCAATTTTCCAATCACCCATATTTAGTCTACTTTTTATCATTGCACAGTGTCTACCATATATAAAAGAAAAAAATTTACGATAAATTTTTTTTTTATTATTTTTATTTGGATACAAAAGGAAACATTTTTTTTTCAATTTTTTTTTTTTTTTTTTTACATAATTAAAATTTTAATTTTCTTGTGAAAATTATGGATATTGGTGAAATTGTGTCGCAACTTAAATTCAATAAATCATATAATTAATTTTAAAAAGAAAATTGTGAGTATTTTTTTAAAAAAAAGTTTTAAAAATAAATTAAATTATCGAATTTTCTTTAAGAAAAAAAAAAAAAAAGAAAAACGGGATGTGTATAATATAAAATGAAGTTCGTGTGTCGGTTTTAATAATATCGATTTTTCTCGTATTTTGACGTTCAGTTTTTTTTTTTTTTATTTTAATATTGTGAAAATCATTTTGAAGTTGATAAAAAAAAATAAAAAAAAAAAAAAAACTTAAGGAAAATTCTGATACATAAAATAATACTGTAAAAAATTTTAAGTGTTGGACTGTAACAGTATACAGTACCTAAAATAATTATAATAAACTATATTGAAGGTAGATAATTTTATTTCGTGCGTTATATAATAATAAAAAAAAGTTTTAACAAGAGAACGAACATAAAAAAAATGTGTCTGATAAGCTTTTAACCACCCATTGACACCCCCCGATTAAAATTTTTATTCGGTTTGCTTTTAAAAATTGTAATCACAATTTTATGCCATGATATTTTTGTAAACGTATTGCTTACAGTCCAGAATTTTCAGATCATATATCCTTTTAAAAAAAAATTGTAAGGAGGGAGGGCAATATATTATTCAGGGTTCTACTTATATATATATATATATATATATATATATATATATATATAAAGTTTCGTTCTGTTTTGTACCCATCGTGTTTAAGGGGAGTAAAGGGATGCGAGATTTGGGAGAGGCGACGCACACACGAACATGAAAAACATTATCACTCCGCAAATTCTGCGTGTTTTGGTGTGCTTGTGCTACTATTTTCGGAATATTAAATATTTAATGAAAAATTACATGGTTTTGATATTTCTATATATTTTGGTTGAACTATTTATACATTTTGTTGTTATTATTATGATTATAGTTTTTGGAGAGTTTTAAATTAAACATCGACAACATTTTAATGTTGACGAAACCAAATTTTTATTTTGGGTAAATTTTTAGTCAAGGATTATGGATGTTTACTATAATATACTACCATCGATATTTTATTGTTGTTGGTGTTATAATATTTAAAGGTTCTCGTACCGTAACGTACCTATATATATGTGAATGAAACGTAATTGTGGAAAATCGGATAACGATCCGTGTTCTTTCTTAGTTATAATTAGAATTTTGTTTGGTACTCATTTTATTTATTTATTGTTGGTTGGACGATTTATAAATTATGCAAAGGTAAGTATTACTACTTATTTACATAGTGTTTAATTATATGAAAACAGAAAAAAAATTCAAATTTACATAATATAGTCGGTCCGACAAATTTAGGGTTACGCCAGCCAAATTATAAAATTTTTTATTTTTATTTGTATCATGCGGTTACATATAGTATAGAAAGTTTATTTGATCAGGACCTTTTTAAACATAATACTTTGTGGGTCATATAACAACTTTTTATGGTTTTATGAAAAATAACATGGGGTTTGGAAAATGGCCGCGTAAACTCGTATATGATTTTCTCATACGCAAAGTCCAAAACAACATTTATTTAACATTAGGTGGCAAAATGAAAGATTTGTTTTGCAAAAATATTGTTGTTTCTCTCCTTCATTGTGTTTACATTTATTTCACGATAAAATCTCTGCGAACAAGTAGGATTCTACAAAAATAATTTAGGTTGAAGTCAATATTTTCCAAATATAAATTGTACGGTGGTGCTTCTTCGGAAATCCTACGCTACTATGTTTATGACCAATTTTATTCACCATCCACGCTTTTGTGATAGTAATTTTTTTAAATCAAGACTTTGCTTTCATTAGGTTTGATGATGATTACTTTAGATTATTACTGGTTCGTGGAGAAGCAGGCCTATGATTGGTGAATATTTGTTTTTCTTACAACTATGGCTTTATTCTTGAATCTTTCTAAAAAGAAACTAACAAGATGTATGTGAATCTTACAAACTAACCTTACTGCTATTTTTATAAGTCTTTTTATAAGTCTTATTTACTTAATTTATAAATTCAATAGTCCAAGTGGATCAGCTCTTCTTAGTCGTCTGTATCTCGTTTGTTTTAGAATGTCCCGGCCAAAGCATTGGGATGTGTCTCTAGTTTTAAACAATACATAATATAGCTAGCGTGTAAAGCAAAAAGTTTGATCTGACGCTTGCTTTGGTTCTTCGGCTCTGTTGTGGCTGGTGCGTTACCATCTGATTTGAATCTGTGATCATATCACACTGGCCTGTCTCTTGCGGCTCATCTACTGGTAGTACGGATATTTTGGTGATTGCTCTTTTGTAGAGAGCATTTCCCGGGCCTCGAACAGAAACTACACGTACCAACCCGTCCGCTCCCGGATGGGTTTCTACAATCCTACCTCTTACCCATTTTGTGGGAGGTAGATTATCTTCAATTAGAAGTACAAGATTTCCTATTTTAAGCTGCGGCGTGGGTTGAAGCCATTTTGGTTGTTGTTGTAATCGTCGCAGATACTCGTTACTCCACTTATTCCAAAAGTCTTGCCTCAGTTTTTGTAACATCTGCCATCTTGACAAACGATGCATGTTTGCATGAGCTAGATTTTCTTCTGGTATCGCAGTTAGTGATGAACCAATTAAAAAGTGGCCAGGTGTTAGGACTTCAAGATCTGATATATCATTGGACATTGGACATAGTGGCCTTGAGTTAAGAATGGCTTCTATTTGATTCAGCAATGTCGTCAATTCCTCATAGGTTAGTGTTGTATTTCCTATAATCTTTTATAGATGGGTCTTAACTGATTTTACACCAGCTTCCCATAATCCACCAAAATGAGATGATGCAGGCGGTTGGAAGTGTCAGGTTATTCCTTCTGTTGATAATTGTTGGGCAACAATATCATTGAATTTTGTTGTTTGTTCTTTTTGTAACCTTTTCAGCTGATTATTGGCTCCAACAAAATTCGTGCCATTGTCACTGTATATGTCAGTGCATTTTCCACGCCTAGATATGAACCTTTTAAGTGCTGCAATAAAGGGTTCTGCAGTGAGGTCCGTTACTAATTCTACATGTATTGCTTTGGTTGCTAGGCAAACAAAAATTGCCATATATGCCTTGTAAGTTTTGCACCCTCTTCCTTTTGTTGTTTTTACTTGCACCGGACCGGCGTAGTCCACTCCGGTGTGTGTAAAGGGTCTTGATGGCTGAACTCTTGCCGACGGTAGGCTTCCCATCAGTTGATGATTCCCTGGATTGATTTTGAATCTGTGTCATATAACGCATTTTGAAATTATTGATTTA
The DNA here is from genome assembly GCA_963556175.1 of Tipula confusa. Taxonomy (NCBI): domain Eukaryota; kingdom Metazoa; phylum Arthropoda; class Insecta; order Diptera; family Tipulidae; genus Tipula; species Tipula confusa. Next base: position 151,460,712 of record OY744476.1, on the reverse strand, counting down.
GTTGTGATTTTGCTTTTTATAATCCAATATTTTCTCCGCACGAATGATAGGGTGAGTTCTATTCCCCATGCATCATTTTCAAATGTGCATAGCTGATTAAGGTTCTGCTCAATTGGTGGTGGGCAGGAAGTATAGCTGGATGTTTCTCTTCATAGGTCAACAATGATTTTTGCAGTCTGCCTCCTACTCGAAGAATTCGCTCTGAATCTAGAAAGGGATGCAATGCCAACAGCTTATTTTTCCTATCTAAACCTTTATTTGTTATTAGCTGGGTTATCTCTATTTTGAAACAGCTGAGTTGTGTGTGCTTCACGATAATCGTCTCAACTTCATTTAAATCGTATTTATTTACTGTGATTTTTCTACACCTTCTTGTAAAATTTATTACTATTCTTACAATGCTCTTTAATTTATTGAAATTGGATATTTTATTTATTATGAAGCTTATCCTGTCATCATCTTCTTCCATAGTGGTAGTTAGATTGGTATTTTATATTTCTGTTTCTTCTAGTACCTCCAGCTTAAAGTAGCTTGGAGGTTCCGACAAGTTGTCATGCTTGGTTTTGAGCCCTGACCACCAGAGTTTATGATTTATCAATTCATCAACCGTTGTTCCGCGGCTGGCGCAATCAGCTGGATTATCTTCTGACTTAATATGTCGCCATTGCTGTGGTTCAGTGAGGTTTCTAATTTGCCATAGATCTTGTTGTATTTTTGGACCAGCATACAAAATGTCATTTAACGAATGCCCATTGGTTGTTTTGGCGGAGGCGTCAAAGACTACTCTTAACTTTGTTGTAGTGCTTGATGGTTTGAGGACAGCATGATGAGGCATGTAGAATATTCCGTCTTTTAACTTTGATGGGTGAACCTTTTCCATGTGTCCGAGATATTCATACTCTCGTATAAATTGTTTGGCCAGTTCATCGTTCCTCATGAGCTGTTTTTCAAGATGAAGAAACCTTGCTGTCGCCAATTTTTTAGAATCTCCTAGGTCTGGTTGCTGTCGAAATGGTATTCTAAGGTTGTATCTACCGTTTGATTCTCTTTTGTAAGAATTTTGAAAATGGTGTTCACACGCTTCCTCGTCAGAAGTGTGTTTTCTTGGTGGATGTAGTTCCTCTATTTCCCAGAATTTCTTAAGGGTTTTTTCAATTTCCTCTATTGCGTTTTCCTTGGTTGTGATTGCGACGGTTTTTGTCAACGGATCGTTTGTTGACTGTGACATATTAGACCTTCCTAAAATTATCCAACCTAACTTGGTGAGCTGAGCAATTCGTTGTTGGTTGTTTACTCTTAATATATCCGGTAATACTATAACGGCATAGTAATCAGCACCAAGAAGCAAGTCTATTGGAGCTGCTATGTGGAAATGAGGATCAGCCAACGGGTTTAGACTACCCCAACTCTGAGTTACTATTTTTTTTCGTGGGTGGTTGTCTGTTATTTTATTCACAACATGTGCTTCTATCTGTAGATTATACCCTGGTTTAAATCGAGGCATAATCGATAGTCTGGCAGATTTTTTGATTACTTCTTTTTTATTGGCGCAGATGCCTGTAATCTGCAATTCTGCGCTGCATGTTTTTATTTGCAATCTGTCTACTGCGCTGGAGGTTATGAACGTGGCTTGTGAGCAAGGATCTATGATAGCACGTAAATAATAGTCTTGCCCATTTTTAGTTGCTGTCTTTACTAGTGCGGTTGGTAATAGCACGTACGTATCATTTGTTCTAATTTGTAATGAAGTACTGCTGTTGTTTGCTGATTCGGAATTGGTTGTTATTTTTGTAGTTTTTCCAACCTTCCTATCGTGTAGTAGTTGGTGATGCCATCCTTGGCATTGTTGACAAGATGGAGGAGATCCGCATTCAGTTAACGCATGGTTGTTTTTGAAGCAATTTCTGCATAGTTGTAATAATGTTACTAGTTGATTTTTGTCGAGTATGTTCATTGATTTGAATTTAGAACAGTTTTCAAGTTGATGATTTTGCTTGCAGAGATCACAGGTTTTTATTGGATTCGTTGTCAATAAAGATGTTCTGGTGCCCATTGCTGGTTTCCGAACATTCGCAGTTTTTTCTAGAAAAACTGCTTCCAATGCCATAAAGCGTGATTCAAGAAACTTTAGGAAACTATCCAGTGATTGAAGTTCTCTTGAATTTTCTAACGACATTTCATATGACCTTAGAGAGTCATGATCCAGTTTTTTGGCCAATACGTAGATAACTATTTGATCCCATGAATCGGTGTTGATTCCAAGATGTTTAATTGCATGTAGACATTCTCTAGTGGTATCGTATAAAACCCTTATGGCTGATGCGGATTCATTATTTATTGCTGGTTGCGACATCAAGGTATGAATGTATTTCGTTAGGTTTGCTCTGCGATTATCGTAACGTTCTTTAATTATATTCCATGCGGTTTCGTAGTTTGCTCCCACAGACTGTAGGTGATTTATTAGTTTAGCTGCTTGGCCTCCAATGTGGGTCTTCAAATAATTAATTTTGTGGGTATTATTTAGTGCTTCGTTGTTGTGCACTAATTGTTGAAATACGTCTTGAAATGCCATCCATTTCATGTGCTCTCCACTAAAATGGGGTATTTGTATTTCTGGCAGCTTGATTTCTGCTGTTCGATTGCTACCGGCTTTATGCTGCCTAATTTGTGTGATGACTTCTACTACTATGTCATCATATGCTTTGCGTATACCATCGTAGTACTCATCTGTGAAGTATTTAGTTGTTGTTTCTTCGGTCTCTGATGCCTCCAGGCATATGGTTTCGTGCACATCTGTGATACCGTTTATCATTTTCTCCATGTGAGTTAATGATAAGTCCAATGATGCATGAACTTCTTCTCTTTGTATTTTTTCTTGTGTGAGTCTTATTTCCTTGTATAAGCTCCTCATTTTGATGTCTTGTTGTTTTAGAAGTCGGCTGAATGGTGTTGTTGGTTGATGTTTGGCCGGCTCGGTTGGAAATTGAAAAGATTTCCCCGGTTCGTTGTACGATAAGGTTGGTGTAGATGGTGGGCCGCTATTGAGACGCTTTCGCATTTCATCTATAAAGGTTTTATAGGTGTCCACCAATTTCTTTCTATTTTGAAAATATGGATGGGTCGTCTCTAATGTTGGTGTAGCGTCCCGAATTTTATCATCGTTGTTTGCGTACTCCTGATACACTGCTTTTAGTGCTGCTATCTTGTCCTCAAGATATCTTGTAGTCTTTCTCGAGTCTCCATCTTTTTTATAGTTGGAGTACAACTGGAACAACTTTTCCGCTATTTCGCCCTGTTGTTGTAGTAATGGGTCCATTCTTCAATAGCTTTTGTTGTTATTTTGATATTTTGCCGGTTGTTATTATCCGGCTCGAAGGACCAATGTTAGTTTAACAAATTACTATTTGGTTTGTAAGACCAAACTTTGTTAGACTAGCGAAGTGATCTAATTAAATTACTACGGGTGGGGTTTAATTAGATTTGCGAGAAGTAAAACTGTATTTCTTTTATGGTCAATTTTATTCTAACTTTATTTAATCATTTACATGAGTATTTATATAAATTTTAAACCTAAAACTGCTGATCTACACAATAAAACCGTATTATTTTCTGTGGCATATGATATTCATGTTTTTTCGTCAACAGAAAACAAAACTGCTTGTATTGCAGTTTTATATTATTTGATTTAAAGTTAAAACCCATGTTGAGTAGTCAACAGTTAGTAATGACTGAATTGGTCCGGTTACCCGGTAGCCAATCTTCAAACTAGTGTTAGCATAAGACAATCACAATTTTAATGAACTGCTCTGCATCCTGTCATCTCTTATCAGCAACATTAGTGTCAGCAATGCCACCATTCAGCTGTAATCTGTAAAGGTTTCCTGAAAACAAAATCTAGTAAAGAACTAATAGTTCTTAGTCATAGGCTGTAATAAATTAAATTCATTTACATCTGCCATTATACATTGATTAATTCAAAATATAATAATATAATTGATATAATAATATAATTTCAGCAATCCTTAGGATGAAACAGACTAGATAAGTTTCCTCCTGAAAGTACAAACTTATTCATTTGTTCCATAACAATATATTAATATAAAAATATCAAAAACTAAAATTTAACAAATATATAATATAAAATATAACCTTTCAACAACACTATTTAATTAATTAACTAAATACTTTTAACCATACCCTGTAACATAAAGCATTAGTTTCGACGGCAATTTACAAATTGGATCTTTTAACTCCATGTTGCTAAATTTCATTAAGCGAGCTCCCATTTATATTTACTTATATAGAAATAATATTACCAAATTCAACCTAAATAAAATTTGAATAAAACAATGAAACTCTCAAACTCGATCAAATCAGCTGTCCCACAACAAATACACAAGCACGCCTTTAAAATCGTATTTATATTCACTTAAATAGTAATCCACCCGGATCCATAGAATCCACCCGGACATCACCATTACTTGATCCACTTTTTTATACGTCCTGTAATCGCCAGAATCTATGCACACCCTAAATAACACAGATCCATTTTATCAATCACCCCTATACACCGTGTCATCCCATTACCGAAATTTCAGCTCTTATTCAGTTTTCTTTATACTAACTCGAACAATACTACAAACCAGATCCCACAAACATTTATCAACCAGCATGACTCAATTTAATCAGCCACCTCATGTCAAATACGTCATATAATCATCAAATCCCACCCATTATCATTACCTTCGACACAAAGCTTAACACCAATGTAACTTGAATACCATAAACTAGCTTGATCTCCGCAAAACCCACCTGACAATCCGATCTCTTGAAACATACCAATCTTAACCCATTATCCGTCCCCCTTACTAACCATATATCTGCATACTAAGTCCCTTATTCATATACCTAAATACATTTTAGTTCTTTCTTTCCTACTAATTCTTTTGTCTGCCATCTGTGTAGTAGAGCCCAAACTACATTTCAATCTATAATAATATACCTCATTGTGATTATAATAAAACTCCATGTGGTTATTTCTATTTCATATAAGTTGCTATACTTTAAGCGCTCCAATTTTATTAGATTTACAGTTTTCAAGTGTTCAAATAAATCTTATCAATTAAATTGAGATTAAATTCATATTTATTTGAAACACAAATGTCCGTATACGCTATTCTCCCCGATGGGAGTTGTCTTTTTGGTGCTATATTGCATCAATTTGGCATCATATACCCAAATTGTACCCCTTATTCATCTCATGATCTTCGATCCGAGGTGGTTCACTACATCAGGAATAATCTTAATGATTATATTTCTACCCTCCTCGATTCTATATATCATTCTAACTTTTATCAATCCTCCGAGTTGTCCGAGACCCAACTTCTTCAGAGGTATGTTTATTTTATTTATTAAATATATATATATATATATATATATATATATATATATATATATATATATATATATATATAAGGAAATTTACTACATATAAATTAATTTACAGGTATTTGTCCGCCCTTCAAGAGGATGGTTTCTGGGGAGGCGCCGAATGCCTCTCTGCAGTGTCGCGGCAAAGACAACTTAAAATAATAGTACACCATTCTGATGTTAATCGTCAAACCATCTTTGTTCCAGAGAGCGGTAAATATTCCCATGAAATTAATCTTCAATATAATGGCACTCACTATAATAGTTTCATGCCCTCTTTACCCCCTTCCTTCCCGTCTACCTCGTTTGCTTAGCTTTCAAATAATTCTAGCATTGTTCCACATATCGTTAACCCTGTTCATCGTGACCTTCATACATTCCATAATCCTTACACCCTATTTGATACTTCGCCATCCACTCCTATCTCACTTCCCTTAGCATTTACTTCTCTTTGTTTTGGCACATGGAATGTACGAGGAATTAATGATTCAAAAAAACGCAACGAGCTCGATGAAATTTTGCAAGCTAACAATATTGCCCTCTGCAGTATTAGGAAACCAATATGTCTTCTGTTCCACTTCTAACTATACTTGGTATTTTACTCAAGACTCGACTACTCACTGCAGAGGAGTGGGATTGCTTCTTCATAAAAGTTCAATCATAAGCGAATTAAATATTATTTCGGGAGTATAATCTCTCTACATGGTCATATTCGTGATATTGAGGAAGTCCTTTTTATTGCCGTGTATATTCCTGCCCAAACTTCACATTTTAACCGACAACAATCTTCCAAAGTTTTCAACCTTTTGTCTTCCATTATTGATCGTTGTCCCAAAACTCATGATGTTATTATATTAGGCAATTTTAATGCCCGCATTGGCAAGCACGATTTTAAGGATCAGAAGTACATTGGCTCTAAACTATTTCATAGTGATACCAATGCGAACAGTTTTTCCTTGGGTCTACTTGTCAATATGTCCAAATTAGTCGTTCATACCACTAAAGGCCGTCGAACCATTTCTACTTGGACCGACGGACGATTCTTTTCTCAAATAGACCATATATTGACAAGGGAAGGCAGTCAGTATCATTATGTCAACTCGCTTAAGGCTGACGTATTTCGTCCCAAACTAAGTGATCATCGCCTAATCTGGGTTAATTGTTCCCAGTAAAACTTCCACTAATACTCATTGTGCCTCAACTACTCCCTCTAGACCCTCTATCTCTCCTTCTACCTACAACCTCAGGAGCTTGAATCTTGCCTTATTGCAAGACGAAAGTATGAGGGATCAATACCAGTCCACATTTATAGAGGTTTTACAGAATCAGCTCTCAGAGAATCATACTGTGGCGACCAATTCTCAACAGTCTCAAAGTTTCATCACAGCTTGTTCTTACTGTAACGACGCCTTTAACTCCTAAACGGAGAAAGGCTTTAGCTAACTTTAAGAGTGCTAAATGTCCATATGGGCATAAGTGTTATATAGTAAAACTTTATTGTCGAGTGATAATCTTGATTTTTTCCTATTAGACAATACATCTTAGCCAATTTTATTTTTATTTGATTACACTTTGCTTCTATATGCTTTTTCCATGTCAATCTTCTGTCCAGAGGTAGCCTTAAGTATTTGACACTTGATTTATTTTCATTGACTTTTATTCGCCAAGTCTTTAGCCAGTTTTCAATTTTATTCAGATGATTTTGCAATTGCGTTAAGGCAGTTTGAGGATTTTTACAAGACACTAATATGGCTGTATCATCAGCAAATGTTGATATTATAGCTTCATTGCAAATGGGCAAATCGGCTGTATACAATAAGTATAAAATTGGTCCCAAGACACTTCCTTGTGGAACACCTGCGCTAATATCATTTAAACCAGTGGTCCCTGCATTTTATTTAACCAAGTTTTGTCTTTGAAGAAGATAGTTTTCAAGAACTACATGGAACTGCTTCGGTAAAAGTTCATTAACTTTGTATATTAAACCTCTTTACCAAACTTTGTCGAAGTCTTGTGCAATATCCTAGAAAACAGCAGAACAAAATTTTTTTTTTCTTAGAAGGTGAGTTTGATTGCGTTGACAATTCTGTGAACTTGCTCTATAGTGCTGTGCTGATTTCGGAAACCAAATTAGTGATCTGGTATAATATACCGTTCTTCTAGTACTGGTTTTAGTTTCCTTAGTAACAATTTTTCAAATAGCTTTGATATCGTGGATACCATGCTTATTGGACGATATGATGAGAATTTGCGATATCTTCCACTTTTGAGGAATGTATCCAGTTCGCATGATTGCGTTGAAGATGTACGTTATTAGTTTAATGCATTTGTCTGGTAATTCTTTAACCATTTTCCCGGTAATAAGATCAAGTCTTGGTGCTTTTTTCGGACTTATGTAGTTTTTTATTGTGCTCTTAACTTCCCTCCACTTGAACTTTATAGGTTTAAAATTTGGATCATTCACCGTATGGTTTGGTAGCATGCAGTACTTAACTTCTTCATGTGGTGAGAATACGCTTTTTAGATGAACAGCGAAAGCATTGGCTTTTTCTTCATCACTTCTTGCCCAATTGCCACTTGGCAGTCTAATGGACGAACACGAGTTTGCCGGCCTCTTAAAATTTTTAGTAGCTTTCCATAAGGAATAGTCTGTTCTCTCTGTTGCCGAGAGTTCACTTAAATAGTTTTGAATACCTTCATTTTCTTCTTCCCTCAGAGCTACTTTCAGGGATTTAATTGCTCGATTTAATTTCCATTTTAATATCGGCGATCTTTGCTGCTGCCACTGCCGTCGAATTTTTCGCTTTTCTTGTATTAATTCTTGGATGTTTTTAGTTCAGTACGCAATTCTCTTCAATTTGTCTACTGTATTGATCCCAATGAGTTTTTTTATTTGTTAGACGTTTCAGTGCTTCAGTCTTTAGGGCATCAGTACTCACTGTTATAATTATTGGTGAATGATCGGATGATGAATCGTAACAATCTGTTGCCTTAGCATTTGTACATGCAATGCCTTTAGTTATACAGAAGTCTATTAGATCAGGAATTTTCTTTTTATCCGTATGTTGGATACCCCGCTGATAGATAATCCAAGCAAAGTTCATCCATAGCTTCATAGAGTCAATATTGTGCTCGATAAGGAATGCTTGCACCTCTGTTTTGTGTTGGGCAAGGCCGTTTGCATTCCATATGGCTATTTTGAGGACAATCATTTTTGGTTTTTCACTACTAACTGCATTTTATATCATTAGATCCATGGTTCTCTCCATCATTGACATAAAGCTTTGCATCATATCTGTAAGCTTGTTTAACGCAGTTGAGATGTTTCCTTCGTCATTAGTTTGAACTTTTGGAGATATGCCTTTAAGTATACTTGCATATGAAAAGTTTGGATGCACAGCACTATTGACGGTCGGCTTATGGTTTCTAATAGTATAAACTTCTTCTGGTTGCACTTCAATATAAGTTTGATGTAGTTAAACATGCGTTGTTCAGCCCTTTGCTTAGGATTGATTCTTCTTTTCAGGTCTATATATACTGGGCACTCTCTATAGTTTGCCGTATGATTTCCAGCGCAGTTACTGCGTCTTTTTGCAGACCCATCAGTTTTAGTTTTGTTGCATTGTTTGGAGCTGTGAAGTTCATCACAAATAACACACACATCATTTAGGCTCTAGTGTGCCCGTATTCTTGACACTTTACACATTGTACTGGACCGGTTCTTTGTTAGGTTCTCCGACAGTGATGCGACGTTGCAGTAGATATCTTAAGTTATATATTCTATGCTTCCCTTTAACTGGTTTGTTATTAGTTTCTAATTCGATGCGGAACATTGGCTGTGGCAACTTATCTCGATTAATGATGTTAGTTATTGCCTTTGCAAAGAAGCCTTCAGCAACATGAATATCGTTAGTGTCGACGTAACTATCGATTCCTTTTATTATAACGACTAAACCTTTTTGGCTTTTTAGTTGATATGTATAGAATCGCTTACCAGCCTTATCAAAATGGTTGATTAGCGTTCTGTAAGCATCAATGTTTAGTGGTTGAATTATAGTTTCTTTAATGTTTCCTCTTTTGTTTCTAATGGAAGAAACATAAAAGTTACCCTCCGTAAGCACTTCAATTTTTTTTAGTAAGTCTCTATTTCATTCTTCTCTCAAATAGATTGGTGGCGGTTTTTCAGTTTTCACCTTGTTTTCTGTAGGTGGATGTTCAGAAGTCCCGTTAGTTTGCAAGACAAAAAAACGGTTTTCATGAAGTAACTCAACACTGGCCACTCTACTAAATTTGTTTACACTAGCACTTGCCTCTGATCTTGGGCTTCTTTTTATTTTATTTTGAACAGTTATATTGCGATTGGTGAATATGACGAACATTCTGTTAATGTAATGAAAATTTGATATCCTTCAATGTCTCTATTTGTTTCTCAAACTCTGTTGTTTCTGGTGAGGTCAGTAGGTTCCTTTCATTTTCAGTTTTGGTTTTATTCTTGATATATGCAATGAATTATCGTAAGTTGCGTTGGCACCATCATTAGGTACTACATATATCTATTGGTTGGTAGTGTGAAGTTAGATCCAGTGGTTCGTGAATTTTGTTAAATTACTGTTGTATCTAGTCCAATCTTCCGCGAATTGCCACCTATTGATGGATGAGCCCTATGCAGGCTGGAATACGCGACAACGATTCGCTTATTTCCTTGTTAATAATAAGAACTGTTCACGCCAATTGTCAATTACCAAATAATCAGTGGAAGTATTGGTGTGTGACTGAGCACCAGCATAGATGATATCAGGAACTGCCATTAGAGCTCTTAATGTATAGTCCCTTGTGAATGAGAGTGAGGTAAGATAATTTCAATTATTATATATTTCTGAGTTACTCGGATGCTTATATTCATAAGGCAACTCTCTTTTTAGCTGAAATGTTCAATGTTACGGCTTAGCAGCAGTACCTACCGGTATTACTAAAGGCAAAACAACATTAAACATACAGTCACGTGCAACGTCACTTTAGAATATTGTTGTTAATGCCTTAATTGCCAAATCCATTAGCACCAAGTTCCCAGATTGTTTCTTTAATCTCCAACAAAGGATAATTATGCCACACTTGCGGTCTAGCAAATTCGTCGTGTAATGAACCAATTCAATTGATATTTTAACTAGAATTGAATTATTTTTTGACATAATTGGAAACAGTCAATATCACGTGTCGCATCTACCACCACTATACAAGAATCTAAATTTGGTTGGCTAATCGCAGGCAATATTGCTTTCAGATACAAATATTTCGATATTTCTAGGTGCTGGAAGTCATTTATTGCCAACCGAACATCATATATTTTGGACAACGTACCACATCAACATTGTAATTATGTTCCAACGAAACAGAATCCGGTAGACACGATAACCAGAGGAGCGTTGCCACAAAAAATTTGCACCGAATTGTAATGGTAGAAGGGACCAGAGTGGTTAGAAAGAAGAGCGAAAACAAATTGAAAAAATTAGCAATACATCAAAATTAGTTGCACTTGATCCTTTTATGGACGATAAGGGTGTATTAAGAGTTGGAGGACGATTGCGACATTCTAAGTTGCATTATTCAGCAAAACACCAAATTATTTTACCGAAACCCCACCGCGTTAACGATTTAATCATACAAGAAGTACATCATGTATTTTTACATGGAGGCGTGACGTCAATTTAAAACGGGCTCCGGCAAAAATATTGGATTTTAGATGCCCGTCGTGCATATCCTAAGATGGGAAATCTCCCAGCAGAGAGAGTGTTATAAACCCGCCTATTTCAAAATATTGTTGAAGATTACGCAGGTCTAATTTTAATCAAAGCATGTAATTTTTTTAAAATCGACGTCATTATCAAGTGGATCTGATATCGAAGCGGATGGTCATTTGGTTTCAACGCCTGAGTTATCTGGACTTTGTAGGCAAATAATCAGTTTTTGTGCAGTATTCTCATCAGGCTGGTGCGACTAATTTCCTATACTAATTTTGTTATCCAATAGCAAGCCTTTCTCACGAACTTTCTTCGCCGATATTACTACAGCGGTTTTGCTTGGCGCTCTTTCACGACCCATATTTCTACACAAGAATTACTTTGAAAATAATTTTGAAATATTATGAGACGCTCGTAAAAGTGTTACCATTAAAAGAGCCAAAAGATTATTCTCATCATTGTTAATTTTTTCAAACTGCGGTAATCGATTTGTCAACTTCGCGTTGGGTAAGGACTCCAACCACGAAGTTCCACAATACTTGTGCCAATTGAGTGTCCAAACTACGTTTCACCGGACTCGCTCATTTTTGCTTTTAAGCAGCAGCCGGTTATCTGCTATTAAATTATTAGATTGCCAATAGCAGCTCCATATACAAACCGTCCACCTGGGCTATTTAAAAGTTCCCATAATTTTCTTCCAGTAAGTGGATAGTTACATAATACGAAAATTATTCCGGTGGACTAGGTAGGTAAAAGGACTAATTTTTATGGAGCCTCGTGTTTTCAGAATGCAGTTAACTGGGAATGTTGCAAGTGCTACTTAATTTGGAGTCCTTAAATATTTTTCATAAATCCACCCAATTTCGAAGTTGTGTAAGGTAGCGATTCCTCCTTTAGCACTAAATCATTTACCAAGACGTTTGGCTGGGTATTTGTTCATTTGGTTCGTTAGTTGGTAGTTGATGAATAGATTCGAAGGACCTTAGCGTTTCCAAAAATGTTATACCATTTAACAGTCATGTGTCATTTTTTTTAAATCCTATACAGATTCTATATTCAAGCACATGGTGGCGCCTTGATTGAATCACCGATTAAAATGTGCCCTGGGTAGCCAACATGGCTGCTATATCGGTTGGTAGCGTTGTTATGGCTATATATGTGATCATTTTTTTTAATACGGTGATTGCTCCGATAAACTAAGTTTTATCATTATCAGAGTAAATTTCTGTATAAAATCCTCACCTGGAGACGAAACGTTAGCAATCTTTCGATTTTGATATGTACCGGCTTGGTTACCATATACATAAAAATAAAGATTTGCATATTTTGACCTTGAGTCCCATTTCTTTGGTTGTTATTAATTTTATGGGGCCAGCGTAGTCGTTTTCTGTTCTTGCAAATGTTCTTCCTGATTGGACTCAGGTATCCCATTAGTTGTTCAGCTATGTGTTATTTATGGTGGCTTCCACCAATTTAGACATTTTTGAATTAAGTTTCTTAACATTCTAAGATTAATTGAATGCCACCATGTATATGATTCTATGGTGGGCATTTTCAGTAACTCTTATGGCATTATATAGTGTTTGCCCAAAATTACCGAATTTTGACTAACAGGTGTAAGATATACATTTTTTAGCCGCCCGTTCACACGAAATATGCCTTTGTTATCCAATCTTGAATTATTGAAAGACTGAGCTTTTTTTGTTTAAGTGCGTTAATGATTTAAAACAAATTTTGTTGCAGTTACTCTTGGATTTCTTAATTTGATGATACTCCAGCGATTCCTATATGTAGTTGTTGGAAACGGGTTGGATCTCCTTAAAATCCAGCAAAGCCTAATTGTTTAATCAGCCCACGCATATGTCTGAGTCTCATTAAGTGTCATGGCACTCTGAATGTGTTCTTCTGTTTTGCCCGTAATAATGCTGCGCTAAGGTACAGGCGTGAGATGGAGATTTTTGTTTTGATAGAAGTGACGCGTGGAAAAAAAACTACGCGATAAATGGTCAGCAATGTGTAGTTCCGTCCTTGGTTTATATTTGACTATTAGTTCAAATTTAAGCAGTTTTAATTTCATTCGTTGGAGCCTTAACGAGTTTACTTTATGAATTTCGTTTTTCATTACACCCACGAGTGGTTTATGATCTGTGTGAATTTCAACACTTCTTCCAAAAATATAATTATGAAACTTCACGCATGCATAAATTATTGCCCAGAATTCTTTTTCTACCTGAGCATACTCTTTTTCAATGTCATTTAAGCTTCTGGATGCATATGCTAAAGGCTTTTTTTTCTGAAGTAGTTCACACCCTATACCATTCTTACTTGCATCTGTTTGTATTACTATATTTTTGGCCAAATCAAATGATTGCAAAATCGATGCTTGGGTAATAACTTCCTTTAATTGCTTTATACTGTATTCGTGCAATTGAAGCCAACAAAATTCTAAATTTTTTCTCAATAATTGCCGGAGAGGTTCTGTTATCTCGGTTATATTAGTTATGTAACATCGCATATAATTGACCATACCCAAAAACCTCTATATTATTAAGAAATTGTGGGTCTAAACATATTCTTAATGACGGATTTAGTTTCTGTACTACTACCATATTACTAACCCTATGACCAGTTGGTTCTATAAGCCGTTCTATAATACCATTCTCCTTTAGCTTATCTAATGATGCTTTAACTTTTTGCTTAATAGCAATCGGGATTCTTCTCAGCGATCTTGCAATTGGTTGTGCTTAAGTTAATTCGGGATTTTGCCTAACTACTTTAAAAATTTGTTCATTACCCTTAATGAAACTGACACTATCCTTAGTAATATCACATATATATTTTTCATTTATTTAAACTTTCTAATGGTCTCTAATCCGATTATAGGTTTAACGTCCAAATTCACAATGATAAACGTTTCTACATACCGTGCGTTTTCGAATTTAACTATAAGGTCAACCAGGCCATACGGTGATATCTTGGTACCACCAAATGCTCTTAATACTATTTTTGTTTTGTGGATTTCTGGTTTGATCGCCAATAGTTCATAAACTAGAACTTATTTACATAAAAATGCTCAAACCAACCCCTATTCTTATATAATAATTCCTTATCCACGCTATCTATACATAACTCCCCACATTCCACAATATGATCATCATAGCTATCATCACAGAAAGGGCCCGAATCCATATCAACTTCATTTATACTTTTGTTGCGACAACACCTCGCATAGTGATGTCTGCCTTCGCATCTATAACATTTTTTATTATATCCCGGGCAGGAGTCCCTCTCATTTAAAACATTTAAATCCCGCCCGGTGCCGTACCTGTGATGACGACGCTTGTCTATCATGATTCTGCCCTTTAATTGACTCTCTTGCAGAAGTATCATTTTTATTGATCTTATTACTAAACTTATTATTATTACCTACATTCATACCTTGCACCACAGCTACTTCCGACTCCTGTTGTAAGATATCCTGTGCCTGTCTCGATGTTCGTTCCTCTATTCTGCATTTATCAATCACATCCTCTAGTTTTGGATCCCATTCCTAAATGATTTTTTCTCGTAATTGTAGATCTCTTAAACCGAACACTATTCGGTCTTTCATCTATGAATCTTTTGCTGCTTCAAATGCACAAGTCTGTACCATCTTTTGCAAATCCTTTATAAAATTATCGAACGATTCATACTCCATCTAATGACGACCATAGAATAAATGTCGTTCATACAGCACGTTTACTTTCGGTGTACAATACTTATAAAATGCATCCATGCAGTCTTTTATAATTATCTTATCTTTGTTTTTTATTTCCATTGTTTCCATGATATCCATAGCTTCGCGTCCAATCAAATTTTTAAAAATGGCGACCTTGTATTTGTCACTATAGACTTTTCATGATTATTAGCTATTAAAAATATTTCAAATTCCGTCTTAAATATGTTCCAGTTATTTGATAAATTTCCTTTCATCATGAATGCCATTGGTTTGTTTAAACCCTCCATTTTTACAACTATATATATATATATATATATATATATATATATATATATATATATATATATATAATTATATTATATATAATTATATATATATATATATATATATATATATATATATATATATATATATATATATATATATATATATATATATATATATATATATATATATATATATATATATATATATATATATATATATTATATATATATAAATATATATATATATATATATATATATATATATATATATATATATTATATATATATATATATATATATATATATATATATATATATATATATATTTATATATATATATATATATATATATATATATATATATATATATATATATATATATATATATATATATATATATATATATATACATCTGTATTTTTGTTTGTTTTTTATTAATTCACGATTATTATTCAAATGTAGGTTTCATCAACTGCGCCACGTTCTGTACTTTTAGACTTTATTCGTTCTGTACTTGTCGTCAGCCCAACCACTATTGTTATGAAGTTAGTCTTCAATCTTCTGAACCGTTTACCTCGTGTATTTATCCTAAGTTATGCTGAGTTTACATTGTGTCATTTTATAATAATTCATCTTATATACAAGACTGTGGCTGTGTTTTTTTTTTTCGATATCGGAAAAATCGGAGAGATCAAAGAGATTATTTATCGGACATATCTGGTAATTTTTTTCTCCGATTTTTATCTGTCAGATCGAAAAAAATATTTTTTGTGTTTTTTTTTTTAGTATCAGAAATAATAAATTATTTTATGAATTTCACCATTAAACTCCCTAAATTAAAGTTTATTTGTCGCCTGGTAGCTCAACATTAATCAGAGTCGCCATTTTAGAATTTACTAAAAAATATAAAATACAACACACTCCTGTCAAACAATAATCTGTACATTTTTTCAGAGTAAAAAGATCGTATCCGATAATTATCGGAGCTTAAAAAAAACGACACTGAGAGATAATTTTTTTCTCGGATACTAAAAAAAACTCATATCTAAAAATTTGACAGTAAATTTATCTCTCCGATTTCTCCGATATCAAAAAAAAAAAAACACACCCTGTATACGACAGCAGATTATGCCAACTCAAAAGGATCAGCAAATCCAACTCGATTATCGATGAAGATTATCGTTTAGCCGCATTTTTCTTCCTTTATCAAATTTCTCTTGAGTTGAAATAATCTTACCTCAGTCGGTTTCCTAGACTCCCCTAAATTGATCCTTTCCGCGTTGAAAGGAATACTAATCGTTCATCTGGGTTGTGCTCCATAGTTGCCTTGAAATGATGTCTCAGTGAGACATCAGTCCCCTTGACATATATCTCGTTTCCCTTGACATATATCTTGACAGTTCAAGCCACACTGTTGGCTCAATTGGTGGTTGGCTAAAATCGTTCAGACTCAATGTTGAGGGCAATTTTAAGAGATGGCCTGTATTTGACTCAGCTTTTATTGAATTTCACTTTGCATAACTGAATCCAGTATTAAGTGTATTCAATAACATGGATAAAGTTGAACATTTAACAGCAACTTATGATTAGTTAACTAATGGCCTTTTTCGGGATAATCTTTGGATAACTTTACATGCATGGTCTCGATCGCCATTAAATAAAATTAGTTCTACGTTTGGTGCCGCTCGTTAAACGTCTATATACTGTAAAGTTTTGTAGTTTTTATAGTTTTGCAAAAATGGAAAAACTTGCATATCATAAACTTCATACCATTATGTCAAATTAATTAAATATATGCGCTAACATTTATTTGGCCATAAAAGCACAAATAATATAATTTCATTTAATCATGTATGCGTCCTTCACATTGCACTATATATATAGTCACATCAATAAAATTATTAGCGCTTAAAATAGGCGACCATCAATAAGGTCACTGCCATTTTTTTGGAATTCACTATGTCGCGTCTATCAAATTAAATTGGTTTAAACGCGAAGCAAATATTATTCCAGTGTATTGAAGCGTTTCAACGATGTTATAATGAAAAACCTATAAGTGGATTGTCGCGTACTCTCTAAGTTTAGCAGTCAACTTAAAGCATTAAATTACCAAATACGAGGAATTGATTAATAATATTCCAGTAATTGAAATGAAAGAAAATGATAATAAACCAATTTTTAAATAATTTTTCTTAGAATATGATGATAAAATTAAATCAAGTGATTGACAAACTAGGGTGTGTAATATTCTTACACTTCAAATTTGAGAAGGTGAAATTATCGGTTTATTATACTCGGGTAGTAAAATTTTAATTGAGTCGGCATAGAAAAATTATTCAGCCTATCATAAAATATTTTCAATCTTTATCAAGTTACCTTAGTTTTTTAGTTCAAAGAAAATGTTAGTTGGTGTCAATTTAGTGTAATATCATAACCTTCTATAATTGGAGGTTTTGGTTATATTTAAAAAATTCTGACAAAATTAGGAAATGGTGCAAGATAAGATTAACATGCACTGTTTCATTAAAATTGCGAGTATATAACATATCAAGTATGTACTGTCGTTTATTACATATTGTTGCCGTATCCCGTAAATTGTCTCACAATTGTTTTACTTGGAAAGTCATTACTAAATAGTTTTACTGAAATTTTATCGATTTTGTGTTTCTTCCGCAATAGATAATAAAATTTAGGTTAAATATTTCATTAATGGATGCATTTCCCTTTATGTAAAATATTGTCTTATTTGTGCGATAAGAGTTTAAAGTGTAAATATTTTGAATTAGCCGGCAGTTTCAAACTTCATTATCTTTTCCTTATAATATATTTACACTGGAGTTCCTTCCGCTTCAGTAACGATTTAGAACGTATTTTTCGTTATTAAAATCAACTCAACGAGATCAGTTTTCCCAATTTTTTTTTTTACAATTTCTTGGTCCCGACCAGACCATGATGAAATCATTAAAGGGTTACTTTATGCTAAAGATGTTTTGAGATATATTATTTTATAAAAAATTTTAGGCGGCAACTTAACAAATAAAAGAATGAATCGAATTGATGAAGAATTTGAAAAAAACTTTTTCTTATTGCCTGAAAATTAAAATTAGTCTAACTATTGTTAATAGTTTATAGGTAAGAATATTACTAATTGCTTAACTACATTAGGTATTACAAATCTGGAGCCTTCAGTTTTATTTTCTTGTCAGTTATAAGATAAACAGTCTAGTTAAGTCCTTTTTATTCAATTTTATTAATTGAATGTTTACATATTTCTCAGTCAGGTCCTTTTATTGAAATCAACGGCAGTAAAGATAGGAAATCTGTCTTTTCGTTTGCAATAATCCGGAGAGCTTTAACATCGAACTAATAGTTTCATCCATCACTGAAGGAAATTAGCTGATGAAAAATCCCTTTTTCTACACTTCTCCGTTTGGATTCAATCCCGGTACCTCCCGGGTCTAACACCACAGCTTTAACCACTGCACTAATTCCTCAAAGTGTAAGACTAATATATTTGCCATGCTTCTGGATATTGCATGGATCTTTAGAGCGAACTTCCCGTTCCTAGATATTTTCGGTGTAACAGCTGTCTGGTAGCTATCCCGCGATCCAAAATATTTTATGCATCGACATTTCATCGCGTGAACCTTCCTGCTGGTCTTTTAAATATTGATGACATCTTTCAGATATATTTGAAAATGACATAAGCATATGATCGCTGTCTATGTCAAACGTCAGCGATCCTTAAGTATTTTGAGATGATGCCTTAATCGATTTGATTTGCAGTTTTTCTACCATTCGATATCCAATGATACATTGTGAATTCTTTTAGTAGGAAAGAATGTGCTTGAGATTATACATCATATAGCTACCTCAACGGCGTGAAATTTGTTACTCACTTTATGCAAGCTGTTGGGCCGATATGGCGCGGGATATTATTAATTATGTTTTGTATTCATAACATAAAGAGTTTTTACATGTGTGGGTCTAATCCACTAATCCACTTTTACATGTGTGGGTCACGTTCTAATGATGAGATCACATTAATAGGATTACCCATTTGTAGGATTGTGGACATGGACAAAATGTCGATTAGAAAATAATAAATCTTTATTATTAAATAAATGTTGCCGGCAAAAACATCCACATCCACATTCAAACCATTCTGCAATTATTATACACTTACTGGAAAATGATTATTTTAACTCTCCATAAACTTCCAGAATTTAAACTTTATTCAGATATGATACGCATTTGAATACTGAACCCTTCATCTCTACCTTACTGCCTGAAAGCTTATCTGCCTCAATTTTTATCCAAATTATTTAGCTGAACCAATAACCTTAATAATTGTAGTTGGAAAAAAACATTTAGCAGCACTGACACAAAATCAGCCTTTTCAAAATCAGATAGTCCGGCAAAACTTTTATACCATTATCAGACGATATTTTGCAACTCGTAAAATATCTCGTGGTATTATTTCTTATTTTTGCTACTCATTAAGCAATATATCCTGGACACAATAATGCCGTACTGATTTTGTACTTTGATGATAAAAAGTTGGCACATTGTGGAAGATGCAAACGTCCCATTCTTCTATAACTTTGACTTACCAAGTAATTTTAGATTTTCAATTGTGCCCATAAAAAAAGTCTTTTCGCCTTGAATGTCATTTTCATGCAGCACAAATTTTTCAGCTTCAATATCTATTTTAATAGATTGGAAATATCGATTTTCGATATACCCTACAATTTGCGTCACAACTAGCGACTTATTCGTTCACTACTTGTGATGGTTGATTGGGGGTCGTCTTAGCCACGCAGTTTTAACACAATTATTTGTTTTATGTAAAATGTATAGCAAAAGCATATTTTTGCATATTTTACCATACCCAAAATGATATCATGCCATATGTTTCCTGGTTTAAATAGCCTATACGAGCATCAACCACAAGCTAACAATATAGCTGTTTATCGACTTCTATGCTTTATAATAGCACATTAAGTGTTCACACATTCACAAAAAACTTCTTTCATTCTTTATATGTATAGTTAGTTTATCATATTTTAAACGATATTGTCTGTTGTCAAGCCGGCAAAATCGTTATAGTTGTAGGGCTTTTTGTAACGACATAACCGCATTCTCCAATACTTTGGACATTTTAAGTTAAACAAATATTCAATAAGGAAAAAATCCAAGCCTAATAAAAAACACACCAGTTGGGAATACTTTAGGCAGTGATTAGTAAAACATTTTTAAAATTTGCGAATCTCAAAAATTAAATAAAATGAAACAACTATCTGTTATAACCCATTGCACATTGTTATAACCCATTGCACATATAATGTAAATTTGGCAACACTATACAAATGTCATTATTGCTAGTGTGCTTCTTCTCATTATTCGTTCAAGTCTTGTATTAACATTCGTAGAATAAAGATTATTATAATAAAGCCTTGTAAATTACGCGTGCTTTTAAATTCGAGTTCACGGCCAGAAAATACATAACAGTGGCGACGAGAGAAAAAAAAAAGATTAAATTACAAGATAAAAATTACACAATAAAATTCAAGGACGTAAAATTTACTTCTACAAAATGGATGCCGCACAATTTGCGCAATTGTTAGAAGCCTTCAGCAAATCACAACGTGACTTGTTAAAGCAAGTAAGTACTAGTCAACAACAACAACAACAACAACAACAGCAGCAGCCACCATTACAGGTTATGTGTGCTCCATTTGAGAACTTTGATGAAAAAAAAGAAAACTTTAAGTTATACCATCAACGTTTCGAAAATTATTTGATCATGAAGGGTGTTATTACTAATAAAACACTTTGCCGTCAAATGCTTATAAACTCAATTGGACCTACACATTTTAAGTTGCTGGTTTCATTAATTGCCCCTAAGACAGTCAACGAAGTCGAGTACGATGATTTAATGAAAGTGTTGGAAACTCATTTGTGCCCGAAAAAAACATACTAGTAAGTCAACACCGATTTTTTTCCACATATCAAGGCGAAGAACATACAATAGCTGATTATGTGGCATTACTCCGGCGGGATACAAATGAGTGCGAGTTTGTGTCAAAGTGTGCCTGCAAGGCTGACATATCAAACATTTTACTTCGAGCCCAATTTATACGCGGCATTAACGACATTACAATCCGGGAGCAATTACTTCAATCGGAAGAAGACGATTTCGAAAAAATAGTACAAAAAGCTTTATCATTAGAAGCCTCAAAAATCGATTGTCGTGAACTGACTACAAAGCAACCCATCAATAATGCCGTAAACAAAATTCAAGCCAGAAATTCAAACCGTCAAAAAAGTCGTTCCAGGGCTCAGTCTTCAAGAGCACAAGGTCGTTCAAAATCTAGAATAAACTACGCCCAGTTGGGAATCGACAACTTGTGCATACGCTGTGGTAGAGACAACCACAAAACACAGGACTGCCGTACTAATCCACGTAATCTCAAGTGTAAATCGTGTGGGAAAAGTGGTCACATAAAACAAGTGTGCATCAAAACATTAGTCAAAACTTCAAACCATAGTTCAACTCATAGAAATGATGATCATGACGAACCAGTTCACCAAATGTATGGTATTAACCAAATCGTCGATATATTTTGCAATCAGCACAATAAAAATAACGATGCTGATAAGTACTATGCTACGGTGGAAATAAATGGACACCGTCAAAAATTTGAGGTCGACACTGGTGTTGGTTATACATTAATACCAAGGAATCAATATAATCAGCTGCAAATAAAGGCACCACTGCAACCTTCAACAATTGCTTTCCGATCATATACTAAAAATATTATATTTCCTGATGGTAAAATCGAAGTTCAAGTCAAATACAACAACTGCACAGCAAATGAGGAGTTGTACGTAGTTCCTCGCGAATACGATGCGCTCTTAGGCCGGGTATGGATTCGCCATTTAGGAATCGACCTTCATGAAGTGGACAGCCATCATTTCAACAATATCAATGCATTAGAGGAAAATAATTGTGATTCAATTTCAGATATTGTTGACAAGTTTGAGGACGTTTTTACAGAAAAAGTAGGTTGTGTTCCAAATTTTGAGGTCACACTCCAGCTTCGTCAAGGTTCGAAACCAATATTCTTCAAAGAACGAGAAGTTCCACATGCACTTCGAGAACGGGTTGAAAAGGAACTCGATGATTTAGAAGCAGCTGGGATTATTACAAAATGTGAAAGGAGTGATTGGGGATCTCCCCTAGTGATCATTACAAAACCAGACGGTGGTATTCGACTCTGCGTCGATTATAAGCCAGGCGTTAATCCTCAACTAGTTTCTGCAAATTACCCAATACGGCGTGTCGATGAAATTCTAAATAATCCCAAAGGGTCAAAATATTTCTGTCGACTTGACCTCTATAAAGCCTTCCTGCATCTTCGAGTAAATCCAGAATCCAGGGAAATCCAAACAATATCAACCCATAAGGGAACATACAACGTAAATCGTCTATCGTTTGGCATTAAAACTGCGCCAGCGGAATTTAATCGCATCATTGAGCAAATTCTATCTGGATTAAACAAAACTATGTCATATTTCGATGACATTATAATACATGGCACAACCGAGGCTGAATGTAAAAACAACTTGATAGAGTGTCTGAAACGTCTAAAACAACATGATCTACATCTAAATAAAACCAAATGCTCATTTTTGCAAACTCAGGTGGAATATCTGGGACACGTCGTACGCTATAATAAAATTTCAAAATCGCCTTCAAAAATTCAAGCAATCGAAAATATACCTCGACCGACTACAGCAGATGATGTCCGAAGATTTTTGGGCATGATAACGTATTACACCAGATTTATACCCGAAATGTCTTCGATAACACATCCATTACGTCAACTGCTCCAGAAAGATAACAAATTTAATTGGTCCGCAAAATGTGAAGCTGCGTTTATCAAACTTAAAAATATTGTTGCCAGTGATCAAGCCCTGATGCCTTTCGATCCGGAACTGCCAGTTATAGTCGCTTGTGATGCCAGTCCTACAGGTATAGCAGGCGTACTCTCACACCTAGTCAACGGCATAGAACGTCCAGTTCCTTACGCATCAAGGTCATTAACAACAGCTGAAACAAATTATAGCCAGTTATAGCGAAGCATTAGCAATCATCTTTACAATAAATCACTTTTTTATGTATCTCTACGGCAGGAAATTTCAACTAGTCACCGATAATCGTCCATTAACTCGCATTTTCCATCAACACAACAAGATGCCCGCCATGACAGCAGCAAGGTTACTGCGCTACGCCGAATTTCTGTCAAGCTTCGATTACGAAATAGTCTACAAGAAGGGATCGGAACACACAAATGTTGATTGTTTATCTCGTGCAACACAATTGAATGAAAAACCATCTACAGACAAAATTATCAATGAAGAGGTAAATGAAGTAGGCAGTCAATCAATTTTCGAAATCTCCAGTGAACACATAAATGCGGCGACGTTAGCAGCAGAGACAGCAAAAGATCCAGAACTTTCAACAATCGTGGCAAATCTACAAAATGGTGCGGATAACGAGGGAAGATACACGCTCGATAATGGTGTTATATTCAAGGGTCAAAGAGTTCTCATTCCAATTAGCCTCCAGCCTCAAATACTTCAAGAATTACATCACACCCATCCACGGATTACGAAAATGAAGCAACTGGCGAGAAGATACTGTGTTTGGAAAGGAATTGATCGGGACATCGAGAGAATGGTACGTTCATGTGAAGCCTGTGTTGAAGTCCAAAATAAACCTTCAAAAGCCCCACTACACCAGTGGCAAGAACCAGATAAAAACTGGGAAAGAATTCACATCGATTACACAGGGCCTTTCCAAGACCATAATTTTTTAATTGTCGTCGATGCCAAGTCAAAATGGTCAGAATTTAAAGTCATACGCGACTCACCTACGACACAAAGTACTATTAACCTTCTAACCGAAATTTTTTCTACGCATGGATTCCCATCAGTAATGGTATCAGACAATGCTTCAATTTTCACCAGTGAGCAATCCACATCTTTTTGCAGTAAAAATGGTATTTTCCAAAAATTAATCGCCCCGGGACATCCTAGTACAAACGGATTAGCTGAACGCAACGTGCAAACATTAGAACGCAAATTAAAAGCTATGTCATCGGAACCAGGGTCGTTACAAAATAAAGTTAACGAAATTCTTCAAAGATATAGAGCAACACCTCTCAGCTGTGGGAAGAGTCCAGCTGAACTTTACTTCAATAGACGAATACGAATTAAACTAGATGCGTTAAGGCCAACAATGAAATATAATACTACAAAACCAATACCGGGTGTTCGTCAGATAAGCGTGGGAGAAAGAGTTCAAGTCATACATCTTCGAAACAACAAAACTGTATGGAAAATAGGTACGGTACTACGGAAACTTGGACAACTCCATTATGTTGTAAAGTTAGATGATGGATATACACTTAAACGTCACATAGACCAACTTAAAGCTACGAAAGTTCAACAACGTAAAGTACGTTTTGCACCAGACATTGCTGATGGCAACATTGATTCAAGTTCCTCGTCAAGTAATTCAAATACACCTTTACATCAACAAAATCAATGTTACCGCCAGTATATTCTTGAAACTTCAAACCAACAAACACAACCTAGTCAGGATCAAGCTGCACCCGTAAACCCTCCAGGGATCCAGGAGCTGCACATATCTCAACCAACTCAACCAATTCAGGGTCAAGCTATTCGTAGGTCTACAAGACCACGCAACATGCCAACTCATCTTCGTGATTATGTTCCCTGAATAATTCATATTTCCAGTTCTCAATTAAGCGTGGGAGATTGTTATAACCCATTGCACATTGTTATAACCCATTGCACATATAATGTAAATTTGGCAACACTATACAAATGTCATTATTGCTAGTGTGCTTCTTCTCATTATTCGTTCAAGTCTTGTATTAACATTCGTAGAATAAAGATTATTATAATAAAGCCTTGTAAATTACGCGTGCTTTTAAATTCGAGTTCACGGCCAGAAAATACATAACACTATCCAAAGGAAATCAGAGAACTTTTGTCAGAAAAAAGAAGAGCGAGAAGAAAATGGCTGTAAACAAGAGCTTTATAATATAAAACTATAAATTGAACCATCTTATTTAACAGTTCAAAACTGTCAAAAAACTCAAAACTGTCAGAATTCAAAACTGTCAGAAACTGTCTAAGAAAATGTGACAGCAGTACTGATTATTCATTTTAGAATCGAACAGATGAAAAATGGCTCGAAATAACGAAAATAACAAAAATAAAGTTGAACGATTTGGGGCAACACCTCAATAAAATATTCCAACCGATGCGTAAGCTTTTGATAATTTTGGCATCAGAGCCGGCGCATCCGTAGGTGCAGATGGTGCACTAAACCCAAGCGCCAAAATAATGAGGTGGCACAAATTTACTAAACAACAATTGTCCTAATAATTTTAATCAATTGTAAAATTGTATTTTAATATGTATCTGTATTTTTAATATGTGTCTGTGTACGGCAAAAACATGTAGAATACTTAAAAAAGATTCGAGACGTCTTGAGTATCGCACAAAAATTTCTAATCGGAAATAGTTCATCACTTAAGACGAAATACATATTATATACCAAATAACTGTAGGGTATGATAACGCATCGTTTATAAAGTGGAAAAATATTGGAATACAAGCGCAAATTTAAGGATTAGAACCACATACATATTTAGTTCCGTGTGCATCTCATCCTGCTAATTTAAGAAAGAGACTTATACAGACGCAGTCCAACGTTCGGCACAGGCTCTAGTTTTTTGACACTTTCCAAAGCAACGTTTATATGTATTAGCATAAAAATTTAATTCTAGGTGGACAATTTTTAAAAAGAGAAAGTAAAAAATTTAACTCTCCAGCTATTTTATGAGACCAGGGGTGCTATTCTTGAACCATTACGAAAATTTTCGGTACCGAGTTAGTGTCAAAGTATTTCAAAAATCATAAAATGGTATTCTTGAAATCGGATTACGAAAATTTTCGCAACAGAACGTTACGAAAATTTTCGTAATGGTATTTTGGTTCCTTATTTCATTTTTGTAATGAAATTGCATGGAATAATTTTATTTTTCATGAATAAGAGAACCGATAATAAATTTGGTAAACAATAATTAATTTATGTGTCTTCACTTTTAAATTAATTGATACATTAAGAGATGATAATAATTGCACAGTATAGATCCATTCTTACTTGCATTAAGATTTTTTTGGGTTTCCGCGATAACCAAACCAACGTAACACAATTCATGTGCGTTGAAAAATTAATATCTTTAGAAGAAAAACATAATTTGTTCAGTAATTATTAAATTTATTAATTAATTAATTGTTAGTAATATAATTATTCGAAACGCATCCTCTTATGTACAGAAAAAATTAACATAATTTTTTTTTCTGTGTCTTTTGTCATTAATTTAGTTCGTCAATCGTCATCGATGTTAAAAATATCGCAACACAAAAATTTAAATAAGAATTTTTTTGTTGGAAATTGTTAAATCTGAGGTGGCCATTTTGACCGTATACAGTCTGACACTGGGGCACCGAGGTCGTTATTGGAATTATTTACAAATTAGTAAATAAAAACATAAAATATGAATTAAATAATTTCCTTGTTAAATTACAACAAAAAGAAGTTCATTTTGTTTAAATAATCACTTGGTTTTACGTAATAAACTTACGATAATATAAGTATCAATCATTTAAAATTTCATTTTATCCTTCTTATTAATAAAGAAATACAAATAAACATTTTTTTTAACTTTTTATCATATAAAACACAAATTTCAATTTATGTCAAAATCGAACAATTTTTGCTGTCAAAAAATGAACTATTCCATAATTTTTATTCACCACGGGTTTGTTTCCGTAATAGTTTCAAGAATATCAATTAATGATTTTTCCATTACGATTACGAAAACAGCGTTACGAAAATTTAAGATACCGAAAATTTTCATCATAGTTCAAGAATAGCACCCCAGGTAGAAAATAGAAAAATAGTACGTTTGGTTAAACTTGAAAAGTTTCGTTAAGTTAACGTAACGAAAATATGTTAAAAACACAGATTAGATTTACTGAAATTCTAATTTTTGAATGAACTGTTTAATTGACATTGATAATTTTCGTTAATTTAGTTTCGTTAAGTTTGATTTTAGAGCATTTTTGTCTAAATTGCACAAATAGAAAACATAGTACAATCTAAACTTAAACTGTGAAAACTTAAGTTTTGAGCTAGATGGTTGACTTTTTAACCAAATTTCTAGCAATCTATTGAATTAAAAAGAAACAAAGATTTAATTATTTAATAGTTTCCGAATAATTTAGCAAAGTTTGTGCGACCTTGCTAAAAATTTATGCTCTACAACAAATAGCTTTTATGATTTTGTGATTGTTAATTAATCTCCCAAGTTTTAGATGAGAACCTATCAAATAAATAAACCATTTAAGCTTAAATTTTTTAAATTGTTCGTTAAGTTACTTAAATCATTGAATCACGCTTTAATTATAATATAAAAATTGTTTCGTTAAGTTTTTTAATGTTTAACGATTGTCATACCAACAGCTATTATATTTTAAGTCGTCGAAACTTTACCAGCTCCAACAAGATTTAGCTTCTAACCGGTTGATTTTTCACACCCTTAATAAAATTGAGATTTATAATTCGTTAATTTACTTTCAAGAACTTGTAAAATCCATTTTTATAATAGGTTTTGCTAAATACTCGTTAAGTTATTTGAGTATAATTTAATTAATTTTTATTGGTTCGTTTTTGAATAGCGTTATAATAAAAATACAAAAATTATTCGTTAAGTTCGAAATGTTTCGTTAGGTTTACTTAACGAAAATGTGTTTTGCGGATGTAAACAAATTCAATGATAAAAATAATTTTTGACTTAACTATTGCTAATTTTTATAACGTTATTTTTGTAAGTTAATTTTTAAAACCTTCTTGACTTTTTGCTCTAAACAAAACAAATTTTAAAGATATTAATATCTCACTAGTATCAATCATGACTTCTTAAATTAGGCCTCTCGAGTAAAAGAAGTTTGAGGTACAAATCTATCAAATAATTGGCAACGCCTTGAACTAAATTATTTAAAGTTTAAAATTGAAGTTTTACAAATTTTTAATATTTCGTTAAATACTCGTTAATTTCATTGTTCATTTTTTACTTTTTAAAAAACTTTATTTAGTCCAAATAGAAAAATGTTTCGTTGGTTAGTTAAACTGAAAGAGTTTCGTTTAGTTAACTTAATGGAGACGTGTCTTAAAAAACGGACTAGAATTTCCAAGACGATAATAATTGTTGGATTAAGTATGGATTAAATTAATGATTTTCGTTAAGTTATTGATGCGTTATATAGATGAGTTGAAACTGTCAATTTTGCATTTATTTCATATATAACTATAAAGCTATAGGACAAGGATGATATTAATGGAATGCGACACTCATCCGAAGGAAATAAAATAATGAAATTCGAGTTATTTGCAAGGCTCCACAAAATATTTAAACTCTACAATTTGCATAACTGCACTCGACCAAATTATTTTTAAATAATTTAAGAAGTGATTAAGGCTGTATGCTAAGCTTTTTTATGAAAGTACTTCTTAAAAAGACGAGAAGAACTAAAACTCGAATTTAAAAAAGTATATTGGCTACTAGGCAGTATCTCTTTTCTAATAACCTACAACCAGCGGTTATTATATATAGCAAATATTGAAATCAATAAGGACTTTCAACTTTAGGACTGTCGTCAGAACTAACGACCTATACAAAGACCTTAAAGTAGATCTCGTTTTAAGACATCAAGAAAGAATTCAGCAACATGTGAATATGGAGGTAATTCAGCTCTTAAACTAGGATAAAACTGTCGTAATTTCTTCGTTTATCGATATGTTTGGTTGACGCATGATTGAAAGCATTGGTTTGATATGGTCACAGAGTCATAGTGATATATTTAAAGTTTGACCTTCTTTCCGTCTGTGTACCTCACGCCGAAATTTCTTCTAAATCAACGACTTTTCTAAATTATTCATTAGTTATTCTATTAACCACCAGATCGTGACACAAATTTCATTTAGCCAGATCGTGACGTTGCTTTCCGTCTGAGTTGTCAATTTTTGTTTATGTACTTACATATAAATCTTGAATAGTTAGGCACACCTTGTAATATTAATTTAGAAAACTCGGCGGTGTTGCCGACATTTTTAGCATTAGTATAAAAAGAAGTTCTAGTCTCCTTAGGTAGATGTGGGATCCATTTTCGAGTATATTTTTTATTTTCGCATTAAACCATTCTATAGATCATGCTGTCTGAAAGAGGCACCACGATCAAATTATGTAGTACCAATCATTAGCGCAAAATGGTTTGAATGAAAATGATAGGTTATGTTAGGTTAGATTCCATCCTAAAAGACACAATTAGTCCATAGCCTTAACAAAACAATTTTGTTCTCTATTAATAATACCTACTGGAACAAATTCGAGCTTCTAACGAAGCAGTTGATATCGCTAACACTTATCCTACTGGGGTCCGACATGTCACACAGGAGGTGAGCTCCCGAAAACTTTAGCCTGTACTGAGCCAGACTGAGACAGGTGTAGATTAGATGTAGTAAAGTCTCCTCCTGCTCCTCATACCTACATCTTCTACAGTAATCATAAAAGAGATCACCGCATGCTTATCAATGAGACAGTATCCAGTAATGACACCCACAATTATGTTAATATTGCGCCGTTTCATGAATACTAGTTAGTTAGACCTTATTAAGTCTAGTGTAGGCCAAATTTACCGAGTAATTACACATGAAGCACAGTTTGACCATCTATGGTTTGTGATTTTATAAGCTTCTTCTTTAAGGAGCAGTTGACACATAGCAAGTGTTACTTCTGTATAAGCGTTGCATGGTAAGATGTGACAGGAGGTACTCTATCGAGCAAGTTCATCGGCTTTAAAATTCCCCGTTATATTGGAATGCCTGGCACCCATGTAAGTTGAATGTTGAACTGTTTTGTCATCTCGTTAAGAGATGAGAGACAGATGTCAATAGCCTTTACAGGATGACCCCGACTGAAAGACACTACAGTGATCAAGGATGTGAAAATAGAAGTTTAAATTTAGTTCGTTGCAGAACACCCCACAACCGATCCTGCCATCAATTCTCGATCCATCCATAAAGAAGTTGATTGTATCGGGATTCAGAACTGCTTCTCTCGCCCAGTCCTCTCTGGAAGGAATAACAGTCAGAAATTTAACTACGACATATGATGTCGGGATGGTATAGTCCATAGCTTTGGAGATTTATTTGTTCATTAGAATATAGATGAGTGTCCCTTATTACTACAGGCCCACAGATAAATTGATTAAAGCCTAATAGCTGTAAACGCAGCCATTTGTTTAACTAAGATATCAAGAGGGATTAGATGTAGGAGAATCTCTAGTGCCAGAGTTGAAGTGATCCTGAGTGCACCACTAATAGACATGCAGGCAGTTCTTTGAACCTTCATCAACAGCTTTTGGTTTGCTACTGTATTTATAGCTGACCACCAAACTGTAACTCCGTATAGAAGAACAGATCTAACCATAGAGGTGTACATTCAATGTATGATGCGAGGGTTTAGTCGCCATCCTTTTTCAATGGCATTCTTACAGGAGTATAGCACTGTCCTAGCTTTCTATACCAAAATATTTTTTTCCAAAATATAATGTTTCCAGCTTAGTTCGATCTATTGGTCCAATTGGTAAGGATACTAAGAGCATTTTGCATAAGATTTTTGAGGGTCTATATCACAGAAGGTCACCAAAGAGAATTCTTTACAATCGAACGATTTTTTAATTGGGCCTAAGATGCATTTTAGTACAGTATCCGCACCGATTTGCAGTATGCATGCTGAGATGCTGATAAGTTTACCAACTCTATTGTGCTTCTAATATAAGCTTCTATCTGTCTCTCTAGAGTTTTCAAGAAGTACGAAGATAACCTAATGGGCCTAAAGGTCTTTTGGGTCGCAATGAGAGCGTTTTCCCGCCTGAGGTATAAAAGTAACCTTTACTTCAGTCCATTTGTTTGGAATATGACAAAGTTCCTGGCTAAAAATCATCTCAAGCCAAGGAATCATGAAGTCACTGGTTTGTTGAATGACCGCAGGAATAATGCCATCTGGACCTGCTGAGTTAAAAGCCTTAAAACTGTTTACTGACAACAAGATGTTCCTCCTGTTAACAATATTTCCAGCGAGATCAGTAGCCCTATTGGTTTTAGGCAGAACAGTCGGAGGTTCGGAACATCCCAGGAAATGAGTTTTCAGTAGGAGCTCTAGAGATTCCGATCCTGTTGTAGTCCAGATACCATCCGGTAGTCGGAGATAACTTGGAGTAGCAGGATAGGTAGATAAAATTTTACGTAGCTGAACTGCATTAGAGGACTCCTGTATGTTGTCACAGAATAGTCTCGAAGTTTTGCTTTTGGTACTTCTTAATTTGTATTTATTTAATTTAAGGACTGCCTTATATTAGTTCCAGTCCATGATAGCCTTTGTTCTCTTCGCAAATTGTAAAGAACTGCTTGCATTCCAACCGTATTACTTGGGGTTCCTTCGACTACCATGGTGGAAGAGGTTTGCCTTTAGACCTACTATTAGGATACCCTCTTAAAATAGTTTCATTAAAATAATTGGACACACTATCGGCCAAGTTATCCAATCCCTGTGTTGATGCAAGAGATTTAGGGAGCAATTCTAGTAAAAAATTACCTAAAATTGTTCTAAAGGTACCTCAGTTGGCCCTCCTTCTATTTCTTTAGATTGGAGTTTTAGAATATTTTAAATCCAATCCAAATTGTAGATAGCAATGATTAGAAAAGGAATGTTCGTCGGACACTTTCTAATTAACTAATTTATTTGACATGACGTTTGAAACAAAGGTAATGTCCGAAACTTCCTGTCTATTACTAGTTATAAAAATAGGCTTACAGCTTATATTACAGATATAAAGTTTAGTACTTCGAATGTAATCAAGTAGCGACTCACCACATTTTTTCGTATCGTTAACCAACGACGATTCCGACTTTTCCAACTGAACATGAGCATCCTTTATTAAGCTGTACACATTAGCCAAAGAAAGGATTTCCCCATCGTGCGGAAAGTAAGCAGTGGTTCTAATTGCTTCCCTTAATTCTAGCTGCTACCCCATCTGCAAGCAGAAAAATCTTTAGTAAGTTCCTTGCAAGAATGCACAATATAATCCTACCTTTAATCTCCAGCTTTTGTTCTCTTCGCAAGTTTGAACAGCTTATTGCACTCCAGCCGTGTTATTTAGAGTTCCTTTGACCATCATGGAGGACGAACTTTTCTTTTAGGCCTACTAATAGGACACGAGCCTGAAAAAATAAAAATGATAGTCAGCCATGATTTTTTTGCTTGTTTTTAATTGGTTGCTGTCGGAGGAACCAAACGGAATGATGTTCGTTATTTAGTGTGTTTACATTTTTTGACATTTCCTTTAACTTTTTTTTTAAATTATCATTATTCGCATAATTCGACATTCACAAAATATTTTGTTTATATTGTTGTTATTTTGACGGACAACTAGCGGAAAAATCAATGCACTAGGGAATACGTATAAACGGGAACCGCTCAGAACTGGACATTTTAAAACTGGATATTTAAAAATAGGATTTGACAAAACGAGATAAGGTACAAAACTGGATATTTCAATACGAGATAAGGTACAAAACGAGATATGGTACAAAACTGGATATTTCATATTTCGACATGTGATTTAAACTTAAAATGATTTTTTAGGAAAGTTCTGGAATATGGCCAGTTAGGAAGGAAGTCATATAAGATGAAAATGTGATTTTAAAATGATTTTTTGGGAAAGTTCTGGAATAAGGCCAGTAAGGTTCCATACTTGAATATTTCTAAGGAGAGAAATAGAATTTTCCTTCACTTAATGTCTTTTTTTAATTGCTGCTTTTCTCATCTTTATTAATCATTGACTTGATCGAGTTTACTGTTAGTAAAATTTATCTTTATTTGCTTTTTATTCTTCTACTTAATATAACTTTTCTTCACTTTAGAGAATCTATGTGAGAAAAATTAATTAAGTTTCATCAACATTTCCATCCTACCTACATATCGAATTTCATCATAATCGGTTAAGAACTCACCGAGTTCCTTCCTAACTGGCCATATTCCATAATTTTCCCAAAAAATCATTTTAAAATCCCATTTTCTTCTTACGTATCGAATTTCATCAAAATCGGTCAGGATTTGCCGAGTTCCTCCCTAATTGGCCATATTCCAGAACATTCCTAAAAAATCATTTTAAGTTTAAACCACATGCCGAAATATCCTGTTTTGAAATATCCAGTTTTGTACCATATCTCGTTTTGTACCTTATCTCGTTTTAAAATATCCAGTTTTGAAATATCCAGTTTTATAGTATATCTCGTTTTGTACCGTATCTCGTTTTGAAATATCCAATTTTGAAATATTCAGTTTTGTACCATATCTCGTTGTGAACCTAATCTTGTTTTAAAATATCCAGTTTTGAATTATCCTGTTTTGTCAAATCCAGTTGTAAAATATCCAGTTTCGACCGGTACCCCGTATAAACTTACCACTATCCGGCAGCATTTTCGTTTTAAGTATAATCTTGACAGTCCGACATGATATATTCTTGTTCAACAGTTTATCCACAGCCATATCAAGAGCAAGGTTTAAACCAGTTGAAACACGGCCTTCGATTTCAAATAATCGCCAACCTTAGTTAAGTACATCAAATCAAATTCGTTCAAACATTTTTAAAATATTGTAATCGATTTAAGTATGTAGTTTAAAAAAAACAAAATTGTATTAGATATTAGTTCTATATAATTAATAAAATAATTAATTATTGACATTTATTACAAATACACACACCATAAACATAATCTAAACATATGTATATGTATATCACCCGTCAGATAGTATCGTGCGCTGTGTTTTTATATACTGGGTGGCATTAATTTTTTTTTTATCGATTATTGATGAAGCGAAAATGCATTTTCATCGATTTTCATTCTCGCCGAAATTATAAATGTCTATATATATATTTATTGTTTTGAAAATTTATTTTATAAATTTATATATGTATATGTATGTAAATATGAAAATCAAACTCATGTAATTTTTCATTAAAATTGTGTTTTCGTTTTTAAAAAATTCCCTGCCCCCGTAATTTTTCCGTTTCAAAAACACTTTAGCTACGATTTGAAAATATTTTTCCTATTTCGGGATTTAATTTTTACATTTTTTTTGTCTGACGGGTGTATGCAAACAAATACATAAATCAAAATATATTTTCTTTTGCAGCTCGACGAAATTACGCGCACACGCGTAAACAACACATAGAGCCCCAAACACACAATACATAAAAATTTTAAATCATAGATTAGAATTATATGCGGAATTCGATGACGAAACTATCATCATCATAATATATTATACCAAACACCACACATCATAATATAATATTGAGCAATTATTATATAGACCAATAATTAATTCGTAATAAAACAATAAAATTGAGTGCCTAAGCCCATAAAGTAACCACTTCATACCCTCATATTTATAATAACCATAAATGTATAAAGAAGAAGACGACGAAGACGACGAATACATTGATTTTGACCGAAACGTCGACGCATTAGATTTAGACGAGAATCAGTACGGTCATGAGAATGTGGAAGAAAATACACATTGTTATCAAACGTATGAAGAAGAGGAAGCCACCCAAAATCGGGAGGATATAGTTGTAAATAGTAAAAATTATAGTTACGATAGCGAATATCAAAACGATTATAATTGGCATGCGTATCAAATAAATTGTATTAGTTCCGAACTAGATATGTACATTGGTTATAGTGCTAATCATAAACCGCAACATAAATACGAAAACGAAGAAGAATATGTAGCTAGAAACGTTAATGAATGTGAAATATATTATGCGGAACGATTTAAAACGGATTGCATAGAATCGGATCAGCCCGAGTGTGAATTAAACGATACATTTCACGATGATCTAGAGTTGAACGATAACCAGTACAAGAATAGTATTTTCACTAAAACTGTTAAGGGTGCAAATGATTCGATTGAATATAATTCGACTAACGGGAATACGTATAAATTCATAAACGAAGAAATTATTCAAGATGAGAATGAATGCGATACTGAATCAAAGATCGATCAAGATCCGGTTTCGTATGAATCGAATGATCAGCTAGAAGGCCATGAATGGAATGGCGATGATGATGATAATAATGATGAGGATGATGAAAGTGCGGACGGTGATGACGATGAAAATGAAGAGGATGACAATGATGAAAATGTAGAAGAAGAAGACGAGGAAGATGACGATGATGACGAGGATCTATGCGATGAAGATGACGAAGATGAAATCGATGATTGTGTAGATGTTCAATATGATAACGATAACGAGAACGTTTATCAATATAATTATGTGCGTCAATATGAAAATCGTGAAAATTATAAATATGAAATGCGAGATGACGAGGATGATCAATATGCCGACGGAAATAATGACGAAGATGATTTAGGCGACGAAGAAGAAGACGAGAATGAATTTGATGAAAATGACGAGGAAGACGAAGAAGACGATGAGGAGAACAACGATGAGGAAGACGATATAGATGATGACGAAGATGATGAGGCAGACGAGGATGACGAAGAAAATGAAGATGATGAAGAGGATGAATATGAAAATCAAGAATGCATTGAAGATGACCAGCATTCGACGAATGATTACGAAAATGGAAATGATGATATTGACGATTATGAAAACCAAGACGAAAATCAAAATCAAGCTGTACAAGAAGGTGAAGATGAATATAAGGATCGAATTGATTCTGATATTGGCATTGGATACGATTATGATGATTATGCCGAGTATCGATTCAATGAAGATGACGGAGGACTTTATGAAATAGACGAAGAAGAAGAGGGCGAAGATGAGGAGGAGGAAGTGGAAGAAGAAGAAGAAGAAGACGATGAGGAAGAAGAGGAAGACGAAGAAGTTGTAGATGAAGAAGAGGATTACGAAGATGAAGAGGGTGAGGAAGAATATGAAAACGAAGTCGAGTACGAGCAGGATGAAAATATTGAAGGTTATGCGTGTGAGGAAGACGAGGAGGAGGAAGATGACGAGGATGAAGAAGAAGACGAGGATGATGAGCTTGATGAGGACGAAGAAGAAGATGAAAATGATGAAGATGCATATGGAACTTATGATGATGAAGATGACGATGATGATGATGACGACGATGATGATGATGATGATGATGACGACGACGATGATGATGATGATGAAGATGATGATGATGATGATGATGATGATGATGATGATGACGAAGATGATGATGAAGACGATGATGACGACGATGAAGATGATTCGGATGAGGAAACAGAAGAAGATTCAGATGATGATAGTGACGACGATGATGATGAAGATAGTGATGATGATGAAGATAGTGACGAAGATGACGATGATGATGATGACGACGAAGATGAAGATGATGATGATGACGAAGATGTAGACGAAGATGAAGATGAGGAGGAAGATGAAGATGTGGAAGAAGAAGATGAGGAAGATGGGGACGAAGAGGAAGAAGAAGAAGATGGTGACGAGGAGGAGGAAGAAGAGGATGAAGATGAAGATTCTTATGATAATTCTTTTGAAAATTAGCATTAAATTACTATTAAGTGTAGTATAAAAAAATTTAATTTATAAATATTTCCTGGTGATCGATTTAACTAAAAGTATTAAAATGTAATTAAATTATATTTATAATTTTAAAAAAAAACAAAAAAAAATTATGTGTACATACATATAGAGACATTAAGATCATTATATCATAATGTAATTGTGAATATTATGATTATGTAAACTGTTATTATTGTTGAATATAAGAAACCAAATATTATGATTTATAAAGATGTTATGTAACCGATTGCATTGCTGTAGTTCTACACATTTTTTATTGTAATTACGTGGGCGATAATTTGGACCTAACCTTAGATGTCCATTCATTGATTTTGAACGTAATGTAAAATCATTAGATAGATAAATTAAAGTAGTAATTGTTAGCCAGACCATATATAGTTGTCAGATAAAATATTTCCAAACATAAATAATTAGATGGATATTAATCGCGTTTTTATTGAAGAGTAATGGACACATTTTAAAAATTTTGTAGGCTTGCTTTTAAAAAATTTAAACTATTCCAAAATGATTTTTTTATTCTATCAATAAATTTATTAAAATATACATATCTCTATACATTTATATTGTATTATATCCAAATACTTCCATTACTGTCAATATATAATTGTATATGACAAAAACCACAGCAATGTACATCGTATACCATGTATCTTTACATTATGTTTGTATATATATATATATATTAGGGTGGCACTAAAAACACCGGAAAGTTTATGGACTGCCAATAATTTGGTGTATATCACTGTTGTATTTTTTTTTAAATCTGAAATCAAAACTCGTAGACTATAATCGGAAAAATGGACCAAATGTGAAAACAGTAACTTTTTACTTCAAAAATGTTTTGAGAAAATAGCAACTTTATAATTTTTAAAATGAGTGGAAAGGTTGTTTTTACTCCAGCTATCAGGATTTTTTTTTTTTAAATTCGTAATTTAAACCTAATTTTATAAAAAAACTTTTAAGTTTTACAAGTCATAAAATTTGAAAGTTGGAGATTGTTAGTTGAAGAAGTGCTAATGCATTCTATTTTATTTGCTAAATTTGATTTTTCATTTCAAAGCTGCAACCTTTTTTTCCATGATTAAAATTACCGAAATTTGATACCATAAGAAAAGATTACCGTTTGAGGTATAACCATTTTTCTCGAAGTTTGGCGGTGGTTTTTAACGTAATTTTGTTCAGACATTTTGTGGAAATTCGCTATAAATTTTGGCAAAGTCTAACAATAGACCCGCAGACTATTTTAACATAATAGCATAAAAAAAGAACATAAGAAGGATAAATTTCGTATACTAATATGGCATTCGAAATAAAAAAAATTATACAATGTATACTGGTTATTGCATGCCAGTACAAAGCGAAACAACATATTTTTAATTATATATCTATCTTTGTTGCACATTATTTTGCATTTAAAGAAATTTTTATTTTCAGTTTTGTTTCGTTTTGTTTTTCCTTTGTCATTACTACTATAGAGGTAGACGAATACGGATGTATTATGATTTAATTATTTTTTTAAACAAGAAAAAATCATGAAAAATTCATTGATCATAAAAAGAAACAAAATTTTGTAAAAAGTCAAATACATACATATTATACATATTATATATATAAAACAACTATATTATATCATTGTATGTATTGTATTCATGAAGTGCTAGCAAATTATATGAATTTGCTCGAAATATTTGGTTTAAAATATAAAGAAAAACGTGTACGTACGAATTTTTAAAACGTCAAAGCAGAAAAATCCATGAGTCTACTTAGATCCGCGTTTGTCTTCCTCTACAGTAGTAATGACAAAGGAAAAACAAAACCAAACAAAATTGAAAATAAAAATATCTTTAAACGCAAAATAATGTACAACAAGGATAGATATATAATTAAAAATATGTTGTTGTTTCGCTTTGTACTGTCATACAATAACCAATACACATTATATATTTTTTTGGTTTTGAATGCCATAATAATATACGAAATTTATCATTCTTATGTTCTTTTTCTATGATAATAGTAAACTAAAAAACAAAAGGCTCTCGAACTAGTTCAATGTTAAATTTTTCCATATAAAACATTGCCATCCTAATACATATATGTATTTATATATATATATATATATATATATATATATATATATATATATATATATATATTTAAATTAAGTAAATTTAATTAAATTTGTTAAATATTTTGTTTATATAATTGATTACATAATTTTAAATATATTTTTAGATAAATCTAAATTATTTAATTTACAGGGTGGCTCTTAAGTATAATAAATTTAGAATGTGATGTAGGACCCTAATCTGAGCAAAAAATTATATGACAGCATCATCTGTACCGTTATAGGGACAATAAAGGTTCTAATGTGATCTTTTTAGCATATTTTCATAATATTTGGCAAATTTATTGCAATTAAAAATACCTACCTATGATTCGGATATCTGAAACATGTTCGTTGAATCCATTGACAAAAATTTAAACGTTTAGGGAAATCACGTGGCAATAATTTTGTCCACTAGATATTTTTTCTGTTCGTCTTAGGTTGTTCTGCTATTTTATTGAGAACAGCTTTTATTAGTGCTGACTTTCTACTTGTTACTGGCCTTCCAGACACACTTCCTAATTTCAAGGAAACCTTTTTCCTAAGTCTTTGATGCGGATTCTCATAAAGGATCGGCGATTAAGGTGGCTCTCAATATAAAATTACACAGTGAAGACGCACGACTACAGTTTCACTTCAAATTTCCATATGCTCATTGCATTGCTCTAACCGATCTTTCCTGACAAGAACGGCGGCTCGGTAAATATTACGACTAATACCGTCATAATTACTGTACATTTTTCATATATTTTCAAAATATGCATTTATTAAATAAATCTGGAAAAAATTAAAAGTGATCACACTTTTTTAAGTGCGAAGCGTATTTATTATTC
This sequence comes from Tipula confusa, assembly GCA_963556175.1. Taxonomy (NCBI): domain Eukaryota; kingdom Metazoa; phylum Arthropoda; class Insecta; order Diptera; family Tipulidae; genus Tipula; species Tipula confusa. The sequence goes on along the minus strand of OY744476.1, from coordinate 151,420,768 downwards.
ATTTACCTCATTATTGCTGATTCGTTTAATAAACTAATTAATTCGTGATCAGCTTTGATGATCTTACAGATATGTGCTGTCATGGAATATTTTGTTCCAATTAGTGTTCTCCATTACCTTCTGAATTTCTTATACTTACTTAAGAGACACTCTGTATCTACATAAAATACTTATATACACATATATATGCACGGTGTCCGGATCTAGTATACTATAATCCACGATTCGAAAATTCCTCGAAACTATAATTTGTAAAACATTTAACGGAGTGGAACTAACTTATATTTAAAGGTAATTGAATATAAGTTTTACTGTTGCTATTTCTACAATATCTCCGATGTTCGCTTCAGCTGAGTTTTCATGCCAATTTATATGTTTTAGCTTACTAGAACTTACTTCCTCGAAGTGAGTTTCCGCTTGCATTCAATCACTATGCAGTCAAAATGAGCATCTTTTCTAATGGAAATGTTTATGATTTTTTCAATAAAGCCTGAATGTAGATCACACAGATATAATTTTTAACAAACTGGTGGCTTGCCGTTTAATATTTATTTGGAAGTTACAGTATCATATTTGTGTGCCACAAAATATTTTAAACAACTTGTATCTCAAAGATTATTAAAAATTGATACTGAAAAAATTCAGCTTCACTCTCTTCGATTTTTCTCTCAGAATAAACGTCTTAGCATCCTAAAACCGGACACTCTGTATATTATGTTTAGTTAACTATAAATTTACATATGTATATATAATTATATTTCTATACAAAATAATATGGAAGTAAAACCACCACAAACCTTTAGAGATTGGCAAAATGCTGTTTAATTAAGTAATATTAAATATATTTTTTAAATATATATATATATATATATATATATATATATATATATATATATATATATATATATATATATATATATATATATATATATATCATATTATAACAGAGTAAATCACTTAAAGAGAGACACCCGAATAACTTGAATGAGAAAAAAACAAAAGAACGAAATGTCTTAACGGTAAAATATGTTGGTATAATATTTTTGAATCGAATGACCATTCAAGGTCAAGATTTTTATTGTAATCAAATACTTTTTATTACCTATCCTAGTTGTGCCTCACAAATAAAACATATTTTACACTGAACATCTTACTTTGAGACAGCAACTTTTTAAGATATTCAGTATAATAGTTTGAATTTTAAATTACGAGCTTATTACATTTTTGTTATTATAAATAACTATCAACCGTGCATTATTTTTTTTTTTTATTTTTTTTAATCCCTACAATTTTCTGGGGCCGAAGCTCACCCTACTCTTTCGCGGTTTATTTAACGTCCTTACCTTACGCCAACTTACTAGGGCCAAATCGAGGACGCACGAATACAGGTTCGCGATTGTTGAATATCCCATCTGCGCATTGCATTGCTCCATGCCATCCTGTACTGACATGGACGATGGTTCGGCCCATGGACTCTGCACTCCAACAGGGGGTCATAGTTGTGTTCATCGTCATCACCGATCGAAATCAAGTGATGAAAAATCCCTTTTGCAACCCTCCCCTGTTGGGATTCGAACCCGGTACCTCCCGCCCCAAACACCGCAGCTTTAACCACTGCGCCAATAACCGTGCATTGATACTAGCATTTGTTTTTTATTTATAGTTTAAGTTATTTATTTTATATTTATCAAATCCAATTATTTTATTATGCTCAACATGAACAACTGATAGATAATAAGTGGAAAATATTAAATGAATTTCCGCTGTAAATGTAGATGCAAGAAAATTACTAAAAAAAAATAGCCTTAAAAAAAGCAAGTGACAACTGAAAATAACTAGTAAAATCTGCGAAACAAGTGTGGATAGAATACATGTCTACTAAGTAATACCATAGATTAAGATATAATAAAGATAGTCCATACACAAGCAACAAAAATTTATAATGAGAAATAATAATTGAGGAAGTAAAAATAAAAATGATTTTTCTTGGTTACTATATAATGAAGGTTTGTAAAATTTATATTCGGCATACCTTTTATTTTTTGTTCTAATTGGAACATCTTTTTATATCTTAATCTATGGTAATACATTTCATCCTTATTATATTGCAATATACAGATAAATTTGTGGTGATGATTTTATAAATCGATTTTCCATCAACGACTAAGGCAATTGTCATATTATTGGGTAGTGCAAATTTCACATTGGTTACGAAAAGACAAACAAGGGAATAATTCTTCTTGATTTTATAGTTCTATGTATCATTTAATTTGATTGAAAATAAATGTAATAATTCCACCAGTATTTCGAATAATTAAAAAAAATTCTGTAACTTTAACCATAATATAGCTTTTAACTACATTTCCCGAATTGCTTACGACTGCGATGCAAGAAACTGCAAGAAATAAATAATTCATTTCAATATTACTTGCCATTTATGAACTTGCACATTCAAAGCACGTGGGATGATCAGAATCAATCATATTATTAGTTTTTAACCGCGAATCAATTTCCTTCCATTCAATTGCATTTTTTACTTGCAATGTTGGCGATATGTCTCTTGTGATTTCAAGTCCCGCAACAAATGTGATCAGTCAGAATAACCACTCGAGTCAAAAAAAAAATGCATCTTATTGCACCTTAAAATTTTTGGGGTGATCTCAAACCGTAGCTTTGCTGTTTATTATGCTCCTGTGGAACTTTCACATTTATTTGAAAAATACTAGTATGAGTAATAATCCCACTCTTTTTTGAGATTCTGACGGATGTCCTTCATAAAATTATTTACGGTGCTCATTTTTATGTTTCTGACAGCCCTTCTTCATTTGCTGGTAAAGCCGTTGTTTTTAGCGGGTTGTTTAGTGTTCTTAGTTTATTTATGACATTTTTGATATTGTTTCGTTTTCGGGCCTTCTGTACGGTTCGTGTGGAATTTCGCAATTTAGTAAAACACTAATAGTTTTAGTTCATGATCACTCACAGTTGATCATTCACTTTCTACAAATTGCTAACTAAGACTAGCCGCTTGCCACTGGTGGGGGCTATGACACTAGTCCTTTCAACTTGAACACTTTAATTCAAGGTTGCAAGTCAACTGCTTTCTGTCCAAATTGTTCTGTTTTATATACTCGAAAATCGACCTTCTCGACGTTTCACTTATTAGTTAATTTTCTCGTTGGATTTGTGTTCCCGTTGTTTCATCCGTAGACTAATTGTTTATGGCCACACCCTCCTTCTTGAATGATACTTCACCCAGTTTTATTCACCACACCTTTTCTCCGCCGGTGGTATTATTTTTATCGCTGTTATTCTTCTTTCCGCAGTGGACCAGTTAGCATCCCTCGTAATAATGATAAATAAGAAAGAAAAATAATGTTAACCATGACAAGGGTCGAACCATCGACCACATGTCGAGTGTTTAACCACCGCGCCACGGCGGTTTATATAAATAATCATTCGTAACATTATCCCTACTTTACATCTGTTCGTCCTGAATAGATTCATTCGTACTTCTAACATTGTACTTGATTAATCGGTCTATGTGCACAACCTTCATTTTACTCCTGGAGCTTTGTTGTATGCGATATACAACGCTATTGATCCTTTCTATTACTTTGTACGGTCCTTCCCAGCTCTTCTGCAATTTGGGCGATCTTCCTTTTGTTTTTTTAGGATTGTATAACCACACGAGGTTTCCTTCCAAAAATCCATCATTATTTGCTCGAAAGTCGTAGCGTATTTTCATGCGGTCGCTCGCATTTAATAAATTCCTTAGGACTGCTTCGTGCACTTGGATCATTCTTTCTCGCAGAATGGCAACATAATCAGACGTAGACACTGGTTGACTGTCTGGCGATCCGAACTTGACATCACATGGCAGACGTAATTCTCTACCGAACAGGAACATTGATGGTTAATTTTCTGTTGTGTTGTGCATGGAACTTCGATATCCTATTAAAAACAAAGGTATGCATCGGTCCCAATTGTCCTGGTTGGCATTTACTTCTCTCCGCAGATGTTCTTCTAGAGTCCTTAAATCTTTCGACCATTCCATCGGATTGAGGGTGTAGCGGTGTTGTTCTTGTCTTTTTGATGTTGAGTATTTGACATACCTCTTGGAACACTGATGATTAAAAGTTTCACTCTTGGTCCGAATATAGTTCTAACGGTACTCCAAATCTGCATATCCATTCTGCACCACTCTTCCACGTCTTTTCGGCAGTTAACCCAATAGAACCGCGTTCTGATTTTTCCCAGCGTCTTATTGTCTCCCAAGTGCGGGAAATGCATGATGGAAGATCCGAGCCGGATCTTCCATCATGCATTTCCGTTAACACCTCTTTTATTCGGGTCATCGCTACCACAGTTTGTTGTATATTGTTTCTGCCATCCGTTGACTCCCAAAGCCTGGTGAGAAATCCTTCTTGCAATCTCAATGACTTCCACTGAGCCCAATAACTTTTTACGGTCATTCTTTCGGCCGCAATTTCCTGCCATTCCGATCTCTTTCCTTGCTTCATCCATTTTACTATTAGACCGATAGCCACGTCTCGCTATTGCTACTCCTTTAGTTGCTTGTTGCTCCACCGGTCCTCAACTTTAGCTAGGATTCGTTTAATTTCGATGATACTGCTATTTTGCTCCTGTCTTTCACAATGTTTACATTGGATAGCACATGGCCTTATGGATATTCCATCTGCGTTGTTATGGAGCAGCCCTCTGCAATGTTCCTTTTTGAATGAATGAGCTTGGAGTTTCTCGATCCATCTCGCTACCTGTCTTTCTGGCTACTTGAACTGCATGAGCCATTTTAGCGCCGCGTGATCTGTTCGCAGCCGGAATTCTAGTCCATTCAAATACTTGTGAAAATGTTTGACGCTATCTACAACAGCTAGCAATTCCCGTCGGGTCACGCAATAATTTGTTTGTGCTTTGGAAAACGCTCGACTGTAATATGCCAATAAACTCTCTTTGCCTTCTTGAATTTGTGAAAGTACAGCTCCCATTCCGTGCTTGCTAGCATCTGTGTCTAGTGTGAAAAGCTCTCGTGCCTTCGGATATCCTAATATAGAAGAACAACAGAATTTCCTCTTTAGCTCTGCAAATGCTATTTGGTGCTCCCTTGTCCATTGGAATTTCTGACTTTTCTCGGTTAGGCGGTGCAAGATTCGTGCAACATCGGCAAAATTGGGTAGAAATCTTCGGTAATACGAGCACAGTCCCAGAAAACTCCTTACTTCACATTTCTTGGGATTGGCCATTCTCTGATTGCTGATAGCTTTTGTGGGTCGGTTTGCACTCCTTCATCCGATACGATGTGTCCTAAGTAATTCACTTTAGGTTTAAACAAGCTGCACTTTGATGTACTCAACTTCAATCTTGCGCTTTTAATGGTGTGAAGTACCTGCCGAAAATTCTCTAGATGTTCTCGAAATGTGCGTCCCAACACAATTATATCATCTAAATCCATTAATCGCTCAAACGTAGCTGGCGCGTTGCATAGCCCAAAAGGCATAACTAGAAACTGGTACAACCCTGTGCCCGTCGTAAAAGCTGTCTTCTCCTTGCGAACACATCAGCATACTCTTCCAAAGTACTTACTGCTACTTGTACCTCTGCCTCTGGGAGATGTTTTGCACAGTGATCGAATAATAAGACGCTTTTCCAGAGTTAGCAAACTATTCATTGGTTCATTAAACTGACCATTTGCAACATAGTTAACACCTTCCCCTTTGCCAATTACCATTCCTTTTCTGATCATGTTTAATGATGGACTGACGTTCGTCAGGTATTTTCTGCTGGAGTGTCACCAAGGTTCTGCCGCCAAGTAAACCATCTTTTGCGTTGTTGATCGGTTCGACTATACTCATTCTTTTACCTCCGCAGGATCACCGTCTATTCTGGCATAGATGATCTTCTCGCACATCGGTGGTATTTCAATTTGCTCATCGGTTAAAACGCGTAACGCATTGCACTTGTTGTCGGTCATCTGTAATGGCACTTCTATGTTTCGCCATTTTAACACCTTGTTTTTAAATCGAAGGACATTTGATGCTCTGTCATAAAATCCAATCCCAAGATGAAACGCTTGAAACGTATTCCTCCAAATGTGACAACAAGGGAACACTCTCCTTTTACTGGTGCTGCTTCGCCTGTAGCTGTCATCAATTTGTATCGAATCATATATTCTACCTTTCCTCGCGGTACCATATCAGGGCGTACTACTGATCTTGATGCTCCGGTATCCAGTGTGAGTGTGAATTTCCTTCTGTTCAATATTCCATTAGCTACCAGGCTGTTGCAGTCCTTCATAAGCCTAGCAATCAGAACCGTGATCCTAGGGCATCCTTCCGTTTTCACCAGCTTTCGCCCCATAAAGCTGGTGGAACCTAGCTTCCGGATATATTTTTTGAAGAGATCGGTCAATTGTTCTCCCTCTTGCGTCATTATCTGCCGTTCATCTCCCATTTCCATTCTCTTGTCGCGGTTGTCACTCAGCTGCGTTGTTCTCAGTGCCGCCAGTTCTTTGCAGTCTCGGATGTAATGACCAGGTTAAACGTTCTTAAACCTTTACGTTGTTAAGCTCTCTAGACCATACTTGTATTAGTTTTCATTTTTGGTGACATCTCTGACGGACATGCAGCGGTTTCAAACAATGGCGTTTACAATTTTCTGATCGAATTTTGTTTTATAAGCTCGTTGTTTGCCTCCATCAAAATATAGGCAAACTTTCTGAGGACGTAAGCATATAGTACAATTATTAAACGTTACTTCAAGCAAACGTCTTGCTGATGGGTAGAACTAAACTTTGAGCCAAATAAATTCGTATAGATTAACAGGACCAATTTTTTTAATTAGATTATCAAGAACAGTGAAAAGTGAATCAGAATTTTTGAAAATTAAAAATTAAAATTTATAAAATTTTTACTCGATAAAAAATTTAATTTCATTTGTTTCACTATGTATATTTTTTTTGTGTTAAAGTATCTATTTATGTTTATAGGTTATAATGCTTTGTCTAGAATACTCATATATTATTCTGCTCTAATGTTATCGACTGCATTTTAATTTTTATTAAAAACGATATCGAAACTAACTAACTAAATTTTGTACAGCAGGTGGTGACTTTAACTGCAAGCATTTCCTAACTGCAAAAGTAGGTATGCGGATATAAAATATAAAAAATATCCGCATAGTAACCAATCAAATCAACACATATAAGCCATGTGACTAGTGTGACCAATCAAATCACTCGAACGCGGACAAAAATCTCCGTATTCCATTTAAAAACAAATTTAAAACATTTTTATCTCCTTTTTTACGTTGTTTTTATTTTGCTACGCATCATTATATCCGCAAACGTGTGATTTGATTGGTGAGGCTAGTCACATGATTTATATGAGTTGATTTGATTGGTTACTATGCGGATATTTTTTATATTTAAAAAAAAGGAAACTTTAAATATTTAATCTGTGAATTGTGATAACTGCATAATATTATAGTCTCTGAGCAACCGAACCATTTTAGCTATACAGAGATGCTCTAAATCAGTAGTCGACGTTAAAACCCACAGAACTCTTTCTCACTTTCCGATGGTGTGTACACTAAATTTAAAATATTTAGTTTTAATCCTGAACACTAGGACCAATCATATAATTATAAAGCAACTTATAACTTCGATGTTTATCAACATAAGTTAAACACTGAATCTTAATTTTACACCAGATCTATCGAATCAACTTAAACATGTAGATTGTCAGATTATATACTTCTGGTGTTAATAAATGATGTTTTAATAAAATTATATAATTAAATTTCTCAACAATAAAGATGCCATTGGATGAGATATAGAAGCATAATTAAGTTAAAAATTAAATAACATAAAACCCAAAATGAACAATAATTCATTTTTAAACTTGTGACCGAAACCGATGATAAATATTTATGAATACAAATTTTTGACATTTATTTGATAAAAACGAAGACACTCAATTATCACGGTCATAATTTTTGACAAAAGCCCCGTTCGATTTCCTTAATAATTATGATCTTTGTAATAATTTTGACGTGAGTAAAATAATTGTCTCTTCCATATTTTGTAATGAGCTCGTTTGCTGTTCGAATTCTGTAATAATTTTGACTGTTGTAATTGTGACGTTTCGATATAAATAGCTAACAATTTTAAATTAATTAAAACTATGATTTAATTCAAATATGGCTTTATTTATAATCACTTCTGGGTATATGAATTGAATGTGAATAACACGCTGAAATCAGAAATATGTGCGAAATGTACATACAAGTGTATTCCACCTCGTACTCTAAAATGTATTGTTTTTTACAGAATGCATCTAAGAATTTCAATCAATTCATGAAATTAGTAGTTCTTGCCAAAAAATCGTATTATTAATAACCTAGTTTATTATCCAAGATGGAATTATTAATAGTTTTGCTGTATTTGACCAGTGACATAAGTTACACGATTTCGTAGGGACATTAACAAACATTTTGGGAATCACTTTATGTGACATCATTCATAAATTATTTGTTTTTACGGTATAGAGATGATAATGATACAAGTGACAACATTGTCAAGCAATGAACTGTCCTTATATTTTTAATTATCACTACACTTACCCCCGTATAAATATTTATTCTCTAATGATCATAAAATATCATAAATCCATTTTATGTACACGGCGTACAGTTTACTATAGATTATTTCGGAAATGTCAAAATTATTTCATAAATGAAATAATTCAAAAATGTTAACAGAAATCGAACGTGACCAAATAGCAAAATTTTCTATAATAAAAGCAAAACTCATCGCGTAGCACACTCGGATATACAATAAAACATATAAAATTCACTACTTAGTTTTGTAAATTGTAATAGTACCATTCAAAAACCATATAAGGAAAAATTTGAACTTTTTCGTTGCTATGACAATTCCAATACACAATGCACACAATTATATGTAATTTTTCTTCATAGTTTTTTTTATACCTCTCAAAAATTTAATTTAAAAACAACTAAGGCTGGGAAATATTACAATCAATTATTATACTACTTTTCGGACAGCGTAATAAAAAATTGGGAATGTGGAGGAATATTTTTTAAATAAATGTCAAAAATTGTATTCACAAATATTTATCATGGTTTTCGGATACACTAAAGAAAAGGTGAAAGTATTTGCTAAAACTTATATGGTTATTTTAAATGATTACCGGGTTAATAAATCGTAAAGCAAATGCGTGATTCATAATTATCCATAGTTCATCTTCGAGTTGTGTAGAAGAAGTTATTTGTGAATTTATTATTCCGTTATGCTCATAAGTGTTTTATTGGTTAATAAATATAATTTGTTAGCTGACATATTGTTCACTGAAGTTTTAAAAATGTTCACATCGTTGGATGTGAGATTGTTTCTGTGTAAAATTGAAACTGTAACATTGAATAATATAGGCTCCCAGGCAATATATATTAAATTTAATAATCGGGTTATAAGGCGTATTCGACATTTTTGAGAAGTTTAAATATTTGAGAATATTTTCTCTGGAAGTAAACCCATCGATTTGAAAGATTTTTGTATTGCACAGTGCAACATACCAGATGCGGATTCATCAGTGTTTTCATAAAAGTCTAAAGGTTTATCTCAATTCTGTGCTTTAATGGGTGAGAAACCCATTTTTTCTTATCAGTTTTTAAACACAACGAGGATTTTTCAGTACTGACAATCCTTCCCAAAAGAAGACACGTCGTCTAACGAGGACGGGTGGCAACACTGGTTAATACACTGTTACAAATTGAACTATACCCTTTTTTTAGATTTAATTTTATTTTTTTGGCTTAAGCGTTACCGCGCACATCACCAAAAAATTAACTTAATCGCGGTTGTAAATTTTAAAATTCCAAATAAAAAAAAATTGCTGCTAACTCAAACTTTCATTGAATTTGGAAAATATTTTAATAATTCTGAGAAAAAATTGTTGCTCTTAAAGAAGAACTTATTTCATTTAATCTATAAAACCTTTTATATTTATACCACACAATAATCAAAAAACATTTGTATGATTATACGTGATAATATTATAAAAATGCATAATACTCCTGCCCTTCAGAAAATCCTATCTTGATAAGATAACATTAATGTTTGTACATAGCTAAAAAAATTATATATAAAAAAACATTGTCTATGTATTTTATTTATGACAATATTGTGCATAATATATATATATATATATATATATATATATATATATATATATATATATATATATATATATATATATATATATATATATATATATATATATATATATATATATATATATATATATATATATATCAATATTAAAATAAATATATTAATTTACCAATAAACTAAATAAATAAATATATTTTATCTGCTGTGCTCTATCTGCTCTATTTATATATACTATAATAAAACTATTCCACAACTGAAATGATTCAAACATAAAAGTTCAAATAATTAAATTATTTATTTAATTTTGATGAATATTTTTTTTAGTTATTGTATATTTATTTAATTAAAAAAAAAACATAAATTCATAAATTATTGATATATATATTAATTAAGAAAATCAAATTTAATAAACTATTTTGACACCATATAGGCGAATAATCAAAATTCGATTAAATTATTATTTAATTAAAATTATTGAAAAAATAAAAAAAAAAATTATAAAAAAATACAAATTAATTCGGTGTTTGTTTTATTTATCGAAAAATCGATTGAATGTGTTAATTTTGCGTTTTTGCCCTGGATTGTGAATAAATTATTATATTTACTGTTAACAAATCACCACTTTACAAACAGATACTCAATACACAACAGTTTTTCCTTCAAAACTATTTACTTTCAAACACAATAATTCCCACAAAAAATGACAATATTTCTCTTTGTAACACTTTTAATTTCACTAAATTAGCTAATTGCCACTACTGAGGGCTATGACACTAATTTTAACTCTTTCGCGTTTAAAATATAACTCATCTTTACTCACGTCATTACGACGCTTATACACCAAAATTACATGTATCTCGAATATTATATTTTTCTATTATTACATTCTACTTTTTCGAGATGTCACTACGATCTTTTTTTGCTCAATTTTTGTTGGTACTAATGCTACTTCATAGATGTCTCTAGGTTAGTTTAATTCTAGAAAAATCGTAACATTACCCTAAACTTCTTCCATCAGAAGAAGATCCAACACCGTTCCTCGGTAGAACGTCAATCGCTCTAGGTGTCGCTCTTACATCATCCAATCTCGTTATAATCTTGTAGGGTTTTCCTATCCAGGCTGCATCTTTGAAGATAAATTCTTCTTTCGTGGTGGCTTGTGACCATGTCAATGGTCATTCTTCAAATCCTCTGTTATTAGCTCAAACGTCATAAGAATCCGTCACTTTATCACTTGAAAGTCGTATCTTCTCCATTGAAATTTAAAATTGAATTGAAAGTTTGAAAACCATTCCAAACTTCATGTTTCCTGGTAGCCGCAACTCCGTAACTCCAGTTGTATCGTGGACCGCCGATTCATAGTCCACAATGAACAGGGGAATCGTCCGACGCCAGTTATGCTGGTTTTTCTTCAGTCTTTGGTTTTTCTTCAATGTGGCATTAAATCGCTCCATCATGACCGTCTGATTGTAGATGCATCGGTGTCGTTCATGTTTTATTTACGTCCAGCAATTGACACATCTCCTGAAAATCAACTGACCCGAAATCACTCCAATTGTTCAGCACAGCATTCGTGATAGTCATTGCCTCCAGATTTGGTATTGGATATATCTCAGCCCATTTTATGAAGTAATGCATTACTACCAGTACATATTTATTTCCACTATCACTGGTTGGAAACGGCCCTGTAACATCCATCGCGATCTTTTCGAATATTATCCCAACGTTGTACTGTTGCATTGTACCTGGACTTTTTCAAGCGAGCCCTTTAACCGCCATATATTGGTCACACTTTTGATTCTTGTATTTTGGCTAGCGCTTCATTCTTCGTTTTTGTATTTCCATATTATCGATAAAACCAGGCCTTCCGTTTCCTCTTTTCTAATTTCCTCAGGAGCCCAATATATTCAGCATGGCCATCTTGATAAGGCATTGGCGTTCCGTGTGTGGTTCTTTTACGATGTTCAATCTTAAAGTTGTACCTTTGCTGTAATCGCTCTTTCTAACGCCCTACTTGTCTTTCGGGATTTTTAAACTGCAATAACCATCTCAAGGCGCTATGATCCGTTCTTAAATGGAATGCCAATAAAATAACTCTTATAATAGCCAATAACTTTTTTCGGGTGACGCAATATTTCCGCTCTGGCTTCGAAAGAATTTTGAAATAGTACGCAATCAATCGCACTTGTCCATCAATCTTCTGTAATAAGATACCTCCTAATCCACTATTATTTGAGCATCAGTGTCTACGATAAACGTTTTAAAGGTACCACATTACCGATCTTTCAATGCCTTTTTTTTATATTTATTATTTATTGAAACTAGTCTTTTCAGACTAACCATCAATTTACATCTGAATTCTTAAAAATTAAACTATAATGAGGCACTGTTGATCCAGCGATGCTCCAATGCCTGTTCGTTAATAGGTAGCTGCTCACATACTGACGAGCTCGAAGGGTTTGCTTTGATTTAGTCTTCTAACCAAGTGTTCATTATCCAGTAGCCGAGAGGCTTCCGCATTAACATGTTGCAATAGCATCAATTCATGCTTCGTTGCAAATCTTTTTATTTCATGTTTTACATCCGGTATCTCCGAATCTCGATGCAAATCCTTATTACGAATGTACCAGGGTGGATTGACTATACTCCGAAGTACCTTATTCTGGAAGTTTTGTATAGGTTTAATGTTAGCATTTTTAGTACAGCCCCAAAGCTGAATACCATATAGCCAGACCGGTTTTAGGATTTGATTGTAAATCAATATTTTGTTGTCTGTGCTTAATTTTGACCTTCGGCCAATTAGCCAGTACAATTGTCTATATTTAAGATCAAGTTCCTTTCTTTTCTTCTTCACATGCTCTTTCCATTTGAGCTTAACATCCAGTGTCATACCCAAGTATTTGGCGGAGTTCTCGTATGGCACCATGACATCGTTTATGCTGATTGGCGGCGGATTAACCAATAGTTTGTTCGTAAAGTGGACATGCGTAGATTTTAATTCATTAAGTTTGATTTTCCATCGCTTGGTCCACTGGTGAATTTCTTCATTTGCATATTGAAGTTTATTCGCCGCCTCTTCGACAGTTTTCGCTGTTGCTAGTATAGCGGAGTCGTCGGCAAACGTTGCTATGCTTACATGATCGGACTATGGTATATCACTTGTATAAAGTAGATATAGGATTGGACCCAGAACACTACCTTGTGAGACTCCTATGCCCTTACCTGTCTCAGTTCAGAATACTCATCTTCTTGTGTTACGCTAAAATGTTTTTCAGATAAGTACGACTCCAGAACGTCAACATATGGTCCCGGAAGCAAAACTTTTAGTTTATGTATTAATCCCTCATGCCATACCTTATCGAAAGCTGCTGCCACGTCCAGAAATAAGGTAGAACAAATTTGTTTATCTTCTAACGCCTTTTCTATAATGTCTGTAATTCTGTGAACCTGGTCAATTGTTGAATGTTTACATCTGAATCCAAATTGGTGATCCGGTATTAGGTTTCTACTTTCTATTATTGGTGTCATTCTTCTCAGAAGAAGTCTCTCCATTAGCTTTGAGATGATAGGAAGCAGGGATATCGGACGATATGATTAAGCTTCATTTGGTGGTTTACCTGGTTTCGGTAGCATAATAACTTCTGCAACTTTCCAGGCGGAAGGTACATGCCGTAATCTAATAACAGCATTAAACAAATGGGTTAGTTGGACAATAGCTTTCTTTGGTAGTTGCTTTAGAACTTCTCCTGTTAAAAGATCATATCCAGGAGCCTTTCCGGTCTTCAGATTGAATTTTATTTTCCTATTAACTTCTTTCTGGGTTATTAGAGGGATTCTGCCCCCATAGTCGTTGCTTCCATTTTCGATTATAATATCCGGTTCGGTCTCATTCGGTTGGAAAATACCAGCCAGGTGATCAGCAAACACTTAAGCTTTTGATTTGTTATCCCTGGCTCACGAGCCATCACTTCGCTTAATAGGAGGGATCTGCATGATTGGGGTTTTCATTCTTTTGGTTGCCTTCCATAATGAGTAGTCTGTATTTTCATCAGCCGTCAACTTTCCAAGAAACGAAGAAAACGATTTTTCATTTAACTTCTGAATTTCTCGCTTAAGCTGCTGTGATTTGTTATTTAGGTTCGTCTTGTCAGATGAACTCCTCGTTTGTTGCCATTTTTTCCTAGCTTTTCTTTTTTCTAAGGCCAGGTTCCTAATTTCTCTTGGGTAGCTTTTACCAGTAGTTTTGGATGCTGTTTCTTTAGTGTTATTCCACGCGGCTAATTGAATGATATTTGTGAATATTTCAACCTCTTCCTCTAGCTCTGTTACCGTTGTTAATCGTGTTTGTAGGTTAATAATGCTTTCTAATTCAGATTTGAAGCTAACCCAGTCAGTTATTTTATTGACAAGAGTTGGTCTTGTTTCCTTCCTAATTATCTTGTCGCTTATGGTAAGTATCACTGAAGAATGATCAGAGACCATATCTGAATTATCCTCTACTTCAATAAAATTTGATGAAACTTGTTTTGATATAAAGAAATCCAGTAGATCAGGACTTTTAACAGCATCCGTAGGCCAATATGTCGGCTTGCCAGTGGAATGTATGTTACATCCCATTTCATCTATTGCATTTTTTAGTTCGTTACCTTTGGTTGTTGTAAGCCTAGATCCAAAGTCAACATGTTTTGCATCAAAATCACCTCCTAATATAAATCTACCATTGAAATGTTGTAGGATATTCAAGTAGTTTGATGTCTAATTGCGGTTCTTGTTTTCAATGGCTTGAACACAGCTTCCTGCTCTTTGGTTCATTCTAATACTTAATACAACAGAACGCCAATAAACTCCTTAATTCGTATAAATTCTGAAGTCTGGATTAATCATTTACTGCTAAAATCTCATCCTCATCTGATTTGACCTCGTCCCGGAATAATGTACACTTCTTTGGACTTAGATACAGCCCGGCTGATTAAATCCTTTCGAATACTTCTTCCAAATTCCTAAGGTGCTCATCAAAGTGTTTTCCCATTACTATGTAATTCAGAACTCTAGGTACACTAGGCTCGTCTTCTAGTGCACATTCAATTAACCGTTTGAAACGCGTAGGTGCTAAATTGACCATACGTTAAATTGCCATAATCTGAACGCGGTCTTTTCTCTATCTACGATTTCCACCTGCCAATATTTTCCACCTTCCAATATTTACTCTGTCAATCAAGTGTCAATATTCATGCTCCTACTGCATTCAATGTGTCATCAGTCCCGAAGAGTCTTAGACCATCTTTCTTTTCCACCAGTACCACTGGCAAGCTCCAAGGACGGCTCGATTGTTCAATAACAACTGATGTTTGTTCTGCCGTTATTTTCTGGAGCACTACAGAAAATGGACATATATTTTTCCTGTAACGCTTTTATTGCCTGTTTCTATTTTAGTGTTAGTTGTTTTGTCCATTTCTGCATCAGATCATCAACTGTTTTCTGCTGCCATTGTTCCTTGGCTTATAAACTCGGATTAATTTTTTCACAATTTACTATTGTGGATACATCTTCTCATTTTCCGGAAGATAGTCCCTTCGTGATGGTTTTCATCTGATCCGTTAAATTAAGAGCTCGTATAGAGAAGCTCTTAAGTCTCGATGACACCTGTGGTTACCAATCCGAAACTCCTAAGTCTATATGGTGGTACTTGCTTCCACAACTCACAACCTTTGTGATCCAGAATCTCCTTCCAATCATCTTCACACAACTTTCTCTGTATTGAGCAATTCCACAGAGACAATTTCACGTTGTTGTAGCTTAAAGCACCTTGACCAACATCTAAAACAAATCCTTTCACCTTCATAAAATCCATGCCCAAGATTACCTCATCTACAATATCGGATATCAACACTTCATGATGACACTTGCTGTTACCAATCTGTAACCGAACTGCTTTCTTGCCTATGATTACTGCACTTTCACCAGTAGGCGTTTGAAACCTTAACCTTGAAACTGGCTGGCTCCCGTTTGACATTATGTCATTGCGCACGATTGTTCCAGTTGGTACTGTATCCAGCGTGATAAAACAGTTCCTCTTATCAATATCTTCTTTGGTGGTTAAACTATCTCCATCTCTTGCCAATCTTGAGATAGGGTTGGAGACTACGAAGCATTTTCTGACTCGCTTTAGTTTAACGACTCTATCGTTACCTGCGATACACTGGCGATTGTGTTCTTATTCGATTTTTTCGCCATTCTAAACCATCTCTTTGGCCTTGCTCTTCGACCAATCTTCCAGATTCTCCACTTGGTCTGCGATTTATGGGCGTTGGTATTCTAGATCATTTTCATCACCAATCTACACAATCTTTGAAGATGTGGCCCACTTTGTCACAACCTCATCGACCTTAATTCTCTCCGTTTATAGGAAAAGTTTACCGTAAAGTCGTATTACTTTTTCCTTTATCTAATAAAGACATGAAGTTTTTTCAAATTTACTTTATGGGCGACGATGACATGGAGGCCAATCAACGGGTTTCTATTAGTTCTGGAACCAACCATCAAAGCATTTTGAGATTACAGAATTTGTTCCACGAACGTTGTGACCTAGTAAGCTTATTTAAAATCGCATTCCAGCAAATATCATCCAATTATGCAGTCCTCCAGTGCAAATATTATAGAGAAGTCATTTCAATAGACAAAACCCCATCAAAGAAGTGCAACTTTTTATATCGTTTGCAAACTGTCTCTTGAGTTGGCTAGACTACATCCAAAACCGTTTTCCAGGATCTCCTAACTTCTTTCCATCTTAAAAGGTATGTTTACTGAGTTTCAAGGTAAACGTCCTCAAGTTGTGCTCCACAATTGTCCCAAAATGATCCACCATTTTGACTTCTTCCTCGTGAAAAATCCTTCATCTAGAACATTGTCATTCTCGATGAATAATTTAAGATGCTCTTCAATAGTCTTTGTTGTCACCAGGTGGTTATTGATTGATCACAGAGAGAAAACACTTGGCATGAATCATGATTATTAATTTCATAAATTATGAAATGGATAATTTTTAATTTTTTGTGCTTTTAATTCAGTAAATATGAATACAAACCAGGAACTATGAATAAAAGCCGGTGTATGGTTATTCATGATCTAATCCAATCATTCATAATTTAGAGTAAAAAAAATGAAGGTTTAAATCATGAATCTATTTCATAATACATACTCAACTATGATTAAATAAGGATTGTTCCCGGCGTTTGGTAGAATCAGTTGGTTTGTTGCAGATATTATGCATATTGTTCACATTTTGTGACTAAAAATCATGAAATGGAAGCATTTTTTAGTTTTTTTTTTGTTTTTGTGTTGCACGGCGATTATTTAATAACGAACACCTGTTTTTTACTAAATAAAAATTATGAATTTAGTTTCAAGTGTGAAATCAATAAGATTGGTTGTATTTTGGTCCATAGTTTTGTCATTGAATAACCATATATGGTTATTCAATGGTTTTGTGAAGTGAAATCAAAAATTAAATAAAAATAAAGTAGGTATGTAAGTTATTTAAAATATTATGAAATACTATAAAGAATTGTATAAAATCCTTTAGAACAATGCATGATAGTATTTATGTAAAATTGTAATTTATCTATATATTTTTTTAAACTTATTTTGGTGTGTTATAATTATTTTGTGCTTGCCAAAAAAAAAAAAATAAAATAAAAAATGCAATTTTTCGTGGTATACTTATATATACATAATAATTACATAATATATGTATATATATATATATATATATATATATATATATATATATATATATATATATATATATATATATATATATATATATATATATATATATATATATATATATATATATATATATATATATATATATATATATATATATATATATATATATATTATATATATATATATATATATATATATATATATTTATATATATATATATATATATATATATATATATATATATATATAATTTTTTTTATCTATAGGTGAACGCCTGTGGGTTCTAAAAAAATTGTGATGTGTAACAATTGTACATAAACAAATTTTGTGTATAAATTTTGATGCGTTTTAATTTTCACTTTTTATTTTATTAAAAGCAGGAAAAATGCGATCGAGAAAAATGCCTGATTAGTGGCCATCTTTAATATAAAAATCCGAATATGAAGACGTGTTAATTATGGAAGTTTTACATATTCATTGATAGCAATGAGAAACGGAATAAGGCCAAAGAGTCTAGCCTTCAGAATTTTTACCACCCTGGCACATGTGTTAGTAGGTATAAAATAAAATTACTGAAATGTAAGAATTAGAAAAATATGATATACAAATTAAATCCGTTGATAAATAATTGTATTATATAATATGTAAATAATTTGAGAAGTAGGATTTTTCTAATTTTTTGGGGTTAGTTCTAAGCTACAAACACTTTTAAATGCTAACATTAATTTGGTTGTTTTTATTTTTTTATTTTGTTCAATTAGTTGAATTGGATGAACAGAAGCAAACGTGGTTGAAAACTCGTAGTTCACCGTGGGAATCCTCCGAGATAAAGTGAAACAGTCGATTTAAGGTTGAGTTACGGCCATTTCAATTCTAACAAGTTCGAGATAATAACAGTGCTAGTATTCTTGCGAACTGGTTGCATTATAAATTAATAAAAGGACCTATGATGAAGCTTATAAGAAATAAAAATATTACTTTAAAGTAAACGAGTAACTCAAAATTTTAAATTTTATTGGGTTTAATTATAATTGTATATTAAGATTTATATTTAATTAAACAATAATTTTTAATAATATGACTAATTATTAAATGAAATTTAAATTTTTGTAAATAAATGTTTTAAAACAAAAAATATTGAAAACGTATGTTTTATTTAACAGTGTACATTAACGTTTAAAGAAGTTATACATCTTAATCATGACTCAAGCATAACAAGGCATAAAGTATAAAGCTATGCAATACTTAATACAAATATATGCATTAATATTCATAATCAATGAGTAATGTAGCCAAAAAATGGCCAATACATGCTAAAATGTGGTAATAATCATGTTTAATAATGCATAGTATAAGTATTACAGGTATGATTTGTGCCTAAAATATCATATTTCTATGCAATTATAATCATGAAATAATGCCTTAAAAGGTATAATTCCTGCATTTAATTCATAACAAATATGAATAATTGTTCATGAGCTATGAATAACCTTTCATCACTATTTTAAAAATATAATGAAAATAACTCATAATATGTGAATAAAACCTTATTCATATACTAAGTATATTATTCTTGTATTATGAATCTGTTGTGCACGGTGCCAAATCAAAAGATTTTATTCATAACTTATATAGCGTTATTCATAATACGAGATACAATTTCTCTCTGTGTGTGAATTGCCACCTAGGTTACCAATTATAGTCCACCCGAATTCCGTGTGTTGAATCATCGATTCATTGTGGTTGCCCTTTATGAATTTAATGGCTATCATTAGAGAGAAGTAGTCCTTGCCAAGCACCCACATTATACTGTGGATCGGCTTACTGAAGCTTTTACGATATTAACGTGGCTTGGGACTCGGAAGGTGTCAAGGCTAAAGGGATGTATGGCGGTACCTCCTGGAAACAAGAAACGATGCAGATTTGCACTGAGTTTGAGTTTTCAAGAATTTTAGTTGCTGTACAATACGAGGCAACTTACGCATAGGTCGGAAACATTCACCAAACTTGATCTGTCTAACGTTGATTTTTTGTTGCTCGCATTGTTCTGATCAACGGCGTTCTCTGCATGACTTGACCCAACATCTGGTGCTGGCTGGGGCGGCCTATACACGCCTTAATGATGTCCTCCGTTGCATCTAGTGACTTTAACTTTCTCTCCATGTAGTCAAAAGTACTTCGATATTTTCGGGATTTCTTTGGGATTTGCTAATGTTGTTTCATAAGAGCTAGCGGATTCTGGATTCCATGTAGTCACTCTATGTTGTGCAACATTTCTTTTCTGAGAAGGCACAACTTCCTGTTGCAACTTGTATCGTTGGTAGTGATATAGTAGTGAGTTGTGGTTCTTGTTTGCTAGCATAATCTTACGTAGTTCTTGCTTGCTGTCGAAAGATGTCTGATGAGCTAAGCCGCACTTTTTTAGAGTACGACTTAAGATATGACATTTTTACTCGGAAACGGTATTAATCCGGTGAACCACCAATTTTCGTACTCACCAGAAAAATTTGATATGCTTATGGTTGGTATTTGAATTTTGGAACATTCGGATGTAAAATGGAACATTCAGTCGAAAAGTGGTTGCTTTTACCATAAGCCGTGGTAATTGTTTTGAAAATAGGTAGTTGTTACTTGTTCTTTAATTATCTTCTATTTCTACCATAACTCAGCGAGCAACTGGTCGATTTTATTAATGTCTTTCTGCGGTTAATTGGATTTTAGTTGCAAGAATTGTCTTGAGCAATCTTCTGTATCTAATTTACATATATTCCAATAAAGACCTAAATTATTAGACCGTCAGGATCTTACAGATTTGAAACAAAAACAATGACAAGACTTATAGATCCATTTGAGAAATACCAGATTTGCGGACAAACTCATTAGTAAAACTAGATTCTCCCACCATGTGGAGCATTTAATCCAAAGTTTCTTGGCAAGAAAGATGGACAATTTGCGAAAAACACACTCCATTAGCGCTGAACACAATTAAGGCAATTAAAGCAAAGGAAATGCATAAAGCTTTAATGTAATATGTAAATCGTTATGCAGACTCTTATATCTGTAATGAATAAGCAAAACCATTGCCAGAAAGCTTTGGCAACTTTTAAAAATTATGGAAAAATCCTTTATTATTTTTTGCACCATCTGGAATGAAAACAAATTGTGGAAAACATTGAGCCCTGATAAAAAGCGGAACATTGTCCAGGTTTGATAGCTAAAGTTTTACTAAAGTAAATTATTTGGTAAAAAATTGGAACTGTGAAGGCAATAAATATTCAAGTAGTAGATATTTAAAAGCAAAGATTAACGTGTTAAGGAAGCAGTAAAGAAAAAAGGATATCGGTTAGATGTTCAAACTGATATAAACTCTGGAAGACGACATATCTTACGCTATGTCTCCTAAATAAGACAGCCTTTTGTATGTATTTGAGCTTTTTTCCGCCATATGACCTTTTGTTGCTTTGAATAAAAATTGAATAAAAATAAGGACGATATGACTGAAAATGTATCCCGCAAACTGTTGAAAAGAACAAACATAAACAAACCGATTTATTGCACAAAAACTGTGCAAGGAGCTATAGATCTCGATGTGAGATTTGGAGCTGAAGATGGCTAAAGCACAGTAAAAGTGACACTGAGCATCCAAAAAAAGAATGCAAAAAAATATAGCATTGTAAGAAAACTACTGTTAAGCAACATGGGACAAATTTAGTCGTCTGCAATCTCTGCAATTCATTTCAAACCATAACACTGGGCTAAACCATTTTGGAGAAAGAAAGACCATAATCGATTTTACGCGGATAAAGCATGGACACAAAGAAAAGTAAGATGAAGCGGTTGAATAGGGATTGAAAGGTATTCTCAACAGGAAATGAGAATATTGAGTTCTTCCTCAACAACATTATTTTCCGAAGCTGGATTATTGACTAAATACTGCTAGAAAAAATATGGCACAGAATAATCAATACAAGATGTGCAGAATTTAGAACATAATGAGAATATCAAAGGATTAATATAAATGCAAAAAGTAGTTACAGTTCTAATTGAAGACCTGTAATATGACTTCTCCATCGACATAAAACCAGCCAAGTTTCCTTTATATTATCGAAGTATTACTAAACACTAGAAATATACTGGCGAATTGAATGCAAAGTTCAAACTGAGAATGGTAAAGACACAAACCTGAGCGACCTTCCCGTCGAAGAGTTTCTATCGATGAAGAGTTTCGCTTATCTATGACTGTGCCTTATTTATCAGAAATGCCCTAACAAAGATAAACTGCATTGGTGAACACATGTCTTGTCCACCATAATATCAATAGTTTGCTAGCTTATATAGTTCTTGCCTATAGAGAAAGGATGGTACTACTGCCAAAAGAATGAAAGCATTTAAAAATCTATTATCATACCGTACAATCTGCTTGCTGGAAATTAGTAAAGGGGTTAGCCTTTGCAAATTTTACAAATTTCATTGTATGCGACGACATTTTTGAATTGTCGATACCAGAAGAAGCAAAAGTTGTCGGTTTTGTGAATAATGTGGCAGTTGTTGGCCTGGTAAAACATAGAGATGTGGTGGAAGAGGTATATGCCGGAAGTGTAGGAGTCATTCAGAATAGGTTATCGTCTATGGGTTTACAATTGGCGGAACAGAAGACGGAAATAGTTCTGATTTTTATCGTGGGAAAAGGATGGAAAGCATAAAAGTTAAAGTAGATGAACT
The DNA here is from genome assembly GCA_963556175.1 of Tipula confusa. Taxonomy (NCBI): domain Eukaryota; kingdom Metazoa; phylum Arthropoda; class Insecta; order Diptera; family Tipulidae; genus Tipula; species Tipula confusa. Next base: position 151,398,111 of record OY744476.1, on the reverse strand, counting down.
TGATAAACCCGACAATATCTCTGGATGGTGCATGAATCGTTTAGTCTGAGCTCATTATTCACCCTCCTAAATGTTGCTGTCGTTGGAGGAAAATCGCTGCGCATTGGCACATGACATGTTCACTAAGGCCCATATTCTCAAGATGATATCTTAGAGTAACATGGCCTATGTGGAAGCCAGTTAGTAGCCTCAACTCAGGTTTCCCAAGTACAAGGAGTTATTATATTCGGTTTGACGAAGGTGAAATAAATCTCTTCGTCTGTCGTAGTCCTGGATTTCTGCGCCAAAAAGAGGACCTTTCAATGCCCTCCCAGCATTTCGTCACTGGTAGCACTGGACCCCAAGGACTTGGAAAGGGCATTTTCACTCCCGAACATTCCTACTCTTTCAAAGGATCACCCAATGTCCTCCAAATATTCATGTCCGGCAAAAAAACACAGAAGAGCTTATCGAAATCCAGTTTGGCTGGCACACTATCGGAAGGCATTCTAATGGAAGTTTGCTTGAAACTCTCAAACGATTTGCAAGTGACAATTTTGCGTGGTTGAAAATTGTCTTCTGTCTGCATCCTCAAGGCCGCAATTGCAGAGCCCTTTTTGTTATGCAGGTGCAATGGAGCTAGTCCTAGGAGCATATCTATTGCAGCAGTCGGGCATGGTCTCATTGCTCCCGTAATACCGAGGCAAACCAAACAATAAAACTTGCATAGTTTGCGTTGTCTTCTCCTTAGTTTTAGGCCACCACTATTGAAGCGTAAGTGACCATGGGTCAAACGATTGTTACAAATGACCAATAGATCATTTTTGGTTGTTTGTCCACATAGCCTTTGATTCTATGAAAAGCTGACTCTGAGATAGTATATATTTTGAATAATAATGCCGAGCGAGTGGTTATGGAAAAGTGCTTATATAAGTAGCATCGTGCTTATATTATTGCAAGCACGATGAGTGCGAGGGTAAAATGGATAATGTACATCAAGAGTTTTTTGAATGTCAGAGGTTTGACAATGAAAGATCTGACCTATTTAGATCTGTGGGAGTCATTCTTGCACCAGCAAATATTATTGATTGTATGCTGGAGTCCGACAGAACGTGGAGAATGGTATGTAGAATGAATAGAAACGTTAAGAAGAAACTTCGACTCTTAGAGAAAATTAGGCTCGAACATCCGACACTATTGCACGATTATGATGGTATTTTGTAAAGTTTTTGAAGATTCCATCTTCCAACCAAAAAAAAAAAAATCATTGAACTCGACATTTAATTTCAATGTTAGATTACAATAAAGTAATTTCGTTTAGTAAAATGTAAAATATAAATTATATCAACCAAAAATAACGATTTTTTGTTACTAAAATATGTCAAATTATAAAATTACTATTAAATGTATGGTGTGCACAATTATAAGAGGTCATCATATGTGAAATTATGTTTTTACAGTAAAATTTTAGTTTTGTAGTTTTGATTTGATTTGAATTGAAGTTGAACGATTTTTAAAATATTGTGTTGTGTGCAGGAAATAAAAATGTTTGTAATTTTTAAAGTACAGTATATGCTCGTCGTTTATATGTATAGTACGCCTGTAAAGGTCTAGCGTTGTACAAAAAGTAGTTTAGATTAAATAAAAGTGGTATTGACACTATATTCATCAACTGTTCAAATATTAGTGCGTGCTGTTACCAAACAATTTTAATTGTAAATATTTGTGATAAGTATGTGCCTATTTTTATTCTAAACAATTTCAGCAATCATCAGTATCGATGTGTTGGCTAAGTAATTCTAATCTATTAAAATCGAATGTGACATTCATAAAAGCCTAATTGTTAGATTAATTTATGTGTAACACGTGTATCAAATCCAGGTGAATTGATAGTTTAATAGTTTATATAAAAATTGGGTAACGAACATATTATTCCCACAGTGAAAAGGTTTAAAATTTTGTAAATTTTTAATACTGGATTACACTTCGTGGCATTACGTACAGGTTTGTAATATTTTATTTATGATTATATTTTGTTAAATATGCACTATAAGTGAGCTCTAGTTATTACAAAATTACAACAAAAAAAATGATAAACAATGTTGTCGGTTACTGTGTCGCGATCAGTATAATTTTACTCTTTCTCCATCAATATTTTAAATTCTTATAGTAGTGGATTGTATTGTTGTCATCATAAAGGTATAAATCGTATAATCTTATACTTAATTACTTAGAACCATCAAGGTTAATTGGCCTATTGGACGTATTGAATGATTGAATGAAAGACTGTGAGACCAATCGTTTGTTAAATGTTCCAGTAAACGCTGGCCCTATTCCCACAGCCTTTTTGCATTTAACAAATGTTAGGATAGGAGTGATTTTCATATATTTATATATGAAAATCAATTATATATATATATAAATATATATATATATATATATATATATATATATATATATATATATATAAATCTAATTTATATACACTTTATTTGACACAAAACTTTAAAATTAATATAAATTAGATTTTTAAAAAATTGATGAAACATTACAAAACAATTGAATTAATCGTTTTATAAAAAAATACAAAAAAGAATTGGCCTATTGGGCGTATTGTGAATTTATCCTGTAGCAGAAAATTGTCCTAATCGAATGCGGAAACGTGCCGTCTTATGAATAATTCACCCTGGTCATGCCGATACTAAAATAAAACCGTTCGTCTCAGGTTGACTGCATTAATTAGTATCACTTAATATTCGAAAGGGCTACACTTATTTCCAATAAACGTATGACTCGAACCTCACTTGGTCTCCAAGAAACTCGTTGGCCAAAAAGAGGAGACCACGTGTCCCACGGTTATACTATATTTCAAAGCAATTAATAATCGTAAGTTTAAGCTACGTTTACGCATGCGATTAGCCAACCTTTTAATCATGTGTTCAGGTACCCACTGATAAAGATAAAGTCCCATTTTTCAATAATGTGGATGATCTGATGGGATCCATACCGGAGCACGACGTCACAATAGTGATTGGTGACAATCTAATGCTAGAGCTGGCAAAAATCAGACTGACTTATGTGAAAATATAGGTCGGTACTTCCGACACGATCTAGCGGCCGATAATGAAGAAAAAATATATACATTGTGGTTGTGCATGATCTCATTATGGGTAGCACATTCTTTCCTTAGAAAATATCCACTTGGAAACATGGACACACCTTCGTAAGACGTCCTCACATCAAATTGAACATATGTTAATTTTTAACAGAATGTTTCAGGTTATCCAAGATGTGGAATCTTATCGGTCGGCTGCCAAATTTGTAAGCAGTGATCATCAATTAGACACTGCAAAGCTAAGTTTGCAGTTTTCGTACAAATCAGACATGAAAACAAAACTTACACTTTTCAACTGTGAAGGGCTGATAAACGAAGATGAGAATATCAAAATCTTGTTAGCAGTAGCATAATGGAAACCAAACCCCGTCCTGATGATGCGAACGCTCTATGGAAGGTATTGAACATTTCGGTTGATGGTGCTGCTCAGGCGACTCTAGGTTCACAAATTAAACCTACATAATTTTCGAGGACCACTTCTCTTATCCAAAAGCAAGCCTATCTCACAAATTTTCTTTTAATTACGGATGAGATATTTTGATAAAATGAACTATCTCTGTGGAACTCCCCATGCTACATTAAAACGATATTAATGTTCCTATAATTAAAATTGACATACTACAGAAACAACCTTTTAAAAAGTAACTTACAGAGCAGAATAACAGAAGGACGTTTCAAAAACCTTAGAAAATTCAAGTAACACTATCAGCGTTACTTTACCAGCGAACTCTGAGCCTATACAAATCGCTTAATCTCGATATAAAAAACGCATACTCTCGATAGTGCTTTTATCATGACTAATAGCCGATTTACAAATTTTAGTGGATGACCAAAACATCAAGTTCATCTTATTAGTTTTTGGGTTTGGATCTCGGGTTTCGTCTTTTTATTTTTACAAAAAAAAATTTTTTTTTGTCTGGCTTGCATAATTTTTTAATCTATCTCATTTTTTTTTTTCAAAATGACGTTGAATATAAATCGGCTATAATTTGGCATGTTTCATTCCGCGAAGTGAATCATTTTGCGCGTTTTAAACGCTTAAACAATCGAATGAGATATTATGATTGTTATCTTTGATCAATATGATAAAATATTTGTGAAGTCTACGTATAAATGTTTTAGGAAGAAATATATTATCTTGCGTAGTTGAGCGTGAGCCATAGTTGGAATAAGATTTCCCATCTTGTGTCGAAGTTGTTCGACTACTGTGACACAATTTGTTTCCTGTAAAAGAGGATTTTCAATGAAGAACTCACCTTCGAAGCAACTTCACATTTTCTTTCACCGTCGCTCTTATAATTTGTAACGAATGTTACGGCTATGGTAGCTGCTCACATGTTTGTCATACAATATGGGCCATCGAGTGAACCGATCAACACGAGTTAATACATATGATGCTCCATTAGACGGTGGTAATGGTCCCACGATGTCAATAAATTTTGAAGTCCGCTTTTTGCACCCTTTGCGATCAAAGTATATTTTTGCCGTTTTTGGTTGGATTTGTTCTATATGTCTATACTGATTTCTTACTTGTTTTTCGTGTCTGTTTATTTTATCTTCGTTTTCTGTGGTTTGGATATTGTGTCTGCAACCACGTTATCCGTTTCCTGAACATGCTAGGTATTCATGATAAATTGACTAATATAAATCAAGTGTTTCGCTTGTCTTGGATTACCTTCAGTTTTAGACTGAATTGCTCGTGTTAGTTGTTTGTGGCCTTCGACAAAATATCGGAAATATTTAAGTGCCTGATATATAGCGAGTAAGTCTCTATCGGATGTGAATATTTTTTTTTTCGCATACAAAATTTTCTTTGAGTAAAATCCCAGCGTTTCCTAGCTAGGTTTGGAATAAATCGGTGGTAATAGTTCACCATGCCGACAAAGCGTGGTATATTTTTTTTCGTTGTTAGAGATGGGAATTTGGTAATGGCATTAATTCGTTCCTCTGGTGGAAGGTTACCACCCATTGTGATAATGACTAAAGAAGTCTTGTGACGTCGCCCTGAACATACATTTGGCGGTCTTAATATGTACATAAACTTCACTAATTTTTCGAATAATTGTTCTAAGTGTTCCTCAGTTTTGGATGCCATCATTATGTTGTCAATGTATACGAATACGAAACTAAGATCTCTAACAACTTCGAATGACATTCTATAGTGAATTCGAAGAGGCCAAATGCGGTTGAAGATGCAATTGAAGATGCCGATGGTCAGCAAATTCCTATAATTCTACCATATGTTGGAACTCTATGATTGCAGCTTTATGTCGCTTTGGATCTAATCTTGGTCTTGACACTTGGTCTTGACACTGGCAAACGGCCTGTAGCGACAATATGATGGAACACGTTATCTTGAACTAGTACTTTATAATCTGAGAGTGCCACAGCCATTGTGGACTGAGAAAATTTTGGGCGTCGGTAAATCGACTTTCACCATAGTGGCACCTTGGTAACTGAATCAACCAGTTTTTTCCGTTTGAGGTCGGCCAGAAGTCGAAATTTACTAAGGCGCCAATAATCGAAGTTTACTGATGCTAAAACAAAAGCGCATGTGTGAACGTACGTTTGAGTCCGATATAGAGGCATGGCTCGCGGCTACCTCAATCCGCAGGTTTACAAGTTTTTTAAAACCTTGTTTGTTTTACGGCCTGCTTCTTTAGGGTTTCGTGCTTCCTAATCGAACTTGCAAGGTTCTCGGCAACCATATGTCGTTGCTCCGAATTTGTTATGTGGGTACCACTAGTCCCACTTATAATAAAACTTACGTTGTGGTGATAGCTTTTTGATCCTGAGTTGCTTCGGTATCTCGATCTTGATCGTTGACTTCTCGATCAATTGTTTATACGCTAGGTAAGATGGTTAAATCTAGCCTAAATTGTGTCGCTGTTCCACTGACTGCTGCCACGACTAATGCAATTCGAATTATCTTAGCCATTTTTTAAACCCATGGAGACTTCTGTCTCCCATATTTTGAACACTCAAAAGAGACTTTAATTTGCTCTCTTCAGACGGTGTTAACCGATTGAATAATGCATGTCCAACACATCGTATCTGCCTAGTGTAGGTGGGCTTGCAAGTATGTCCGATACGATGTCGCACGCATTCTGATAAGGGCTACTAGTGCATGAAAGAATTGTTTTTGTCGATTTTTATCAGCTCAGTGACGCTAAACCAATTTGCAGGTTTGTCCATCTTAATTTTTTACAGTTTTATGGACTTAGATGACGCCTCAACCTCACGTTTTGAGGATGAAATCTGGCCATCTTCTTAATGATACAAATAAAATTCAAACTCTTTCATCAATGATATGGTCCCACATATACCAATCCTAAACTGCGTGTCCGTTAACATAAGCGGGGATTGAGTTAAATTTTGGCGGATCCATAGTTTATTTTGTTAATCTTTTGAACAGTTAAGTTTTTTAAGGGTGCGGGTAGTCACAGTCATCGGCAACGAAAGTAAGATGAACAAACTAGGGCTTAACTTGTGGACACTTCTAGACGTCAGGAACATAAAGAACTTTCAAGCAAAATCTTTCGTCAGGACACAGCCTATTTTGACGAAACTCAAATGAAATAAGTATGTCGTTTGCCCGTTTGGCACATCAACCAATTTTGCTACCGAGTATCTTTCGGGTGGAAATTTTACCAGAGTTGCTGCCAGAAAGGCAAAATAAAATTAGAAAAACCAGTTGATTCGAGTGGACATGTTTCGTTTTAATCATACCACACATTTGAATGGTGGTATTTTGTGAAAATATTTGCCCATACATCAGCGTTTTATCCGTTGAAAGCAAAAGTAATGATTCATGGTCATAACTTACATGAAACAAGAGATCTATAACCGATAAGCGGTCAAAATCTTAAGTCTCTGCAATATGGTCAATTTTACGAAAATTTGAATGCACCTTCCTTGCAACAAGCATTCACGGATCGCCAATACTTGCTGCATACTTCATGAAGTAAAATCTGAAGCAATGCAAGAAACTCACGAGGCACGTAATGCTATGTCGGTCTGAAATGCTATGTCGGTCTGAAATGCTATGCTCTGAAGGATAACTATGCAACCGGGTAAACACACATCTGATAGACCATATTAAGTAGCCAAAATATTAAAGCTGAAATCATTGATGCAGGATTTTACTGTGCACGGCATCATAGGATGATCGATGCGGTGGCTTCCGTTTCCAGCATTTAATTTCAAAAGCAGGAATCTTTCCCTGGCATATTTTTTGGCATGTTGTTGCTAGTATAGGCTTTTACAGGCGACTCAATCAAAACAAAATTGCAACAGGATGTGCAAAAGAATGTTAATTCTCAGAAAGCTTTTTATAAAAATAATAAAAAGAAGTTTAGCAAAAGTTCTTCGCAAAATTTGGCACATTTTGATTTATCATTTTTATGTATAAAAATCAGGAAAGGCTAACTAACCCCATGCCTGATTTTGATAAATTATGAATATGCGTAAATTTTGCAATAAAACACGAAAAAGTGCTCCGCTTTTTAATGAGCGATACGTTAATTAAAAGCCCTTGATAACAGGATATACATATATTGCAATGAACATTTAAGTTTAAAAGCTCAGTTTCGCAGTCGTCTAATTTACTAGAGCAGTTTCATATACGGATTTGTGTGGCTCAATGTAAGTGACCTCAAAGGGCGGCGCTAACTGAAAACTTGTTTTGAAAGTTTCAAAACTGCTCAGTACGATTTAGACATCGAACAGTTTTCTGACAGAAGATGTATCAGAGGAAATCTACATATTTGAACCAGAACACGCTAGCAATGGTATCCAGGCTTGCAGATTAAACAAAGCCATATATGTTTTGAAGCAAGTCAGCAGAGAGTGGAATAAAAAGTTAGATAAACTTCTTATATAAACATTATGAACCTCAACGGTCTAATGTAGAAAATGGGCAACTTTTTTTCATCGAAATCTATTTGGATGATTTTCCTATTGTTTCAAATGATGATGTATTAATGCAGAAAGTTAAGACCGAACTTCAAGTGAATTTTACAACAAAACAACAAAAATCTGTGTCGACACCATCTGATCCAAGATTTACGAAAAATCTGTAATAAATCTTTAGAACATGTCACTTATTCCTTATCAAGAACAGGAGGAAGCTTTGATTGATAACAAAATTGTATTTTTTTTCTTTTGCAATATATAGATATTTCATATAACGAACTATGTTCACTAAATCCGAATAATCGGTTAAAGTTAACATACGGATTAAAGAATAAAGAAAATAATTGTCTATTCCTTGAGTATTCGTTATAAACGATAAAAAAAAGAGTTCGTAATATGCGTATAAATTTTTCTGTATTTTAACTTTTTGATCGAATTTTGATCACATGACCATATTTCAGTCATTTGATTGAGTAACTGATCGGATTTTAATTCGAACTCGTGAAGGCACCTTCGTATATCTAGATGACAAATGTATTTATCAAAATCATGTATATTTCAAAAATATTTAAATTATCGACAATAACGTTTTTGAATTATCGACATCAACATAAAGCATAACATAACGAAATAAATTAAATAATTAGTTATCGCTGATAATTTATTTACGATTCCAACTTCTGCATCACCGAAGATATTCTCCGAGGCGAATCACCGAGAGCATGACTTTTCTATTTTTTTAGAAGCTTATAACTTTTGTTTACAAGGTGACAAGGTATTTTTCTGACAAGATGGTAAATTGTTGTTTTAATCCTATATGTAAAAAATGAAATAAATAAAAAATTTAATTAATGTTTCAGAGAAATTGATTTAAATATTTTATTTTGTAGCACAAACCTCGTAAAACGATTTCTTGCTTCTTCTAGTTTTACTGAAGTCTATAGGTTTTGAATAATCCTCTGCAGAGCAAGGTGTTTTATTTTTTTTTGGTGAATCTAATTTCTGTGGGCTAATCGGACAAGGTGGTGACTTTTCCTTACAAGGTGATGCTACTCGATTATCTATATGCTGTACACATCGATGGTGTTTCATAAAACGAAATAAATTAAATATTTATTTCATAATTTCAAAGCAATTAATTTAAATGTATTTTTTTGTATCACAAACCTCGTACAAAGATTTTTTACTCTTGCTAAACTCATGGTATCCTAAAGGTTTTGAATTATCAACTTTAGGGCAAGGAGTTTTATTTTTTTTTTGCGATTCTAATTTCTGTGGGCTAATCGGACAAGGTCGTGCGTTTTTCTTAGCTGCTTCTTGAATGTCTATATGCTGTACACATCGATTGTGTTTCATAAAACGAAATAAATTAAATAATTATTTGGTAATTTCGGATAATTTCGATGCAATTAATTAAACAAAAAAATGTATTTTTTGTATCACAAACCTCGTACATCGATTTTTTACTCTTTCTAAACTCGTGGTATTCTAAAGGTTTTAAAATATCAACTTTAGAAAAAGGTGTTTTAGTTTTTGCCAATTCTATTTTCTGTGGGGTAATCGGACGAGGTAGTAGCTTTTCTTTACCAGGTGTTATTGGACTGTCAAAATCCTGTATACATTGATGGTGTAGTATAAAACGAATTATATTAATTATTAAATTGCTAATTTAGAGAATTAAATCTTAATAGATTTTTGTATCACAAACCTTGTAAAATGTTCTTTTCTTTTTAACGGATTCTAAAGATTTTAATGGATCATCTATAGGGCAAGGTGATTTACTGTTTTTTGGTGATTCTAAATTCTGTGGGGTAATCGCACGAGGTGGTGACTTTTCCTTACAAGCAGCTAATGCGGCGATTTTAGCCTGTAAACATGGAAAATTATGTAGCATAAAACAAAAATAATTCAAACATAATATATATTTGTAACTTTAAAGAAATTAATAAAAGTATGTATTACAAACCTGTTCCCTTCGCTTTAGTAACTTCTCCATAAAGCAGTCTTTAGCGTTCTGTGCCACATCAAAAATACCTTTTATTACATTTTTATTGATGTCATAAAGGATTTTGACGTTTTCTCTTGGGTAAACATTTAACAGTTTTACATTAAATGCTAACGCAAAAAATGCTATATTTCCAGCGAATTTTCCTTTTGAATCATTCCAACTACACATATTTTTAAATGCGATAAACTAATTTAAATATTATAATAACAAATAATTTACGTTTAACAAAAAAATTTTACATAGACTTAATTTGCAAAAATTTCGAAACAAATTTACAATTTTGAAAAACAAAGCGCATGTGATCGACAAATCTAATAATTGTTCAATCGAACCGTCGCCTTCTAATTGAATTTTTGTCAGTGTGGCGGAATTGCGTTCTTCATAAAAATCGTCGTAAAGATAAACGGTTTAAAATAGGATAAAATTTGCATCAGTAATTTTGTGGTTGAAATCGATAGTGCCCGTTGCCATATCATTTTGATTAAATTTGGTACTAAAATGAACAGCATATATTATGTACAATTGGAAGCGAATAATAAAATTAAATTAACACATATCCATATTGAGCCTGAATTCATTCACGGTGAAATATGCAACAAAATGTGATATAATAATATTTACATTTATATATTAATTACATAGTACAAGTTAAGAAACAGAGATGGTGCACTTACCGGTTTAAACGAAGAATATTTAGCTACTATAGTCAGATCATTTTTATTGAAATCAAAAAATATAGGTTATAGGTTATCTAACTAAACATATATACAAAAACGTTACCTTTTTCAAGTTAACCGAAACAATTTTCATTGACATTAAAACGTAAATTGTTCGGTGATTCTAAGCGAAGAAAAAAAATGTATTCAATTACTAAAATAGTAATTATTTCTAAATAACAGTACTATTGGTTCAGACAATCTCTGCTTTTTTATGAACCTGTAGATTTAAATGGTATCCGTGTTGATGATATTATATTGGTATTAAAAGTAATCTTGGTATTAAAGATGAATTTGATGGAGATGATGTTAGTAACGAAATGCGAGTTGCTGGATTCAAGTTGCCTTATTTGTTGTAAATTTTGCAGTTAGGTCTTGTGCACGGCAACGAGCACCTCTATTCCCACTATTCTTTAATCTCATGTTACAATTTTTCATTCGTAAACGTGAAACACCTCAAGACAACATCTTATTCCGTCAGTCTAACCAGTTTTAATGAGTTTAAAACAAAATATGAGCACAGGTTTTTGAAACTAAGACGCAATATGTTTTAGTAGTGGTACTACAAATTTGAAGGAGTGAGTTTTCGTTGAAAATCTCTTATCACTAATTATAATTGTGTGGGAGAGGATATAAAAGCGCGTCTTGATGCCGGCAACCGTGCTTTACGTCATTTGTTAAAGTCGTTGATCATACAGAAATTTGATCAAAAGTCCTAATGCAGTTCATGAAGTAAAAAAAACAACGAGTTTACTGGTTTGGTCACGTTCTGCAAGTTGATCCTAAACGGTTTGTCTTCTTCGGGTTGTCTAGAACAATACAAAGATCAAGCTCGGGATCGAAACCAATAGAGCCATATTTTTAATAAATAGCAAAAATACAGAGCAATTGTGGCAATGGACAGAACAATCCATCCTCCTCGGAGGCTGGCTCTATGGATTCTGGGGAGAGCCAAACATTCCATGCAAAAGGTGAATTCATCAGAAACGCGAGCAGCTGGATCTAGCAAAGCAACGATACATTTAGAAAAAGGAAATATGAATATCAGCAAAAGGCTACAGTAAATGAAGGAATCATTTGCACCACTGTATAGGCTCACAATGTATGGGCTCCGGAAATAAACCAGCATCATGGAAAACATTATGAACACCATCGAAATTATTCTTATTACAAAGCGACTAGATGAACAACATCATATTTGATCAAGTGAAAAAAATGCCACCCTTCACATTAATCAAAGGCACCTTATAGTTTCTGCAATAAAGTTCCCTTATAGGTATAATTTGTAAACGGAACACTACATGGAACTATTTTAATCGCTAGCACGTGATTTTATAAATGGAGGTGGCTTTAGTGTGAAAACACATATTGAGGATCAACGGATAGAGAACTATTTGCTGCAGAGAAGATATTAAAATGTAAATTTTACTCTGGTGGCCTTACTAACATACTAGCCCCCAACAAAGCTAAGATACCAGTCTAGTTCTAATAGACTTCTGTGTAACAAGACGTTTATCTCAGAACTATACAATACTGCAATAGCAAGCACCACTACCAAGGCAAATAAGCTTGACTTACAATCAGTATATCCCTTCAAGAAATAAGAAAAAAAGTAACATGTATCTTAAAAAAACTCCAGGGTATGACTTAATTACTTGCCAAATTATTAAATTCTACCTGATAAGAATTTCGTTAGCTGTTACACTTTATCAATGCTATACCTTCGATTCCAATGTGAGTGCAATGGAAGGTAGCGGAAATATTTATAATATCGAAACCTAATACCCACCTAACGACAAAATTCAAGATTAATGAGCAGAAATCAACTAATATTAATTATACATATCAAAAGTCTAACCATCTAGAAATCAATTCAAGGCAGGGGTGATATGCATCTCGATGCCAACCACAAGTGGAGAGAGTATTTAAAATAGAAAAATAACTCGAGGCGCTGCTCTTACAATCTTCAACAAGCTGCTGCTATAACGGCAAATTCGGAAGCCGGTAGGGACCTACGGTATCTAACTTTGAAGATGTACTAAGGAAACAAACGCCAAAATGATACAGTCAATGCTCCTTAGTACACAGGAAATGGGAGCCTCTCTGTATTCGCCATATAATAGATCATCCTCTCATTGAAAGAAGACTCCAAAGAAAGTGGTCACTTGATCTGTTGAAATTGGTAAAATCAATTATGGTACTAACCATACGAAAGAAAAATTGTTACATGAGCACCGTCTCAGTTGTTATTTGTTACACATATATAAATAATAAAAAAATGATAATTCTAATATTGGAACTTTTTCACATACCTGTACTCTGGCACCAGCGACTGATTTAAACATTTTTAATTCAACCACTAAAGCATTAACCAGCGAGTCTGTAAGAAATTTCCGTAAGAATGCGACAATAGGAAAATTTATGTTAATGACCAGCGGCTCTTTAAGAAAGGTTCGTTCAGTTTCGTTAAATTACAACTGTCACGTAACAATTCTGTAACGAGCGAAAAAAACCGCACAAACTGAAAGAAATGTCAAAGAGTTGCGTATAGTTAATAGTTTTAGAATGGTTATTGGTATGTAAATATTTAATTTTAATATTGTATCTATTATTATATTTACTTTTAAAATACATAATATAATATATTATTAGTTGTGTAATGTGATAAAATATTATATTGCCGGAAAATAATAAAATTTATTGTACACACACCACAAATAAATTTAAACTTTTGTAGGTTAAAGTTTATTGTAATTCGCGTATTGCGTTACAGATTGGTGGTCGCACTGTCAAATTTTCTGTAAAAAATCTCTTCGTTCAATTCCGTAAGGTTTCGTTACAGATTCTTACAGACTCGCTGGTTAATGCTTAAATCTTTTTTTTTTATTTATGCGTTTATTACGCTCTGTGGTATACTCTTTGATCTATCATCATTCATCACTTAAAAGTAGAACAATACTATCAACTTTCTCATGTTTGAACGATATATGAATTAATTTTAGCATAAAAAGGATAACATGATCGAACATCGGCATTAAACATATTAATTTCTCTAACGAGTGATAGAGATAACACGTCGTAGGTCGTTTGTAAACAAAATAAAATAAAAAAAAACAATTACCGTTAATCGCTATTTATAAATCAAACTCGAACGTGTATTTGTAATGAATGAAGTTGTAAACAAAATAAAAGCAGAATGAAAATTCAAAAATCAAAATTATCTACAGGTTTCATCCGACTTGACTATTAAAAATGGGATGATATTTATGATTATACTTTATCGTAATGTGCATTATTCAAGATTTGTGCAGACGTGCCCATAATCTTTGTGATATGATCATGCAATTTTATGTTTTCGACCAAGACGACTAAAATGCTTTGAGTTCGTTTTAATAGGATGCTTATAACAGATATTATTTATTAGTAGCTATGATTGCGACTTCGGCAATCTTGGACTTTTAGAAATTTCAAAGCGATCGTCATCTCGTTTAAGCTATGTTGTCAATAATTTTAGTTCACGCGCTTAATAAGCCAACTTAACGTAAAAGGCTTCTTAAGGAAACACTCACGAAATACGTATCGATTTTTAATTGGCAATGTGACGTTAATATCTATAGATCTACGGTCTCGAGTTATCCACAAAATGAGTTTAAAAAAAAGTACTGAAGTTTTCATACTCGATAAGTTTTTGTAAAATTTGTCAGATTTCATTGTCAGGTTTTTGACTATGCTCCAATCCTAAAATTATAGTGCAGCGATTTATGAGATGAGAGCTGTCATTAGATAAGCACAGTGGTCGATATATCAATGATGGCTCCGAAAGGTATGACGCAATTTAAGTAAGAGTTCACAGTAATATATGGCGTAACTACTGGCAGTTATTTATATACGGGAAGAGAGTATAGTACATAATCAAGGAGATGTTCTGCGTTGTTGTCCCGGGATCAATGTAAATAGATACAAAAACTGAATTTGATGTCGTCAGTGACCACTGAATTACGATAAAGATGGGTAGTGACATTTATTAAATATACATGTTTACATATTTTGATTTGACACATGTTTGTATGTAATTCGCCTTAATATATGCATTGTTTAACATGTACCAATATATTTTTGAACTCAAATAACTTGTAATGTCTCAATTAAAAAGACATTCAGGCGAACTGTCCATGAATAAATTATGTTTTTTTCTTAATTATTATGTATGTGGATATTAATTATTTTAATTTCAACTAAATTAACAGCCACTGTTTTTTTACGAAAAATTTGACATCAGAATTGGTTCAAACAATTATAAAGTTCTCTCGCTATCATGATAAATTGCTCGAATCAGAGGTTGGAATCAGAGTGGCTGCTTCCCGCCATTTCCCCTCGAATTAATTTTAATTGTTAGGTGCATTCTAATCATTGCATCGTCAAAATAGAATTAATAATGCTTTGAATTGATTTCTAGATGGTTAGACTCTTGATATGTACAATTAATATTAGTAGATTTCGGCTCATTAATCTTGAATCTTCAATGTTTTGTCCATTAACCATTGTTTTGTCGTTAGGTGGTTTATTAGGTTTCGATATTATGAATATTTCCATAATAATTATGTTATGATCTTTGTAATAATTTTGACATAAGTGAAATAATTGTCTCTTCCATATTTTGTAATAAGCTCGTTTGCTGTTCGAATTCTGTAATAATTTTGTCTGTTGTAATTGTGACGTTACAAAATAAATTTAACTAACAATTTTAAATAATTTAAAACTATGATTTAATTCAAATATGGCTTTATTTATGATCACTTCTGGATATATGAATTAAATGTGAATAACACACGGAAATCAGAAACAAGTGCGAAATGTACATCTGGTGACAATATAGGTATTCCACGTCGTACTCTAAAATGTATTGTGTTTTAAACTGGATATTTAATGTTATGGATTTATATTGATTGCATTAACAATGTATACCATGCTTTCCACCAACAATATTATTAATTCTATTTTGACGATGATCCGAATGCATCTAAGAATTTCAATCAATTCATGAAATTGGTAGTTCTTGCCAAAAAATCTTATTATTAATAAACTAGTTTATTATCCAAGAGTGAAGTATTAATATTTTTGCTGTAGTTGACCAGTGACATAAGTTACAGGATTTAGTAGGGACATCAACAAACATTTTGGGAACCACTTTATGTGACATCATTCACAAATTATTTGTTTTTACGGTATAGAGATGATTATGACACAAATGACAACATGGCCAAGCAATGGTCTATCCTTATATTTTTAATTATCACTGTACTTATCCTCGTATAAATAATTATTCTCTAATAATCATAAAGTATCATAAATACATTTTATGTACACGTCGTACAATTTACTATAAATTATTTCGGAAATGTCAAAATTATTTTATGTAGCTGCTGTGATAATTTGGTTGCATGCAGCACGTTGTCAAAATTATTACAAGAAAAAAATGTTCACAGAAATCGAACGGGCCCCTAGTATAGTGTAAAATAAAATAAACTGGCTTACATAGGCTCTCCACCTGCCATTACCATCAAGTTATATCATTAATATTATAACAGTTTGCTAGTGGAGACTCGCAATTAACATAACATTGCCATAAGTCTACCATCAAGTTATACCATGATGGTATAACTTGATGGTAGACTTATGGTTTACAAAATTATGATATTTCGTTATTTTCAAAATGGCGTCATTATGATTTTACGTTGAAACTCTGTGTTATGTGTGATATTTTAAATCCAATTCAAACGTAAAAAGCAAAATTATATTAAAATTATTAAATTTTTATAAAAACAATCAGTATCTTTTGAATATATCGAGGTTATATACTCCATAAATACTCATTTTCACGAATGATTTCAAAATGTCAGATTTATCGTACATTGACCACACGAGACGCCATCTTTAATAATTTAGTATTATGGTGGGTCTGTTTTTTTTTGATATCGGAGAAATCGGAGAGATCAGAGAGATTATTTATCGGATATATCTGATAATTTTTTTCTCCGATTTTTATCTATCAGATCGAAAAAAATATTTATTGTGTTATTTTTTAGTACCAAAAATAATAAATTATTTTATGAATTTCAGCATTAAACTCCCTAAATTAAAGTTTTATTTGTCACCTGATAGCTCAACATTAATCGGAGTCGCCATTTTAGAATTTACTAAAAAATATAAAATAATCTGTACATTTTTTCAGAGTAAAAAGATCGTATCCGATAATTATCGGAGCGTAAAAAAAACGACACAGAGAGATAATTTTTTTCTCGGATATTAAAAAAAAACGCATATCTGAAAATTTGACAGTAAATTTATCTCTCCGATTTCTCCGATATAAAAAAAAACAGACCCGGTATGTTAATGGTATGATTTATATCAGGTGGAGACGTAGGGTTACTGCCAGTTTAAAACCAAAAATTTTATATTGTTTTCCATGCTTGTTGTTTGGGGAAACAGTGTAGGCGCTTTTATGGTTGTGTTCATTCGTTCGTTCGTTCATTCGTTCTTTCGGTAATATTATTTTGATGATTTTATGGTTGATGAAAATTCACGGAACGATTTTGTCACCACCTATCGATTAAAAATCTAAGCATATGACATTTTCTTGATAGATATATCAAACTTATTTTGTCTGTAAATAAAACTATACCTATTTTAATTTTATTTTATGTAAAATTGATTTTATACAACGATTTACTATTTAATTTATATACGTTTACCACGGAACTTCAACAATACTAATCAAATTATTGCTACTGTCAAAATTTGTTTGTATATAGTATTGCTATCCTTTTTAAATTGTATAAGTTTCTCTTTTACTCCATAATCGTTCGAACGAAAAGTTAAAAGTTGGTCATCTTAATGAAAAAAATACAGAACGAAAATAAGGGGAAAATAAGGGAATGTGATTGGTTAAAAAAAAGTACGGAACGAATTACCGAACGAATAAACACAACCATAAAAGCGCCTTGTCTGGTCGCGGCAAGGGTATAATATGACACATCCCAACAAACATTTTTGGGTACGTACCCAGCGAAGTACATTTTTTGCACGGAATTCCATACCCAAAATGAAACTTATGCATATTTAGATGTTTACTGGTGCGTTGACATTTGAATTTGTTTAAAAAAAAAGAAAATTGAAGACGCGACATTTTTGTCAAAATGATTTGTCAAAGTTTATTGTGAGAATACTGAAAGGTAAGGGCCATATTTTTATTGTGTGTTTTAAATATGTATATAATATATTTTTTTGAATAAATTACATATGTACTTTGTTTATAGTTCCTATGTAATCTGCTGCTGAGAAATTTTTATCTGCATCCGAAGAAGACATCATTAACCTTATAAAAAATTGTTTCAGCATGGTAAAGACAAAATTAATTTATTACCATCTTTAATTATTACCATCTTTAACAATTTTTAACTAAGAAATTAAACAATTTTATTTTTGAATATTTTTTGGTTGGAATTTATTTTAATATGTAAATATTTATAAATGAAATAAATATTTAAAATATAAAAATCAAAAGGCACTTTTCTAATAAAAATTCTGCAATGGTACGTATACCATTCAATGTATACGGAAAGTGTATGGTATAAGCTTACATAATTGCAGTGAAAGCGTACGATTTTGGGTTCTGAACTGGTTTGGAATACTGTGTTAAAATTGGAATTGAAAGAGGACGCAAAGCGTACGGTTAATACGCACGCACTACTACTAATGTGATCTTAAAATGTTTACAAAATAACGGGAAACATGGAAAAAAGTGACACTTCTCTTCGGCCAAGTATACGGAATTCCGTGCGCTAAAAAGGTTGTATTTCCAAGTACGCCGTGCATTTTATAAGTCAAAAGTGGTCCGCTTTCCGTGACGCTATGTCACGCACGAGTATGCAGCGGAGCATATTGATGATAATATTACTTTAAAATGTTTCGGAAAAGTTAATATTGCGCAACAGGAAGACACGGCGTATAAAAGAAAAATGATTAACCATAATAAACTAGTAGATGGTAGTCGGTATTGTTCTAGGGAAAATTTTGGCAGTAGTTAAAATTTGTGGTAGTTGCGAATTGACTTTACGTGGCCATAGAGAAAAAAGTGTTTTAGATAGACCAGGAGTGTTCAGAATTGTTGTGGATGTTTTATCTACAAAATAAAATAATTATTATCAAACAATTAAGGCGCTTTTATGGTTGTGT